>JAOXJM010000001.1:192850910-192872507 GCA_026413425.1 Tringa solitaria
GCTTGAAGGTTTTTAAGGTGATGTATGGGTACAGGGTGGATGTAGCTTCCAACAGAAGGATTCTGGCTACATTGTGGTTTTAACAGTGAAGCTATATGATCATAAAAGCATTGATATTTGAGTTGTTCTCCAGTCTCACAGCTAGAATAGTTTGTGTGAGAAAAGCATAAACACTTCATTGGGGGAGAACAATTGAAAAATAAAAAAAAATAGATTCATGAAAGGGCTGTTACTAACATGTTTGTGGATGTTACCTCCAACAGAATTTTACAATTAAGTCTTCAGATAATATAGCAAATGAAAGATTCAGTGAAGGACCGTAACTTTCATTGCTGTTTCAAACCCAGTTTAACCTCAGCAGATTTTATTTAATCTAATTCAGTAACAGATTTTTAGGGCATAAACTTATTTAGAGAGCTCTCTGCAGAGCATCTGACTTTCTGTATAATAACTTTGATTTTTGACTGCAACTTTTTTTCTATAATTGGTGGAAACTTTGCCTCTGATTTGATACACTTTTATTTAGAGATAGTGCAGTTTGCATTTGTAAGGAGTAGGCCTGATCCACTTCTGAATGCGGAGGCCTTGGTGGAATGGCCTTTCTAATTGTGAGATGTTCTAAATATATTAGACTTGCAGATTAGGACTTCAGTTCTGATATGCGTGTTACAGCAAATGTAAAGTGATCATTATTAAAGATGGATTTATATATATTTGAAGCTGTTTCTATGTATTTTTCCATCTATTATATTTATTGTGAAAAGAAAGGATAAAAATATAAAAAGCTATCCTGTCTTGCTTATAGTTTTGTTTCTGTAACTAGGTCTTCCTGAAATTTGCGACCTATTCTTGGAGAAGTGCTTGAAGCAGGGATATATCAAACATAAACCTGATCAACTGACTGTAAATCAGTATGAACCTGGACAGGGTAAGTTTATTTGTTCTTCAAAAGTTTTGAGTTCTTTACCTTACATTGTGGCTTAGACATGGTGAGCAATAAAAGCACCACATAGGCTCTTGCTTACTCTCCTTCATTGAGGTCAGGGAGAGAATCAGAAGGATAAAAGTGAGAAAACTCATGGGTTGAGATAAAGACAGTTTAATAAGTTTTTTAAAAAAAAAGGTAAGAAAAAGAAGTGATGCAGAAAACCCCATTGCATACTACTGATGCCCCACCTGTCCCTGAGCAATGGCATCTTAGTAAATTTCACCCCTAGTTTTGTTGCTGAGCATGATGTCATAGGATATGGAGTACCTCTTTGGTCAGTTGGGGTTGACTGTCCAACCTGTGTCCCCTGCCAACTCCTTAGGCACCTCCAGCCTATTCTCTGATAGGGAAGCATGAGAACCATAAAGGACCTTGACTGTGGAAGCACTGCTCAGCAATATCTAGAACATCCCTGTGTAATCAACACTGTTTTCATCTCAAATCCAAAACATAGCACCATGCAAACTACTGTGAAGAAATTTAACTCTATCCCAGCTAAACTAGTACAACTTAAATGAAAATCAGAAGAGAATAGTGTCTAAATGTGACATGGTGTAGGAACAGCACCTGTTTAGTGTAGTTCTTCTGTGACCAGAGATGCTTTGAATCAAACCTAAAGTCTTTAAACTGTTTTCTAAAGCTGGGAGCTTGTGTTTAGAGGTACATTCTTTGATACCACTGTTATGGAAATTGATGGTGTTTCAGAGTCCAAGGCAATAACATGGAAACTAAACATAAAAAGATAGAGGAATAAATAGTTGTATTTGATTTTGTAGTCAAGTGCGTTTTTTCACTCCAGACTCTTCTTTTTCCCTGTACTGTGCATACAGTTTCCAGCAAATGGTTCTTGCTGTTAGTACAGATGATATAATGTTAGTAGATGTGATATATGGACTCATGAGTATGATACAAGGAGTGTTCCCTTATCTGAGGAATAAGAAATTACTCTATTTCTTTAATATTTCCCAAACTGGAGACATCTGAAGAGACATTTGCTTGTAATCACACCTCTAGGGAATAAATCACATGCTGTGCTTGTTGCTAAGGTCAGTCATCAAGGCTAAGTATCTAGCTTCCTTTCCAGAGTGGATATCTCATTTGTCCTTAGGAGGAAAGGACAATGGCATTTCTTTCAGAATTAATGTCTGACAGCTAATACAGTGTCTGCCAAACAGGGGACTGAAAAGCTGGTCCTATTGGTTTGTGTAACTGACAGTCTGTTAAATTGATACCGTCACGTATTGCTGGCTGGGACATCAGAGGAGATTAGTTAGAATTGTAGATTTCTATCAAGAATAGAACAAGTTTTTTTGTTTGATTTTGTTCTTGTTCCTTTTTTTTTTTGCCAAGTCCAAAGCTAAACCAAATTAACTTTTGTTAAGTGCAAGTTGTATGAGATAAGAATGAGCCAGAATGAGATATGAATGAGCCAGTGTGGAAGTCAGGGTAATACCTTTAGTATCTGTGTTCTGAGCCAGATTGTCATTGGAAATTACACTTCAGATTTTAAGAACTGATTGATGATTTTGGGTATCTATGCTGTAGCGGCTACGTTTAAGACACATTAAACGAATTCCTTTTTGAGGGCACTTTTTTCATTCAGGGTCCTAGTAATGTTTAAAATTGTAGCTTGAGACTTGAAAGTTACCATCTAGTTTTGAATGCTTAGGTGACTGTCTCTTACTGTGTGCTGCATATATGGATATGAACAGCAGGTGGGTAGGTCAGTGTGGTCTGGATTGAATTGTCTGGGTGATGCTGAAGAGCAGTCGATGTTCTGTTGCACTGTGAATTGCACTGACCTTCAGTGCACATCTGAAGGCAGAGTTTCAGTGCTCTGAGGCAAAGTTATGAGAAAATACAAACAAGTATGTGTTTTTGGTTTTCAAGTTTCACTGATTTTGTATCAGATTAAACGTTGGCCTCATAAAACACTTGTATTACTTTCAGAATATTTACATCTGGAGGTAAAATCTAATATATAGGGCTGACTGACACTGTTAAGAGAAAATGTTTCCAGCCCAAAAATTTGATAGTGTCCAAAATGAATGTGGGTAGAGTTTTTAATAAGCAAATACAACTGTTTTTATTTGGATCGTGTAGGAGTTGCTCTGTCTGGGCCTGCTGTGGTGTCAGAGGAAGGTGTAGTTGCCATTCTCCTGAGCTGTCTGCTGGACTTGCTCCACTGCTGGCTACAGTTCCCCACCATGTGGTGAGATCTTGCTGTGGCACACACTGCTGTTTCAGTGCTTCGAGTTAAAATGTGTGGTACGAGCTGCAAGGAAAGGCAATTTCTTTTCAATTAGCAGATGTAAAATAAAAATAAATAGAAAAAAATTGCTGTCCCTTTGGCAATTCTCAGCTCTGTGTGGTTACTCATACACACAGCAACAGATGTACTACCCCAGGGTTAACCTAGCAATGGTGTGTGGAGTTCTCCTGGGAAGTGCAAAGCAGAGGCAGAGTTTGACCCTGGCAGTGCCTGCGTTCGTGGCAGCAGGTCCTAATTCTGAAGCTGAGACCCTTAGCACAGTCATTTGCTTAGCAATAGAGGGAGTATTTAGTATGAGTCCTTCTTTGTGAACAAAGTCAGGGAGAAATACATGATCATGGATGAACTTGGGCTCAAAATCCCCTAATGTAGTGTAACTGTTAGTGCTAAGTGCTAAACTGCCTAAGGGGAGAGCACAGTGATTTCAAGTGCTCTTTGAAGCAGGGAGAGCATTTTGAGTCTTCAGATGGTGAGTTAGTGTTTTAGATATTTCCACTGATTATACAGGATCTAATCTGGAAGTTTTGTTTGTTCAGCCATACATCCCAGTTTTCTATATTGACATCCATGGAAATAGAGCTTGCTAACAGAGATACCACTCTATTATTACTATACTAACTCTTTTTGTGGTTGTGTTTCCTTATGCAGGAATTCCTCCTCATATTGATACACATTCTGCTTTCGAGGATGAAATAATCTCTCTCAGTTTAGGATCTGAGGTAAACTTAATGTTTGCATGTGTTTTGATGATGCTTTACTGAGAACTTTCATTTTTATATTGTTTAATACAAGTTAATTTGATTTTCCATGGTGTCTGTTCACACTCTTCTGAGTTTAATATCAAGCATATAAGGTAATGTGATATGCTAATTAAATAAGTAACTGCAATGAGATGTTGTTACTGGAAGATTTGCCAGTGATATCAATGATACCCTATTTTTAAATCTTAGCATCCAGTTCTCCACCAACCTTCCTTCATTTTGTATTCAACTTAGAGTTTATATCACTCCTGTTTATATTTCTACTTCCATTTTTTTCTGTCATCAGCTGTTCCCTCTGGTCTGCATAAGCCTCCCGTTATATTTCTATTCAGTACATTTAGAGTAGGCTAATGTAGTTCTATTTATTACCTGTAGAATTTCCAGTCAGAGTCTGAACCCCACTGAGCTGGTCATGGTACAGGCAGAGGTAGACTCTGATCTCACGAGGTTCCAACATATGCAGATGATGTAAAAAAAGAGTGGGAAGGGAAACGCGAGAACAGTGAACTGGCATGAAGTCATGCAGCATATCAAGAGCAAGGCTGAAAACAGGCTGTATCATCTAGTGTCAGTGCTCTAATTAATGTCTTTACTTTTACTCTGTTTGGGTTAATCTGTTGCATCTGTGCCCATCCATGTTTTACGAATTTAGCGTTACCTCCTCTGCCTTAACCACTACTGCAGCAAGTCTGCTACCTGGCCTTCCCTTCTGCACACTGCAAGGCCTGCTTCCCTCGCTGTCTTGGGCTTTTTGTGACAGGGCAGCTACATGTATTGCTGTGTATTCCCATGGTACTGGATAACTAGAAGTTTAACAAGGCTAAGAACAAGTTATCGCAGCGGGTAATCAAGGTTTCACTTTTGAATCTTTCCATTGAAAAGCTATGAATGGTGTTATAAGAATGATCTAATCTGCTATTTGTTTTTTCTGACAGCGGTGTGTAGATGACACAGATGTGCGTGCTTTATAGAGCTGTGTTACTGATAGCATTCTCCTGTTACAAAACAACTTTGATTATTGCTCTGGGTTTGTCTTACTCTTTAGGCAGAGAGAGGAACATGGCTGTGTATTCTGAGCACTGATATTTTCTGGATCTTTAGTCTGGACTGTGGCATCCACTTCCTCTTTTCATCTTGCAAGCCATGTAGTGGATGTGGAGCTCCTGGGACTAGGAGAAACAAAGGAAGGATAGCTTTCTCATTTGTGTGCAGCAGTGGCACATCTGTGTTCTTGGTTGCTTGAAAAGGAGGGGTCAGTGTTGCCAGTCCTCTCAGCCCGATCATAGATCTATTTGTCCACCACTCAAAAAAAAGCATCCACTTGAGTAGGAACGTCTGGGATTAGTTGTGAGGGTGGTATGCACAGTTGCAGTGGAGTTCTTGCTAATTATGTTTTGGAATCTCCCAGTCTAGGGGCTACCTTCTCATGTGGCTTCTGCACTCATCCTTGTCTTAGAGACAGCTTGTTCTCTGTTCAACAGCGGTGTTGTCTTTAACAGTGCCAACACCTTCATGGAAGGTAGCACATGGGAACATTGGTTGCTGTCATGCTGTTGTTCTAGGAGCAGGGGTCTAATTGATCTGTGTAGTTATCCATCCTAAGTTTAGTTTTTCTAATATGTGCTGAGCATTCAGAGCAGCACAGTAACAGTAGATGATCCTAACTTACAGCTGTTCCTATGTTGATCTTGTAAATAAATAAAAAAAGGTTTATTTTATAAAAAACACACTGGTGCTGTAATTTCACATGTTCTACCTCAGTCTGCAGCCCCAGGCTTTCTTACCCTTTCCATTTGAATTAAAAGGCTGACTCTGGCAGAGATGCTCCATTACTTCATTGATGAGACACCATAGGCATTGCATTTCTAGATGATTATGTTACTGCACACCTTTCTGATGATCTCAGAGATGGCCAGAAGAGAGTGATTTTAATCACTTGAGAAATACAAACCTTTCTGGAAAGTGGATTGCTTGGAGCATTATAATGCTGTTAAAAATTGGAATGTGTACATTTCAATCAGGGAAACAGCCAGACTTGGGCCATTTCTATGTATTTCAGGCATAGGTATTGGATACAGTCTGTTAGATAGCTCTGAAGTTTCAGTGCCTTTTCCTAATGGACCATTAATGCACTTTTCAGGTGCAGACAATCAAAGCACACATGTAGTAAAAGAAGCCAGTGGCCCATTAAGTGCTACATTATTTAATGGCTTTTCTTTCTCATACTTTTACAACTTTTTATGATTCTTTAGGGTGTTTTTGTGCACTTAGCTCTTCATCTGATTTTAGAATATAAGTAGCAGTTGCAGTTACATATAAGTTAGCTATTTTAGGAGTGAAGACCCCTACTCTATTCCTATTAAAGCTTACCATGTACAAAATTTACACACTCTCATAATAAATAGTGTTGCATATACAGCAGCAAACCTTGGCATCTGTTTCTCCTCCTCCCTTTTCTTCTCTCTGTAGTTGCCTTACTTATTTTCACCTGAATAAGTTAGGCTGCAACCTAATGAAGAACATACATGAACAAAATCTTATGTCTTGTCCTTTTTTTATTCTCCTCAGCCGTAAGTGCACACATTTAAATAAAAAAACCCATGAAGAAATAACCTTGCAGCCCAACTGGTTCTGTATTCTACTTTGGAAGCTGACTAACAAGACACTTTAGAAGAAGAAAAGAAAGCAGAATACCTCATATAGTTTATTCTTATACTAAATCAGGAAAAGAGCTTTTCTTTCAATTGGTTGTATGTTTGTCCGTTGAGGATCTGACTTAGGCAGATTCTAGTAACTAAAATAAACACTTTGGCTTATGAAAAAGAAGTCTGTGACAGTCCGTGACCTCCATCACAGTAAAAACTGTTTTATTGTGTTCACGTAGAATCACATGGGTTTTAAATTGTGTCCATTGTCTCTTGTCTTGTTGTGGACACTACTAGGAAGAGTCTGTCTCTTTCTTCTTCGTTTCCTCCCATCAGGTATTTATACATGTTGATAAGAGCCATCTCGCCTGAGCCATCTCTTCTCCAGGCTGATCGGTCTGAGCTCTCTCAGCATCTCCTCATACAAAGATACTCGTTAATCATCTCCAAGTCCCTGTGCTGGACTTGTTTAGTAAGTCCATATCTTGTAGTGGGAAGTCCAGTGCCAGTACTAGACAGAGTACTTTAGTTGCATCCTCACTAGTGCTGAGTAGAGAGGAAGGATCACCTCCCTTGATCTGCTGGCAGTGCTTTTCCTGTTGTAACCCAGGAAGTCGTTGGTCTTTTTTTCTGCAAGAGTACATTGGTGGCTCATGTTCAACTTCTTGTCCAGCAGGACCCCAAGGTCCTTTTTGGCAAAGCTACTTTCTAACTGATCAGTCCCCAATGTGTAGTGATGCATGGAGTTATTCCTGACCAGGTGCAGGACTTTGCACTTCCCTTTGTTGAACTTCATGAGGTTCCTGTTGGTACCAGTTGTCCAGCCTGTCCAGGTCCCTGTGAATGGCAGCACAACCATGTGGTGTATGAGCCGCTCCTCCTGGTTTTGTATTGTCTGTAAACTTGCTGAGGGTGCACTCTGCCCCATTGTCCAGCTCATTAATGAAGATGTTAAACAGTGTTAACCCCAGTATCAACACTGAGGATACATTACATGTATCCAACTGCACTTTGTGCCGCTGTCGTCTTCAGTGATATCTTGCAGCCTAAATCACACTATTGGGAATCATTCTTTTCCTCAGTGGCGAAAGAGTTTATCCAGTAACAAAGCACTTTTTGTTATTTTGTTGGAGGAATCAGTGGAAGTCTAATTTGTCTGTGTAAATGTTAAAAAATTAATTATGTTAAAAAAGGAGTGGCTATTGGCATGTGGCATATATGTTCATTGTAAATAAGAACAATCTTGAGAAGAAAATATGGGCATGATTCTTCACAATACTGCATTTGTCTTGCATCTGATAACCTACAGCAATCCAAGTTCTTACGCTTGTATGTAATGAGGCAAAAGTGTAGGTGTGAGATTCTTTTCTGTCTCAGTCACATGGAACAGCTTTATCAAGAGGCCCAGAGAAACCAAGTGGCTCAATTTTGTTCTAGTTGGTGCAATACCTTGTATTTTGGGGAGTTTACAAGGCAGATTAAGTTTGATTTGATGGAGAAAAATCTCACTAGTACTTTGCCTAGCTTATAAAAACCACTAAATAGTTTGAGGGCAAAGCAGTGAGATATGTGATGCATCTTGTCCCATAATAGCTCAGGAAAAGTGAGAGTCTCATGCTAATCACTTCTCTGGTCTTGACCCATTTTTTTGGCATCTTCTGGGAAACTGCAGAATAAAGTGAGACTTCCAGAATGTCCTGTGGGCTTGTAATGCAAAAATTAGTTCAGAGTAATTTTTATTAATCCATGGCAAACCATATGTTCTATGTCTGGTTTGAACAAAGAACTACAGAACAGGGAACAGTTCCTTTCTGTTGAGAATTTTCTGTATTTATGTTAGGTGTTATTTTCAGTACTTCCATTTGGTGTCTCTAAAGATACATAATTTTACGGTACTTTGTCTTAGGAGTGTGGCCAAGTTTGCAGCTGTCTTGAAAAAATCCTAGTTAAAGCCTGTGTCAAATTTCCTTTTGCACATTTATAGCAGGAGCTTGATCAATATTGAGATTTCTGTTTTTCCACTTTTCCTAATTTGCCATTTTACATGCTGTCGTGTAAGCCTAGATTCATTAGAATTTTAGAAATACAGAGGTAGCATTTCTGTAATGAGCTCAGTAGTGCTATGAGAGTATCCAAACCATAAAAGAATTTTCCCTGCCTGGCTGCAGATCTTACCCCCAATGAACAGCCTGCGACACCCTGCAGTCCCTCCACGTTCCAGCCTGTCCAAGATTGCTGTGGGACATCCACTGCCCCACACCAGAGGGTGAAGATCAGCTATAGTTTGCCTGAAGGGTGTGTTGTGTTGGCATGATACTAAGAATTTATGTTGTTCTGTCCCATTTTTCTAATATCCAACCCTGATGTGGAAGCCCCAGGCTTGTCATTCTCTTCGCCTTACCTTTTACTTTTCCTCCTTGAGTGCCGTATTCTGCTTCCTGTCCCTGTGCCGTGGCCTGGCAGAAGGTTGGTATAAGCACTGAGAGCTGCTGTGATGCCCTGGCAAGGCTCCTGACCTAATGTCTGCCAAAGTGAAGCTTCAGGGTTTTGAGTCAGATTTGTGGCTCAAGGTTAAACAGTGGGGCAGCCTGTGGATCATCCTTGACCTCTGCCTAACTTCTGTTCATCTGAACGCATATTCATCATGTCTTAGCCTGCAGATATCACGTGCCTTATCTATAAAGAAAAACTGTGGCTCTCTTAAGCCTTGAAAGCAGAGCAATGTCACACAGCAAAACTCCACCAGACCTTTTGAACTGTGTAGCACCGATGGTTGGCCCAGAACACGTAGAATGAGGTGCCCTGCTATTACTCATCTCTCAGGTTGATAATTCACCATTTTTCTGGCACTTTTGCTTCTTATCTGTTGTTCTATTTCTAATATATCTTGGTTAACAAACAGAAACCAGTAGCTGCTACGGCAGCAGCTGTTTCTGTAATAGCTGCTTGAGAGATTTTTATCAGAAGCCTTTAAGAAAGTCTAGATTGTACCCAGCCTTTGACACTTAGCATCTGTTCCATGTCTTTTATGAGCTCTAACAAGGTAGGCAGGCACTGGATGTTGTTGTGTTAACTATGTGATCCTGTTCTTATTTTGCTTATCTTGTCTAGTTGCTGATTCAGTTTAATTTACTATTTACATTGCTTTTAAGGGAAGGCAGAAGGCATCTTACCTATTTAAGGAATTACTCTGGTAGTGTAGTGGCTATACCAAAGTTTTTCCTCTGTCTGTGCTAGCAGCATGATTGTAATAGGTGAAATAGTAGCAATAAATATTTAAAAAGAGCTTGGATTGGCAGAACAAAATGTCTCTTAACCCAAGTAGAAGACATTAATTTTAATCACTACAACCTAATGGTGAGTTCAAAGTTTGTTCAAGTGAGTTTGGTGGGATTTCTGAAGCTCAATAGTGTGCTTTTCAGATCTGTGAGGCACGTTTCTTAAGCTGTACCTGTCTTACAGTTATGGATTTTATCAGTTTTTGAAGAGTAGTGGTTTGCAGTGGTTTTTGTATCATTTAGTTGGAAACCTTAAGGAACTATATTTAGACTTGTATACCAAATTTAGGGGTTTTTTTTCCCATTTAAAGTGGTATTTCATTTTTTAAAACTACTGAATAGCTTCTCCATGGTAAATGTCTTGAGCACCACAAGTTAAATTCATCAGGTTCCATAAATCTTCCTCTCCTGTTTGCATTTACTCTGTATAAATAAGTGCTTTGTGTTTCTTTCTGTCCATGTCATAGCATAATGTACTGTCATTGAGCTTGGATCAGATACAAGACCCATCAAAATCAAGGGAGAACTTTCTGTTGATGTAATTGAACATTGTTCAATGTTCAGTGCCCTCTGAGATAAGCAACAAAGCTTGCAGCCCTTCATGAGAATATTTATAATTGTCTTACTGTCTTTTTTGGGAAAGGTGAATGTTCAGTAAACATACTGCTCTGAGTTTTTATTTCTGTGCTGGATGTCTCTTCTCTGTTTACATACAGGATTCTCTTCAGATATCAGCATGTCCTGCTGATGTTTCCACCTGATCAGTTATTTTAACCTCTGTGTAAAGATCTTGAAAGCCCAACTTTCATGTAAATTATTCAAAGGGAACCTGTTCCACCGTACCTAATTGCCTTCTTCCACAGCCTTGGTTGTTTATAGGCTAACTCCTGTTTTAGCCAAAGGTAACAACAGCAAGCTGTGTGCAGCTAATGCAGAGAAGCATTTGTTTCTCAAGCGCTGTAGCAATCTGCTAACCCCTCTTGATTTGCACTGGGATGCTACAAGAACAGTGTTGGGACAGAATTGCCCTCACAACAATGATACTTGCATTATTTCTCTGAAGCTGTGTGGCAGTAATTTGTTGAGAAACAAGACAGCAGCATGGAGATCTTACCTTCCCTGCTACCTCCTCAGCTACTTGGAAGGAGCAAAATCAAAGCTAATCTGTGACAGAGCCTGTTATTTTAAAGTTTTGTATGTAAAAATATTCTTTTTTTTTCTCCTCTTTCATATTGGTGATACATTATAGTTTCCAGGTACCTCTTTGTATGAGTTGTCCCTGTGGTGAGTCTCTGAAGTCTGGCACTTACCACCAGTGGGCCAATACTGGGCAAATAATGCTGCAAAGGTTTGTTTCCCATCTCCCTGTTGTTGGATTCGTACCAGCCTTCCTTCCTCTTCACAGAAGAAACAAACTTGTCATCTGTTGTGCCTTTCTATAAAGCTGTTCCCCACTATGCAAGGCTTGGTAAGTCCTAAATTGGCTAGAGTCCTGGGTCAGTACTAAGGAAGGAAAGGCAGCTTGTAGTTTGATTGCTGTGAGTGCTCTGATCTGTAGAATACGGTGTGACTTGCTGAGGTATTTCTCCTGGGTCTGCTAGAGTAGGAATTTTCTGTACTCTATTCTGTGTAGCACTTTTATGTAAGTTTCTTGTATGTGGTCCATTATTTTGGCTGCTGAGAGGGGGGGCAAAGCTACGACTCCACTTGGTTCATACTATTTTGATTTCTTTCCAGTCAGTTGGTTGTTCTTTTCAGCATCCTGTGTTTTCTTTGAGTCGCTGGGATTAAGAAAGGGGATGTGGGAAGAATGTTCTTGTTGCCTTCTGAACTCCTCTGGACAGTTGCATTAACAGTGCATCTAAGGTGAATGTGGAAAAAGAGATAAAAGAAATTGCAATTAGGAGGAATTTGAAAATGAAAGCCACTCAATATCACACGGAAAAATCCATAGAGATGTTATGAAAAATGTCATATAGTTCTGGTTAGTTTTGTCACAATCACACCAAAATCCTGCTGTGAGTGAAATGCTTTCTAAAATGTTTGAAGTCTGCAGTAGGGCTTACAGTTTTCTGACTGCAGTCATAGCTGCTAAATAATGAAGGAAAACTTCTGCATAATTCCTTTACCAACTTGCTTCTGTTTTAACAGAACCTGTTGTCTCCAGGCTATTTGCTTTTTCTGTAGTGTGCTTATTTTGTATGCTGAAACAGCATCATTTCATTTCCAATTCTCAGACGTCTGGCTGCTTTGGGTTTACTGTGACACACAAATACAAATACTGAATTTTTCAGTGGAAAAAACCGTACTCTCTAAAAAATGTCTTGCTATTGCTAGAGATTTCAAACTGGTTTTCATGTGCTAAGAAATATGTAGATAGATAAAAATCTTGAAAAAAATTAGCTTATGATGCACAATATTGCTCTTAAACTAGAACCTTTTTTTGAATCTTTTCCATTTCATTCCGCCCATGTACCCTTCACTATGATATATGTACTACTCTTCAGTGGTGGTGGGATGAATTAACTGTTTAAATATGAAATTGCTATTTATTCCTGTGAAAAATGTAATCATTGTAATACAAGAATACTAACAGAGCATTTAAATTTATATTTCAATTAATATTTTTACAGCTGAAATTATTTTTGAGTCAGCTTTTGGATTATTGTTCTTGAAATATGGTTCAATTATATTTTTTTAAAGAACCCCCTGTATTGTTGTTTTAGTAGTTACAAATTTCTTTATTTTTTGAAGAATTTTTAGTTTCTGTGAGAGGTTTATCAGTAGAAGTTATTGCTATTCCCCATCTTATTTTTAGAAGATCAGTATTTGATGCATGCAATGGAATCCTGGTGTCTGCCACAAATTAACAGCAAACAGGCTGAACTCCGGGGCATTAAAAAGTCATTATCTTTAGCTGTTGCATTTCAGCCGTACTTCAGTTCTGGAATTCAATAAAGAAATCTAATTTCATTAGCCTGTGACGTCATCTGTATTGTCATAGGAGTCTATTTTTAAAGACTGTGGCAAATTTCATGTAGAAATGACAAGTAGTCAGTCAATAATAATAATCACAAGTAGTCTATAAGCAAAGAAACTCGCTTCACTTGTTAAGCTCCTGCTGTGCTGTATTGTCTCTCCTGGTTTTGAACTGGACCTTTTTAACACGAGTGAGTGTAGCAAATGGTGCTTGGAGTCTGTCTGTGTTTATACTGTCTTTACAAATCTGAGCATTTAGCATACTGCAATATTCTGTTTTTCTTCCTAGCTATGCTGACTGTTTCAGGAAGAGTTTCTTCACAGAGCTCTTCTTTCAGTAGAGTTGACTCTGGAAATTCTCATTAAGGAACTGGCAATTTAGAGCGGTTAAAGGCGTGCTGGAGCCAGAGCTGTCAAACCTGTGATGCTGATACACATGACAGAAAGATTCTGCATCAAGGCAGGGAGAGGTGTGTGCTCTTACTGGAGAAGAAAGTGGGCAGGCAGCCTCCTGGTGCAGGGGTGATGCAGGTGAAGCTCTGGTCCGTTTGCTGGGGCAGCAGAACAATGGCTGGAAGGTTGATGGTGCATCTGAAAGTAGGGAAAACCGGACACTTCACATCTCCTGAGGTGTTCT
Source organism: Tringa solitaria (assembly GCA_026413425.1). Lineage (NCBI taxonomy): Eukaryota > Metazoa > Chordata > Aves > Charadriiformes > Scolopacidae > Tringa > Tringa solitaria. The sequence goes on from JAOXJM010000001.1 coordinate 192,864,471, forward strand.
TGTTCCTCCTCCTCCTCTCCCTCTGTTACTGTGTACATCTCTGCACGTTCACACAAGTCATGGTAAATTCAGGGCCAGATGCTGAGGCCCCGGTAGAGCCCTTTTGTATAACTTTTGGCTGCATTATGTGGAGACACTCATTGAGCTAATTAAGCAGATGGGAGGGAATGAGGGAGGAAAGAAGAAAGATACTGCTTGTGATGAAAATCAGCAGTGTTGGAATACTATCTATCCAAACATCAAAATGTGGTTTTCCTTTATGATTGTTTTATCTGCTTTAAAATAATAATTGTATTTCAGATGTGTGCTACTTCCATGGCATGAAACATAGCAATTGTGTAAATTGAGAAAACAGTTTTCTTCAAATTATTTTAAAGAAGTCTTTCTCTGTCATGCTGTCTTTCGAATTGCACTTTATGGCCCTAGGAGACATCATTAACCAGAAAGATGGCTTTCATTTTGTTTCAGATGGGGTTGGTTTTTGCTTTTTTGAGGGGGGAGGGCAAGCATGGGGCTTGGGTGTTTGTGGTTGTTTTTTTTTTTTTTTGTTACATGCTTTTGTCTGCTAAGGAATCACTTTTCTTTATGTCTTTAAGCCATTTCTGTAAATTCCTGCCCAGGTCTTTGTTCCTCAGTAAATTTCCCTTTTACAGTGAAGATGTAGAGGATTAAGAAGCAGGCCATATGGTAGTTTCTATAGCAATAGATTAAAAACCATGTCTTGTCAGCTCTTGTGATATATGATGCAAGGGAAAAATTATGCGTGAAGATAGTCATGCCACATGTATTTGCAACCTCGGTAACATGGAAATTGCTGATTATAGTGTGTTTCCACAGATATTTTTAAATAATCAGTGATTTTAAAAAGGTCATACACTCTTTTTAAATGCTGAAATGTTTCCTTTTCTACTTAGATATTGACAATCTCTTAAGAACTTGTAAGTTTTTAATGTGTGAAAGAATTGGATATGCCACAGCCACATGTACACAGATGTGCATACCAGAATGTTGTGAAGGTCATCATACTTGCATATAAAGTTGTACCCATTACAGTACAGCTGTCTCTGTGTTGCAAGGACTTGTACAGTGGTTTCTCAGTAGATATTTGGTACAGCATTAAACATGTAAATAAGGATTATTTGCTTTCAGGACAGAGTAATAAATTAAGTGCAGTCTGAGGAGGTGTATTTGAGGATGCAGAACTGCTTTCTTGTGACATCTGGGCACTATACCTTGAGCAGATTGAGCCCTCTGGAGACCACTAGGATCAGGATGTGTAAGAGTCCTCTTGTGCTCTTCCATTGACCTGTACTCCATTACAGAGCAAGTGATACAAAGTCCTGGAAAGGCAAATGTGTGATTTCATACATTTGGGGCATGTTCTGCCCTGGTGTAGGTGGATGCAATTCCCTGTATGTTATGTAGTAGCACCCATGGACATAAGGGAAGACATGACTGAAAGAATGGAAGATATTGCAGAGGAGGCTAAGACAATAAAAGAAATTAAATTAAGGCAAACAGCATTGGCCTCTTGCTCTCTGTGTCCTAAAAGAGTTTAAGCTAAGAGCTAGGGAGGTGACTTATTAAAGGATGAAAATGGAATGTTAGTGAAATGGAATAAACTGGATATTGTTGAGAACTTGACCGAGTCTTTGTCTCTGGATTCACAAAAGGACATCAAGGACATGTGCTGGGGTTGAATAGCATTTGTATGGAAAGGAGAAATTATACCTATGGTGGCAGAGAGAGTGGTAATGCAGCTATTGCCTTTTACTGTAAGGGTTGGAAGTCTTCTATGCAGAAGTCTAATATTCAGCATTGAGTTTTAACACACCTGGGAAGGTGCAAAGGCCACAGGTAATGTCCTGACATACAAAAGAAACCTCATACTTTTAGAGTTAGTAGGAGCTAGTATATTTGATGGATAGTCTTTAATGGATTAGGTTTGTGTTCTTCTTTTAGTCTGGCTGTTCACTCAGCAAGATTAAACATTGACCCTGGATTTGCAAAGAGGCTTTTGAAAGAAGTCAACTTGAGAAAGTGTACGAGTGAAGCATAAAAATTTGTAGAAGAAGGGAGAGACCTTGGAGTGGGAACAGCAGCGGTCAAAAGTTAGTACTTCTTGCCAAAAATACCACCAGCATCTCAGCCTTGGCTGAGGCTGGGCAGAGCAGCTGCCCCGTTGGACACCACAAGGAGCGGCATCCAGCTATTGGGGTGGCAGCACAGGGTGCTGCTGTGGAGATGCACACTTAGAGTGCCTGTGTGTGAGCCTGCAGAGTTGTCACTGGTGAGCGTGGGGGGAGCACCTACATCTCACAGGAGGGCTGTGTGAGTAGGGGAGTCCCCATGGCTAGGAGAGGGGTGAGTGCTGGTGGCCCACGTGGCCTTTGAGGAGGTGATGTGCACATAACTGTGCACACTGTGGGATTAGAACTTTGGGGATTATTAATGAAGGCTATTTTGAAATCTCTAGGTGTTTATTAACATTTTGTAGGCATCTAGTGCTGTGGTTTATCCATTATTTTGGTGATGCTTTTGTTCAATGTATAATTCACTGGTTGCTTGTTAATTAAGTATTGTTAATTAATCAGTAAACTGCTTCGACTCTGCTTTGATTTAAATCACAGGAGTTAAGCAGGTTTTCCCGTTACAATAATACTTGAAGTATTTCCAAGACACAATGGAAGTAAGGTTTTAGGCTTAGTTCATATGACAGTGGTCCTCAAAAGGCAGCGTGGATGAGACTACACTGTGTTTGGTCCCCTTCAGCTGAGGCACTTCCCCACCCACCTGCTTTCACCTGGCTTGTGCTGTCTCTTGAGAAATGTAACTTTCCTGGTTTGTGCTGTAAAACTCCAGGCTGGGGTGAGTTGCCACACGGTTGTCCTAACACTTCAAACACCTTGAACTGTAAATAATAATCATACTTCTGGGCATTCCTCCAGCAGTGTGGGACCCTTGGTCACAGGGCAGGAGGTTAGCCCTAATCATCTTTTGTTTTGTGTGCGCAGAGTGGCTGAACTTCAGCACTGCAGTTATTCTTCAGTGTCAAAGATCAGTGATGACACACAGTAGAGGAGTTAATGGCGTTATCTCAGCTCTCCTGGTCGGTGTTGTACTGATTGAAAAACTTCTAGTAACTTGGAGTTGGTGAGCCTCAAGAGATGCATTCACAGAGATGTGGAGTCCCAAGGAGCGTGGTGTGTATTCCAGCTGGCTGTGACAAGGCCTCTGGAGTATTGAAAGGTCCTCCATACAACAGGAGGAGCAGTAGTTCTCTTTTTCTTGTGCACTATCTGAATGTTGTAAGCAGAGTACAGGCAACAAGAGAATTTGTATCATGGAGAAAATGGCATATGTAATAGCTCGGAGAGATACTGGTACATTTTCAGTGGATACACTCTCCTCGTTGGGGTTATCAAGAAAATCATAACAAGGTGAGACCTCAGAGAGAAAAGAATGAAGTACTCTGTATTTTGAAATAGTTTTTAAACATTCGTATCCTAGACTTCAATTAGGAGGAAGAAATATATAGGTACTTACACCAGAAAATTCAGGAATATAGTAATGCATTGCATGGATGGAAAATTTAATAGAATTTTTGAAGGAAAAAAAACCCTAGTAGGTATATTAAGCATCTGACTAGCATCACCATAGTGCCTGAGTAGATAAGCTGGTATGCTTTAGTGTAAATCTGATATGGGGGAGGCCTCTGCATGCGTTGAGAGATTTTTGAGGTCAGCAGTACTGAAATATTTCAGCATCATGATCGCCACGTTGCACTCATTTTCTGAAGTATGGCTAGTAGACCATGATATAGAATGTAAATGTCAGCATAGGTGACATAAGATAAATTGCCTATGACATGGATTATTTGTAGAAGATAATCTCATTCTCTTTCTGGCTGAAATTCAGCATTTTTCTGAATTCCAAATATTGGCATTTAGAAGGTTTTTTGCTGTGAAAGGCACTGTGTATCACTGGTTGATTGCCTCAGTCCTGTATAAGCCAGCAGGTTCTTGTTTCTGCATAGAGCCCCATGTGTGAGCTTTAAACCTCTCAGCTGTCTTTGAAGTAGACATTCTTTTTCATCTGTTTTACATGTGGGAAACTGCTATGTAGGCTGATAATGTGTCTTTGCTCTCTGAAAATTTGGTAAATAATGTCAAAGACTTGAGAAGCATTCCACATTGTGTCTTTTTTTAGCTTTAGAGTATCTTTTGTGTAAAGTAGTCTATTGACATAAAATACAAATTGCATCAGAGACAAAGCTTAGAAAAACAATGCTGTCATTCCATGCTGTAGCCATGAAATCCTTATTGATGTTGTCCTCATAGCCCCATTGCGTTATTTCTGTTTTGTCTTTGGATTATTACTTATTTGATAAACCGGTCATTCACCTCCTTCCTCTAGCTCTTTCATGAAGTGCAGTACCACTGCACTGGAAGGTGGTGCAGATTTCTCATTCCCTGAGGAGTTAAAACCCCCATACTTTCTTCCCTTTTTCTTTTAAGCTGGATTCTTTCTCCTTTTTGCATTTTGCTGTATTTTATGCCACAGGAACAATGTTTGTGATGTGGGTGTCGCTTTGCTTTGATGTTTAGCCATCCTTGAAAGCTGTTTACTGCTTCATGTGCTCCCTCATCATGAACACTCTCCTTTAAATAACCTGGCATCATGACAAGATATTTAAATCCACAGGCAGGTATTATTAGCTGTTTGTTTCTTTCAAGTTTTTTGCTATATATATAGAGACATACTTATTCCATAGTACAAAGAAAGAAGGTAAATGTTGTATAAGATCAAAGCATCCACTATTTTTATTTTTCAATGTAATCCCTGGATGATGCACCATGGACTAGCTGGAAGTTTGATCTTTATTGACTCTGCCACCTAAGAGAAAAAAGAAAATAGGTAAAAATGAAAATAGTAATTGGAAATAGCTCCTGTGGAGCAAAGCTGTCATGAAGCAGATTGATTCAACAGTGGCAGAGTGGCTTTATTGATTGTGAGTCCTTAGTAAATTAAAAAGAGGACCAAATGCGTTAATCTTTTGTGTGTGTGTGTGTGCGTGCGACAGTGAGAATTTAGAATGTTCTGCCAGGATAAAGACATATATAGGAGTGTGGGAATGTTATCTACTTCAGCCAGTAATAGGCTTTTCTGAGATAAGAACCAAGTTCTTCAAAAACCCTTTTGGGTTAAATGTTCTTTGCTGTAGACAAAGAATAGAAGAAGTACTGTTGCTTGTTGGTTTTTTTTAAGCATTCAGATGAAGTTATTCTAGATAAATAAATGTAATATAGGACTTGCACTAATTTTCTTCAGATGCTCACAGTGAGTTTCTTAAATTTGATTCTCTGTCTGAATTCCAGTGTCAAATTTGTTGTTAAAAGTGCAAAACATTAATACATTCCAGCTGAGGACCTCTGCTTCATAAGTAAAAGTCAGTTTTGGATTTGGATTTTTGACTCTTCCAATTACTGCTAATTACTTATTGTCATTGACCCTTTGCAAGTAAATTAATCCTTTATTTGTTTTCTTCCCCAAACTGTCACTGCTTGTCATAAGGATGAAATTCATTTGGAAGTTACACAGTGTACGATGATAATACATAAGTTTTTCCTCCATGGAAAAGTAGAGAGCAGGGACAGAGCTGGGATTCTGTGCTAGTGAAGACTAGAATCCACAGATGTTATGTACAATAGATAATCTGCTTTTCACTGTCAAATTCTGCACCATCAGAGATTTGTTTCACATATTTCTTGTTGACTTAGCAAAGTTGTAATTCAGCCAGGAGGGCATGCTCTCCTCTTTTACTGTCTGCTATTTTCCTGCCACTTTTGCGTGAAAATCCAGCTACCAGGGATAGTTTTGTGGCTTCTCATTCCAACATGCTATCTGTTATAGAGCACTCTGAATCTCTGCTATTTTGGATGCACAGTTGTTAATAGGACAGGGTTTGAGGAGCATCTTCTGCTAAAGGGGAGCCGTGCAGCTGGGGGGAAAAGGAACTGGAGTTGCATGAGGTAGAGCAGCGAGAAGGCAGGGAGCTGGAGGAACTGTTTCCCACTGCTTCATATAGAGTCCCCCAGCCTGGCACACAGAGAAGTGAAAGGGAGCGAGACCCTCATCCTCTTCCAGGGCCTGGAGATGGGAACTGGACCCCATAGAGCTGGCAATCATTGACTCTTGGAGAAAGTGCTGTTCTTGAACATCATCTGCAGTCATCTGCAGATGCTTTGTAGCTACTACTGACACAGAAAGAGGGACAGTGGGGTAACAGCCTCCAGGAAGGCATCTGGACAGTCTCGTGTTCAGTTTATTCTGTGATACTTTTGAAGAACCCAGTCTCTGCCTTGTCCCCTCTCACCTGTCCCCCAACAACAGTGAGCCGGAGAGGCAAAGGACAGACTGAGATACCATCTCACCCATTTCATCCAACCACTTCACTCCCCACTTCTCTTCATGCTTTTCCTTTTCTTAGTTGCTGGTCCTGATTAGTCATCCTCTGGTTTCTTTGAGCTGCCAGATAGCTCCATCTTTTCACAGGGGCTTGCACCTAGTTGTGCTTTATGGGGCAGCCTCCCCATCAGATCTGTGAAGCTGCTGTGTTTTCTCCTTCTTCACCGCATGCTTCTTTGAGGAGACCTAGAAGAAATTGCTAAGTGCAAGGGAAGGAGTATGTTAGCAAGTGGCTGCCATTCATCTGTTTGTCTAGCTATTGAAGTGTTTCATAATCATTAATCAGAATTTACAAGTAGGCTTTATTCCTCTTTCCCCATATGTTTCCTCTTTCAACAGGGGGGTTTGTCACCCTCGTCATTTCTTGCCTTAAATTTAGATAGCTCTACAGGAGAAGCTGTGTCACTCTATGTGGGTGGTACTACAGCATAAATAATTCTTTTCCTAAAAATGTAAATGCCATTGTAGTTTGCTCCAGTGTGCACAACATTAAATAGTAAATGTTGTAAGTGGTACTTTGTAGTGTTTAAGTCTTGCTTATTTAGTCCCTGTGTTGTTGTTTTTTTGTGCTGAATGACTGATCATTGCACCACTGTTTTCTTTGTTAAACGCATCTGTATGCAGAAGCAGAACTGCTTAATTTGTTTCAATCTGGCATACCGTAGTAAGTCTGCTTTTAAATTGCATACTTAGTAGGTTACAAATCAGGTGGCAGCACTTTCATGATGCTAATTCTCCAGCGTAACTGGAATGGCTGACTTGGATAGTTTTTGACCACTTTTCTTTTTTGATAAGCCTTCTGTAACTCCCTTGACTTGCTTAAATGACCTGCTCCTTCTTTTCCACAACAAGAGTTTCTCTCAGTTGGGAAATGTAAAAGGATAGCATTCCTAGCCCAAGAAGAAGCAAAATGTAGCACTACCATCTGGGCTGTGAAATTGGAATAAAGCTGAAAGCATTACCTCAATATATTGCCATGGCAAGAAGCCAGGTGGCAAATAATAAAAGGATGGTCTGGTAGTTGGCATGTTAGTGAGGATCTTGGGAGGCTGCTTGTGCTGCAAACCCTCCTGAACGTGGGCAGGTTGGAAATATTTCTCACCTAATACTGGTTATCTAAATGTTATCTACTCTGAGTTAATTGTCCCAGCTCAATCTGCTATGAATGGATAGGCATTTCCAGAGGTTATAGGGTCATTCCGCATCACTTAGCTCTATATTTTACATGAGGATGAATCACTCTGTGGAGATACTTGTTCTCTCTCTGCATAGGCTTCACAAAAAGACAGGGGCTAACTGCCTTAGCCCAGGTTCCTAACTGTCAGATGCCTGAGATACAGCAAACGAGCCCTCTTTTCCTCTTACGCATTTGTGTTTAGTTGAGGGGTAGTAATCCCTTTGTGCCTCACAAGTACACCCAGAGATTAAATGGTGCTACCATGTTCTTTGCGAAGAAAGCTATTACTGTGATAAGAAAATTCTCATAGAATCATACAATGGTTTGGGTTTGAAGAGACCTTAAAGATCATCGAGTTCCAAGCCCCCTGCCATGGGCAGGGACACCTCCCA
>JAOXJM010000001.1:192893140-192906190 GCA_026413425.1 Tringa solitaria
CCCATGGCTTCAGAGCATTTATGTACTTAAAGCTAAGTACATAATGATGTGATTTGTTGTCCTGGGGGCAGACAAAAAATGAAACCTGCAAAGCACTGAGGGTTTCTCTTAACTTCATGGAGGCCCTTCAGACTGACATCTTCTGCAGCAATGCCAGTGACAAAATTCCCCCAGACCTCAGAGACTGGATTTTCCTAGAAGTGCTCAACTGCAGCTTGGTAGGGAGAGGCTTCGTAGAGCAGATAGCAAGGGACAACATGCTGACTGTGTTCTTTGCTGACTGAGAGCCCTAAAAAGCTGCGTGGGGACCACAGCTTCTCTTCAGAGAGCTCGAAGGACTGGCTTTGGCAGAATGAGCAGGAGATGAGCTCTTGTACTGCTCCTCAAGGCTATACGAAGTCAGCATAGAGGAGAATGCAATAAGAAAGGCAATTTTCCCTGTTTCTGAACTTCCAACAATTTTAATATGATGGAAGACAGATTTATATGTCAGTATTTGATCAAAGCATCAAAATCTACTTGAGAACCTATTTCTGGTGAAGCTTCCCAATGATGGTTCTAAGAGAATATTTAGGTTTTTACTGAGCAACCTAAGTCTCAAGTTTGCTACTTGCCTGTTGGCTTTTTTTTTTTAATTTAGTATTTGTTATTTTTTCAGAACTGTTTCTCTATTTTAGTGAGTTTGTTTTTTATTTTTATTTGTGTGTGCACAACAATTTCCAACATGATTTTATTGAAATCTGTGATGAAAATTTTGTAGATGTGTTTAGTGAATTTCTGCATGTGGGGGGAAAAAAAGCCATTTCCACGTGGAAGAAACAATACAAAAAACTTTGAACTTTCATTTTAAGAAAATTCCTTGTTTATCAAACATGAAAATAAAAAACCAATACAGAAGAATCCGAGGTACTCTCCCCCATGGCAAGGCATGCTTCAGCCATTGGACTGGCTGGTTAGACTGTTGGTTTTTTCCCATTTTGTGTGGATCTGGGAGGGGTCTCAATGTGCAGTCTACAAATTTGCCTTGTTACTGGGGTCTGTATTTCTACAAATTCCAAAAATGGGGTTTGGATAACTTTTCTGCTTTGTCTTCTATATGGTTATGTAATATCTTGTCCCCCTTTTTTCTCTCCTCTTTTCAGTGGCACCTAGAAAATCCTGGAGCAGTGTGCCTACTGCCTGTCCCACAGCTGGGTGATTCCTTCCTCCCCTTCTCTGATTCCTTATTTTCTTCTGTCTTATTTTGTACATTCTGAGGTGTGTGTTCTTTGTGCATTGAGGGAGCAGCTGGCTCCTCCTCTGCAGAGGTATTTCACATGGGGTTTGGTTCCGTAGGTGTGTTCCTCACCAGCAAAGGAAGACTGAGATGTGTCTTCTCTTAAGCTGCAGACCCCATCTCTCAGCTCTGCTGAAAACTCTGAGATAGCTGCATGGAGAAAAATTACACGAGATACATGATATGTAGGAGGAAAGAGGCCTGAGACAGATGAGATTGCCCCAGCTCAAAGTTCTTCCATGGACCCACACAGATCTGTGCTGAGGGTCCAGATGGCAGGAGGTGGTATTTGACCCCTTCCCTAGTTTTTACTTTGCCTAGTGTCTCCTTGTTTTCTCACATATATTGACATGTTTATAGTAAGCTTTTTTAGGAAGTGACAGCTGAATTACAAACCATCAAGACAGGAATGCTGTGTTAGCAAACAGCATTCCAGTTTCTTCTGGAAAAGCTATTGCATAGTAGGAAATGTTGAAGCAGGATGAGGACTTAGGAAGTTGTGCAGTTCAGAAGAATCTGCCAGGTATCAGCCTCTGATCCTGCAGGCCATCAGTCTGCTCTTAGCAGACAAAGCAATTAGTCTGTACAAGAGATGCAGATATTTAAGTCAAGGTCTTTCCTCCCAGTTTATGTACTCAGAGTGGTTGAGAGGTAACAGGAACAAAACGTCTAGAGCTGAGGATAGTTCATCCTTGTCTCAGACACATTGCAGACTTGTTCAAAGAGGCAGTATTTTAGTGAGGGTTTGACAAACAGAGTAATATTCTGATGCTGATGCAGAGAAGCCAGTGGTGGTTCATATTGAACATAAAGGATCTTCTGGGCAAAATGGCACTATTTATAGTGCACCTGCGTGATGGGTCCAAGTCAGGCCTGGCTGCAGGTGTGGGCTGCACCTCTCTGGCCTGAACAGAGCCAAGCCTCTTGCATCTGTCCCTGCTGTGACTGATTCATGATTTGATCCGGAACAGCATAAGGTATCTCTGAGCTTCAAGGAGGCTGGAGACACCTGCTTTGGTGTTGAGTTGGTTTTGTGAGGACAGCCATAGCCTCAGCTCTCTACGGCTCAGGAGAATCACGGAAAGTCAGATTCCCCTAAAATTCTTTTGTGCCAGACTTGAGGTCACTGAGCTCAAGAGCTGAATTTACAGCCCTGCATATCCTTCTGTGCTCCCTCTGACTCAGAGACATGGTTTCAACATGAAGGGCAGTAAATAGACAGAGTGTACTTCTAGATGAAGATGAGTTTGGGGTCAAGAGCTCTGAGAAGCTCTTGATGTAGGAACTTGGTCTCCTGTCTCCTGGAATGTGTTTCTACAGCATCGCACATGGTGAAAACACACTTCACAGGAGGGGCTTAGTCCCATGGAGCTGTGGTGAGGATGTCATGAGAAAGGGCCACCTCCTGAGGCTTGGGCACTGCTTTGAAATGTAGATAGGTGAAGAGCTGCTTAGTGATGGAAATACACAAAGCAGAGCTGCAAGTGCCTCATGGAAGTGCTTTACAGAAACACATACGTTACTGTGCAGACAGAACTAGCCTGCTGTGCTGGACAAACATCCCTCTCATTCCCTATTCCTGATCTGAGCCTGAATTGTGTTCAAGGCCAGGTTGGATGGGGCTTTGAGCAACCTATCTAGTGAAAGATGTCCCTGCCCATGGCAGGGGTTTGGACTAGATAATCTTTGAAGGTCCATTCCAACCTCAACCTTTCTACAATTACAGATTCTCCCATTATGACTTAATTCCTTGTTTTGCTCCCGAGGTAACTCTAGTCTTCCTGTCCCAATGCAGGAAAAAACCAGAACAAAACTGCTTTCCCTCTGTTTCATCTCATTTGTCCAGGTCTGGTCTGTGTGCCAGCTGATGGCCATCAGTTACTGCCTCCTTTAAACAGACGCAGAGGTGCTGCTTTGCACAAAGAGTAAGGACAACGGTTGAACATACAGCCAGTTACTAAAGAGAGAGCAGAATCTGGTGTCCTGTTCCCCAGACCCTCCCTGCTAACACCAGAACAAAGGAGGAGGCAGCAAAGCACTCGGCGTTTACCTCCTCTAATGCAGACTAAGGTTTTGCAGACCGCGGTAAAACCAAACGTTCAGCGGGTGTTCATGTGCATATATCTTTTTCTTAAGCGGTTAGAGAAAACATCCCTGGCAGCTCTTACCAGATGTGTTTACAAGATGCTACATCAAAAGTTACTGCCACATCTGGATGCTGTCAGCTGAACTGGATTTAGCATTTCGCATTGGAGCTACTTGCTTCAGGGGTGCCCCGGGTCTCAGGGTAGTTTCAGGGGGATACAAAAAAAGAAGTGAAATAGCTCAACTACGTGCTTAGGTTTTGACTTAGGCATGTGGTCTTAGATCCTTTTTTTAAATTCTTCAGAATGCTGCTCTTCACTTTCTTGTACTAATCCCCGCTGGGGGGATGTTTTATTTTTTAAAGGTATCTTTGAATAGAGACTGGGAGAATAAGGAATGGGCAAAGATTCTGTTGGTCTGACTTAGTTTCTGAAATGCAGTAGAGGATTGTGTTGCTGCAACTGGAGGGTGACAGATGAAAAATAAGATAGTTTTATGCCATATCACTCTTCTGCCCTTTCCACTCCCCTTTCTTTCTTCTTAAATGGCTATTTTAATCAAAAAATCACAAGGTTACAACAGAGCCACCATCTCCAAATGTCACTGTCTTATGGGCTGGAAAAATGAAAAAATAATTTGTTGCAGGCAATACTGTGCTTTGCTTTTCCTCCCTGTCCAGCTTGGCCTGTAGCAACTGTGGGGGTTCGTGCCTGCAAACTGGTCTGCACGATGCTGTGGCTCATTCAAAAATGAGCAATGGAACCGCTGAGGTGGAAAGATCTAATATGTTGTCCTAAGTGTAATGGGCACTTTGTGCTTGAGATTGGAAAGGAGGATGCTGTTGGTCAGGGCATGAAGAGCAATGCTGAAGGTATGTTACCAGTCTCTTCTTGCTCAACATGGTGTAACAAAGCAGGGAAGTTGGGGGTTGAAAAGGAGATAGAGATGAAAACGCTGAGTCAGAGACAGAATTGAAGCTTGTGTAGCTGAGAAGGCAGAAACAGCAAAACAATGCAAATGGCTGATGGTGGGGCTGGGGGGGTGTTACAAAGTGCTCAAGGGTCGGCTGTAGGGTCATAGAAAGAGTCAGGTTGGAAGGGACCTCTGGAGCCATGTAGTCCAACCTACTGCTCAAAGCAGGCTTAAATTCAAAGTTAGAACTTAAAATTATTTTCAAAGATTTTTTTCAAATGCTGTGATACCATAACCTCTGTGGGCATTTCTCCACTCACCTTGATGCAGGCCAAGGAGGTCTTTTTGCTAGTGCTGACTAGCAGTTAAAGACTTCTTCCATGGAGGCCTTGGTATTAACAATTCTTGAAATAATCCATGGAGCTCAGAAGCAGCACATTCTGTTACATTGCTATGTATCCTAAAGGGTGCAAGTGTTGGGTATAGTGGAAAAGTTCCCGTTCCTTTGTCTGAAGACTAGAATGGTGTTCATCAAGCTAACTTGATGTTAGCTGTCTACATTAAAGTCACCCTTAACTCAAACTGTTAAGGGAAAACCAAATGTTAAGTGTTTATTTATAAAATCTAAACAATAAAGCTGTTAATTCCAGAAGGAATAAACCACATTTGATGTACTTTCCCAAATTCAGACCTGAAAGCTTTCCATCATCTTATTTTAGAAGTGTTTACCTCACTGCTGTGGCCACCGACCGCTTGAGTTCTGAGTTTTCCTTTTGAGGAAAGAACCATGAAGAACACTGCTAATTTTTGTGGATCAAGTATTATTTGGGACTTCCTTTGTTCTTTATTGAAATAATCTCCCTCCTGTTCCTTATTGGACTTTTTGATTTCCTTGACTTTAAATATATTCTCCTCTGTTCTTTCTTCATGCGTTGGGAATGGTCACGTCCTGTTCTTATGCCAGGACTAGGTATCTCCTTCCCTTGGCAAAACCATTATGAATATGAAACTTCTCCGTGTGCTGAACCTTCTAGTTTATATAAATACAAATACAGATGTGTTTCTTATGTACAAGTAAGATTAAAGGTCTTCGTACTGGCTTTTGACTGAGAGTTGATTTCCATCATATCGATGTTGATGCTGGATGTAAGGTAACTAAGTCAGACTTCAGTCTTTGAGAGGTATAAAGCAGTGTAGGAAGTCAGGAAGTTGCTTTAACATACTAAGAGATGGAAAAGCAGAACGATTGTAAGAACAGGTTATAAGGAAGAGCTTCGTGAATAGAAACTGCAACTTAATATCAATAGAGCATGACGGCAAAAGAGCGGAGACTAATAGTGATCAGTTAAATGGCATGATCCCAGGGTGAACAATTAAAGTAAGCATCTCTCAGAGGTATTAAATATAGTCTAGAAAAACAGCAATCAGCCTGAGTGATGGCAAGCTGCTGCTGTGCATACAGGATGAAGAGAACTTCTGAAAACAATACAGAAAGTCAGCTGTGTAGGTAAGTCTCTCCTGAGCAGAGCTCGAACATGCTCCATGTAAAGTGAACGGTGATGAGCACGTCTGGGGAACCGTGTGCCAGCAATTAATGTCATGTGGCTGTCACTGCATACAGCTAATGTTCTGAGTTGTACAAAGTGTTCCCCTGACACTATGGGAAATACTGGGTGGGTGGGGAGCCATCCCAAACACTTGCATTATAGGAGATTTAGAGTGATAACATTTTCCATACGTTACAAGATTTTCAGATTTACCAGAGTCCGGACAAGTTTTAGTCTCAGAATTCCGGTTCAGATATGTTATACCTATAACTATTAGAAGAAGCAGTTGCCATTTGCAAAGATTTGTCTAGAAATACTAAAGAAGATTAATAGTTACTGTCTCCAGTGTGCTTTGTTTTGTGTATTATTCTTGCTGCTACAATTAAGGATTTCTTGCCATTATCACTTTTGTGTGTCACTGTGGTTTTTTGTAATTTATTGGGTAGAAAAGAGAAAAAGACATTCCATTCATCATTGCAAATCTCTTTTATGTGTGTTAATGCGCTTTATATGAAGTGATTACACTGACAACAGCAACATTTGGACCCTAATTTATTATGGAAATAACTTGCCCTGCGTTAACTAATATGTGTCCTCCTGACGCAGAATCAGGATTGCGTGGCTTTGTCCAAACGCCTCTGAAAGGCCACACCTGACATCTCAAGTGGCCACAGATGAATCATTTTCCTTCTCTTGCCTGCCTCCCCGCCAGGTTTGCTGCAGAGAGGCTTGTTGCGTTCAGGCCACTTGCTCCTGTGCCTGATGCTCCTCTCGTCCACAGGCTGGATACAGAGTTCTAGGCTGAGCCACCTCACCTAACTTTAAAAGACATCAGTATTGATGCCTACATCTCAGGTCAGCAGCAAAGCTCTCGGAGTACTTAGAGACAAATAGGGACTTTCAAGTGCTACCTGACTGACTGCATTTTGTACAAAATCCTCAGTGTGTCTCCTGTCAGATGGTTAAAAAATTAAGACCTTTTTCTTAGCCAAGATTTTGAAGCCTCATCTTCACTGACGTTCATTTTACCTTTGAGGATGCCAGCTGTTCTTCTTTTGAAATCTTATCCTCCCCTTGCTCCTGTGATGCTTTTCCTTCCAGAGCGTCCTGCTTTTCTAATCACTTTGTGCATGTCCTCGAGTGAGTTTTCCTTCCTTCCCGATAGACTGCATAAGGCTCTGCCCTTGTTCCTCTCTTCTCCTTGTCTTGATGTAGCCTCATCCACAAACGCAAAATTAACTATTATTGGTATGCAGACAAGCTGCAAGTCAAACTCTCCATTCCAGACTTCTTCCCTTAAAATCATGGCTCTTTGCCTTGGCTGTCTGGCAGACACAACTTGCTGTAGCTAAACCGCAGTCTGCTAGCCTTTCTCCAGCTGTAGGTTGCTATGGCTTGCTTGCTGCACCATTTATTTTCAATTGGCCTCAGCAATGTGATCTTACCATATTTATATCTCATTAGATATCTATACCCAGTGTGCTACTGCCAAGGTTATCTTCCCAGCTTCTTACTCACTGTCTTGCCATTCTCTTTATGTTCCTCTAATGATCCTCTCTTTGTCACATCCTGTTTTTCCATTGTTTTCAAGCTCTTTGGGATGATGTATGGTGAACCAGTGTTAAGTGAAAGATAAAGGAGGTCATAAGAAATCCTGGAAGTTTAAAAAAAAAAAAAATATGCAATGCAATGGCCAAGACTACCAGCTTTCTGCTTCTAAGACTTCCAGGGTTGCTTCTGTTCTTACCCACTGTGTGTGTGTGTCTATGTCTGTACATGCAGGACCTTAGATGAGAGTGCCAGGCTCTTCCAGGCCCATCTGATCTCTGCTTTATTTAGGACCACTTCTTATGCCCTTGCCCCTTTTTGGGAACTGAAGGGAACCGTTCAGTACTGCTCTCCTTGAGCTTTGCCCTTCACACCTTCTCAGGAGCTGCTCTTACACTGAGAAGATGCCTGTGTCTCACTTGCTTTCCCAGTAAAAGGGGAGAGAGCTCTACTCTTAGCTTTTAGTGCTCTGATGCACCCTCTTGTGCAGAAGCAGCTCCCAGGCTTTACAGGTGGCATGATCCCCTCCCTGGCAAGGGCTGCTGTGCAGGGGCAGCATCTGTCAGTGCTGTGCTGCTTGGCCTGGGGCTCACGTGTGCACTGTCTGCACCTGGTGCAAGAGGGAAATAAGACTCTGAAAGATTTTACTGATGGATTTGAAGTTCTGGTGGAGATGGACTCCCCTGTTCCCAAGGTAAGAGCCACCCCTGCATCGGTGTTACTCCTTTCTGGGCTGAAATTAGGAGGAAAGAAAAGCCTGGTTTTGAGCTGTGAAATAAGCAACTTGCCCTGTGGTCGCCCTGATTCATCAGATCATCCAACCTGCGTGTGAGTAGTACAAATGTATGGGCATAACTAGGCTAAATGATGTCTAAGATATAGTGAAATATCAATATAATTTCTGTATGGGTCATCTAAGCCCCAGTTCTTTTACTGTAGTGAGTTGCACAGATTATAGTCACCTGTGTTAACGCATTTGGTTAACGAAGCCCTGGATTTGTTGTTTCTTTTTATTTTAATGGGAAGTTTTTGCATGCAGATGGGTTGTTGTGGTTAATAGATAGCTGAGCTAAAGTAACCAGGGATAAGAGTCATAAGTAAAATCATGAGCTGCAAGAAAAATTAAGACCTTTCACAAAATATAATTTGTCTTTTGTTTGTTCAAAGGAGGAGAGGGTTTAGGTTACAGTATCCTGTTGTACTTCTGCACTTGCAGCAAGCCACTACTGGGGTGTAAGTGCTGTAAAATTATTAAAAACTTTGCAATGATTTTAAACCATTTTAAAGGTAGCCTTGTTTAAATTAGTCTAACCTGTGATTTTGTCATAATATCGAATCTGGGATTGTGTGAGTTGACTTTCAAAACTAGACATTTTTCCTGTCAGCCACAGCTGTGGCTTTGAAGAGCTGAGGATAACACAGGGAGGAACTAGAGACAATCCAGGGGGATTTCTTGTCCTGTCTGTTTCTTCTTTGCTTCCAGTAAATAAGGTGATCTAAGCACTTTATTTTAGGACTTTATCTACAGCCTCCTGGGAATTGATGGAGAGTTGTCCCTCTGACTTCTGTAAGCTCTGGATCAGGCTCTGAGGAAGGTGGCTTAGCCAGGAGGGCTGGACGTGCCAGGTCTTGTAGCATGAGAGGAGCGGAGGTGCTCATAGCTCTGAGGGCATCAGGACCTCACAGCAGGCAGTCCCTCCACATAGGCAGCTTTATGGAGGTACGTCTGGGCCCTGACTGAATCAGGGACACAGAGACAGCTCTCTGACGTGAAACTTGTCTCTCTCCCTTAAGCAGGCTATGCCTATCCTTTACAATTACAAAACATCACCTCCAATGACAGCAGTAGTTTTTGCTTTGATTTTACAAAAGCAAAGGCAAGAAATTGCCAATTTACAGGCAAATAAAGTGGAGAGATGTGTCACTGCAAGATTAGTAACTAAATTTCTCCTTCCAATGTGGAAACGCTCTGTATTATCACTCTAACTTGATGGCAAGCTTACCTTTGTTGTAAAACTAATGCCTTTTATCTAAAACATAAAAAGAAAATCAATCTTCTATCACAACAATCAATGATATTGATGTGTTTATTCTTAGCTATGTCTTTGTCTTATATTCCTACTGAAATGTAAATTAAAAGGAAAACTACTAAACCAAAGCATAAGGCAGTGGAATACGTTAGTGTGAAATATGTATTTTTGTAAGTAATAATTTTGTGCTTCTTCATGCGATGCCTTGTTCAGAATCTAGATCAAAACTGAAATAGTGATTTCAAGGCCTAGACAAAGTTTAAAAATTATTAACATTAAAAATAGCTCATAGTCTGTTGCTGAGCCACCCTGTCTCCTCAACTAGTTCATCTTTGATGCCTTGTGCAGAGCAGAAGATGGAGAAACACATTTCTCATCATGTTCTACTGCTCAAACACACATCAGTCATTAATGTCAGGTTTCTCATACCCTTGGATGAGTTCAAAGTAGAAACTTTCAACCAAGGAACTGCTAAAGCATTAATCTCAGGGAGGCAGAGTCCTTTACAGTATGCTGCAGCTCTCTTCAGCAGTCATCCCAGTTGCCATCTGACAATATCTAAAGCTCTGTTAGAATAATTACAGTGAATCCTGCAGTCTGGCTATTGGAAGGCAAATCCTGCCTTCAATTTTCCATTTTCAAAGCTCCACAGCTTTTCACATTGCCTTATTCTTCTAGTTGAAGACGGCAAGGATAAGGAGGAGAGAGATTGTTCATTCTTTTTTTCCCCTTGCCTCTTGCTTAGTTTCCAAAAGTGATTTGCACAGTGTATAGTCTTGATACATTTTTTTCATTGTCTCTAAATGTAGCAACACAATTCTGCTGTATTTCTTTTTCTTCCCCTCTTCCCTCCCCCAATCAATCTTCTGTGCCCAACATCTCTTTCTAAGGCCTTGTTTGTGTGTGCTGTCCATGTTTTCACCTTCATTAATGTACACCTTTCCTCTCACTGGCCTCATGGCCTCTAAACTCTCACCCACATCAGACTTCCTAATATACCAACACTGAAATAATCCCTTGACTCACAATACCATGCCTGAGTCCCTTGAAATTCCCAATACTTTGTATTTCCCATTCAAATACTTTCCCCAGATTATTTGCTCCTCACTGCAGGACTTCATGCAATCTTTTCCATATCTGTCTTTTTCCACTTCTAACCAACTGGTTTTATGGCTCTTTTTTAATCAAGCTCTGGCTTTTAAAAGGATATTGGCCATTCTTGTGAGGGCTCCCTGGGAAGGAATTATTTGAGATGTGAACCCTCCAGCCTCAAAGAAGAGTCCATTTCATCATCATCAGGTCTGCACTCCTCCGGGGGGTGGATTGCTCACAAGCCTTGACACTGGCCAAATGCTTCTCGCTTTTTGGATGAGTTCTTGAGCTCTCTGTCTGTCTTAGGTATCCACAGAGGAGCAAACAGGACCGAAGACCTGACTTCCACAGAGCTTAAAGGAATTACTCTTAGAATTTAATGTTAAGCTTTAAGTCTACATGAACTTTCTGAGAGCAATTTTTGTTTCCTGAAAAATAGGTTCTTTTTAGGCATCTCTGGCTGGGAATTTCTGACATAAAGGCCTTTAAGAAATAGCCTGTCTGGTAACTAGCGTGATGCTGTTTTTAATGTACCATAAGAACCAGTTACTAGCATGACCTTTATCTTGAAGGGTTATGCCCTTCAAAAGCGCGTGGTTTCTTTGAGGAATGCTTCCTATCTCATTTTTTTTATTGCTACTCTAATGATTTATGCTGCATGCACTCACTTCACATCTTGCTTTCCTCACTCTGCATCCCACATTCTGAGGAAGGATCAGAGGATGCTTTTTTTCAGAGATTGTCATTGCCTCTCTCCAGGCCACCACAATGAGAGGATATATTTCATCTGGCTCAACTGTTTGGCTCTCCATCTTCCTTCCGATTGCTTCCTCTCAAATTACCTTGAAGTTAAATTACTGCAGAGACACTGGAAACTACCATCCATATTCAGAGCACAGAATTATTTTTGAGTCCTCCACCCAGTCTAATATTAGATTATTAAATCTTGTAAATTAACGAGAAATTAATTAGTCTCTCCTCCAGTATCAGCGCTCTTTACTCTCGTCTTTGTGACCTGGGATTTTCAGAGAGACCCAGATGTTGCATTTACAGGCAGGTTTAAGACCTTCTATGACACCGGCAGGAGAGGGCTGTCACCTGCAGCTTTTAACACTGCATGTGGGCTTAAAGTCAGTGCCTACTGCAAGCCTCCATGGTGGAGGTCAGAGGAAGCCTGGTTCCTATCAGAAGGCACATGGTTACTGCTTCTGGCTAAGAACAGCCAGCACTTCTAGTGGTAACTCAGATCAGAGAGGGATGCAGGCATTCAGCCCTTGGGCTCTAGTTGGTTTCACAGTTATGCAGACCAGAGGAAAACTGTGATAGTACTTTCCCCTCTGTTTCCCCACAAAGTAACACGGTCTCTGTTCATCTAGATTAACTTAAGCCTCAGACAAAGAAACAAAATTTCTAAGGGAGTCAGAGCATCACATTGTCTGTATTCAATTAAAATTAGACAAAAAGAGATCAAAATGTGTACTAAGGTCTCTCTAGCCCATTTTGCCTTATTCTGCATTGCAAACATGTATAGCGCAAGCAGTGATTCACCGTGCCATTCGTTAAAGCTGAACCTTTTCTCGCATGGATGGTTCTTATGTCAGTGTACAGGAGGCACAGTTTTGAACGTGGGATTGAGTTTTGTTGCTTGTTTTTACTATAAGAGATCTCTAACCCTTCTTTCCGAGGCAGTGCTATTAAAAAGGTAGTAAAAAAGGCATATTTATTTATTATGTACTTTTCTTGGGTCTCAGGCTGTATATGGCAAGGATGTAAATGAGAAGATGATCTCCAATGAAACACATTCACAGCAATTCCTTTTAATGAAGCAATCCTGATCATGAAGATTTGGTTTATCTGTGTGCTTTGTGTTAGAGGAATTACTGTGACTAGTCTGTCTCTTCCTGTTGATGTCTCACAGATTAAATAAACACAAAGTCTGGCGATCTATGGCAGTATTCTTGTTCTCTCTCATTTTATGTTACAAAAGCTGAAAGACATGGAGCCAGCTTGCAGGCCATAGGTACATTTATCATACCAGGATCTCTAGTAGGACTGCTGTTTGGATGGCCAGAGCTCTTCCCTCACCTCTGCTCTTCCCAAATAATCCTCTCCGTTGAGTCAATCACTTGGCCAGGCTGGCATGCCAGGTGGGATCCTAGGGGAACAGGCTGGAGAAAATCAAGGGGCAGATATCACTTCTCACCCATCTATTCTAATATGTGCTTGGCTTTATAAGGCATAAAGACATAATAAGGCATTGTTCTGTGTGGTGGATCCCTTTCTGAATCCACCACCCAGGCAGGACACCCTGCAGGTGTATCTGTATATCTCTGCCTGTGCCAGCAGCTCCCTAGGATGCTTCTGACAGTCAAAGTAAGAGCTTAAAACCACTTCACAGAGAAATATTAAGTGGATCTTGACTGTGAAAGATACTATGTTTGGTCTTTCCCACTCTGAAACTCCTAGGACAGAAGAGGCCAAAGCACATGCTGAAAGAATCATAGAATAGAATCATAGAATCATCTAGGTTGGAAGGGACCTTTAAGATCATCTAGTCCAA
>JAOXJM010000001.1:192916196-192942178 GCA_026413425.1 Tringa solitaria
CTGGCTCCCTCCTCCTTCAACCCACCCTTTAGATACTTATAAGCATTGATAAGGTTATGAACTTTTTTTTTCTTTTGAAGAACCAAAATACCACCCAACTCATTGAGATCTCTCTTTTAAATTTTGGAAGTGTATTCTTTGTGTAATCTGTCCTCCCAATTGCATTGGTAAAACCCAGCAGCTGGTAATGTTTATGATAATGATCAGTAATCAAATAATTAAGTGTTGACATGCAAATTGTTATTAAGCTCCAGAAATAGCATCTTGTTTTGATGAGCGTGTTAGTTCATGACACTGCCGTTTCACTTCGCAAGTTTAGAAAGCGAAAATAATCTGATGGGCGTTTTGGTAAGTGCAGGGATGTGTACTTTTTCTAGACATAAACACAGTTTTTTGGGTAAAAATCAGCTATAATTCAATCTTGAATTATTCCTGCATCTGTGCTATGACATGATATTTCTGTACTTCAGGGTTGCTCTTCTGTTACCTGCCTTTTTTTTCATGGACTTACAGAGTCTTTCACTCTTTGGTCTCTGAGGGGGATGTGTTTTGACCATTGCTTATGTAGAAATCCTGTTTTTTAATTGCTAGGGATTACCAATAGATTGCAAGTTTGTCTTGACAGCTGTACATACTGATTTAAAATAAAAGTTGATTGTAGGTAAATAAGACCTCACTCGGTGTTCTGAACAAATAAGATATGTTCTTGAAGCAATGTAAATAAAATGATGGTTTGAAACCAGTTCACTGCACAAACAAGAAATTATGTGTTTACTTTTACTTATTTAGATTTCTATTAAAAAAAAATTGAGATGGATGGGGCATTATTTTTTGAAGCATCTTTTTTGATGCTTTTGACTTATACCTCTAACTTTATTTTTGGTTTATGTCTTCTGATTTATTTTCTTTGAAAATACAACCTAAAATTTAACACCTTCCCCCCCCCCCCGATGTGTAACAATATCACTGAGTTCACTGTATTTGAGTTCTAAACAAGCTGTGAAATCAGCAGGTTTTCCCAGTGAAATATGATCGGGTATTTCCTCATAAAAACCTAACTGTTGGGTTGTTGCAGTGATTAGTATTTGCTGAGGTGATGGAATGCTTGGCAGTAGTTTTTACACTAAAGTTTTCAGTGGAAAATTACAGAAATTTCTCCTTAGATAGAAATTAATAGCAAAACATATCACTGTTACAGGTCGTAGAGCTTTTATTTGTTGGAAGTTGCTTCTGTGCTGTAACACTAAGCACCTCCTTTTTGTTCTTTCTCTTTTAAACCTGTTATCAAATGTAACATCCCTCACTCTCTCTGTTAGAGGAAATAAGCATGTCAGTATTATTACACTCACTTAAATATTTGATTGATATTAGGCGAGTAACAGCACTGAGAAATGAATACTTGCTTCTCACAAAAGATTTTCAGACTTCTGACACAGCCCCTCTGTATGCATTTTTGCAAGCAACATCTTTGATTTACAGACAGGTCACTCTAGAAGGCGAGGGGTGAGGACAGATGTCTCCATTGTTGTACTCTGCAAGACCTCCTAGAGCTTGCTGTAGCACAGGAGTGGAGAGGCCCTACATTAACGTGAAATATCTGCCTAGGGTTTCCTAGCAGTAGTAGCTACAGTCATGCATCTGTTTGTGGTGTTGTGTCTGCAGCTGTACCAGCAGAAACAGTTACTGCCTCCCAGATGTTTCTGACAGAAGGTCAACATCTCCTACAGTCTGCTCTTTAAATTACTGTTCTGTAATGAGTATTATCACAAGAAACTTAAATGATTTAAGTGATGGCTGTTTCAGTGACGTGTCTCTGTGCCTTTTGATAGGTGAAAATGACAGCAGTGATGTTTCCAGCTGGCATGGCTGTGTCTGGAGTAGGTGGAGGTACAGGCAGCACTCTTGACTCAGTTGTGATATGGGAAGTTGGGGTGGAAGCTAAACCTGTTCTTGTGCTTCTATGGCTGTCCGCCTGAGGAAAGCTTCATGGATGTAACAGAAATTGGAATATTGAGGATAGAAAAATAGTCTAAGCATTCACAAAAATAAGTGTGTTACTCACATACAGAATTGGTAGTATAAGAACATCACAACTGCAAGGAAGGATATGTTCAGGTTCTCTAAAGGTAGCACTCGTATAACCAGGACTCTCCAGCCCTGAGCTTTGGGGTGATGGAAGCTGTGAGGGTAATACAGGCCACAGTAACCTTTCTGATTAAGTGAATATTGGAACTGATAAATGAGCAGAAAGGGTTATATGATAGGTGGGCCTGAAATTAGAAATAAAAGCTCATTCTTTAGGTTGTGGGTGTCTTATGTTGATGTCTGAAGTGGGCCAGGAGGTAGATCATTTGAACTTCTCTAACAGAAAGCTGTTGCTGAAAGGAGATTTTTCGATACTTCTTCCTCTCTTGCCCTTCCTCCCCAAAGTGCACATTTTCTGCCTTGTTCCTTGTGTTTTAACTGGTAGCCATGATGACCTTGCCAGAGGGGCAGCTTGGAAGCTTGATCTGCAGGAAGCTGCACCCTGCTTTTGGTGGGATTCATTTTGTGTCAGGGTGGTTCTTGAAATGGCTTCCCCTGAGGCTGGAGTGCAGGGAAGGTGGTGGGAACACACAAGTGGGAATGTGGAGAGGAGAGGTGTGGGAATGGGATCCTGCCCTTCAGTGGCAGGTAGCCACTAGAGCAGCTTAGCTGTTCCTCTCTGTGTTGGATGTTTTTGTTATGCTGTATTGATCTGGTGTTGTGCTGTAGAGCTTCTTATGAAAATGGAATTTTTCTTTTGGATGGAGAAGTTGCCTGTTGAATAATGGTTACTATCATCTGAAGAACTAGAAGTTGACCACAGTTAAAGATGGGAAATTGGATGGACTGTTGTGATGTGGAAAATTTTCTCTGGCCTTTGTGAGAGCTGAGATGATAGTAAATAGAGTAGGGGTCAGGAAAGAGTGTTAGTTTCTGTGGGCTGGGGAGGGTTTTAGCCTCCCTCCCCAGGTGACATCCCTCTATCCCTTCTGGACATCTGTGGGGGACTGTCATGCAACAACCTCTATTTATTGTGTGACCTAGACCTTGGCCGTTGGCAGTGTCTTTGGTCTTTTCTGCTTCTTCCTGGGGTGGCACCGTGTAACTTGTACAGCTTTTGGTGTTTGTGGTGTATTACAGGTTGTTTGGAGCAAATTTATTCTTCATTTAGCAGATTGTCAGCAATGATGCAGGCTGGCCTTAACGACCTGCCTAATGAAAACCAGAAAGGACTTTCTCTGAACTTTATCCTTCCTTATTCGGATAGGGCTGTGAAATCCAAGACCCTTTGGCCCACTTGTGGTAAAGATGGCAAAGTTTGGCAAACACTGCTAACATAGTGCTTTAAAGTAATTATTGTTTTTATAGCACCTTACCAACAGACCTTTCAGAGTGCTTTGCCAGCGTTATACTCCACCTGCTGCTTGTTGCAAAGGAGACTATGAGCAACCTCATCAGGGGGTCGCAGAAGTACGTAATGGGACACGGTGCTTGCCCTTCTTGACAGGCTGTTGCTTGTAATGGTCCTCTGCGTTCCTGTGTAGCACGCACAGTCATTTGCTTAATTAATACATTACTTTGAAATAGAGGTATTTCAGAAATGTAGCCCCCTGTATTTTTGGAGAAAAAAAATGTAGAAATATTGCAGTGGTGACCTAAGATGTACATAATGTTAAATACTCCTCTGTAAAGGGGAGAGGATAAATTGTTGGCTATTTTTGTGGTATCGTAAAGTATTAACAAACCTTAATGTGAATTAAATGGTTGGACTCCTGTGGGTTGGGAGATGTGAAACTATTAGAGTTGGCCTTTGTTGCATAGAACGGTAAGTCTGACAGGGGACTTAATTATAAAATGTAGAAAAGGAAGAAAAGCCAGTTAGATGATAAAAAGCCCTGCATCATTATAAAAGACAAGCAGAATAGAAAGGTAAGGCTTGAAGCTAATAAAGCAGCGTAGACATATTTTCCTCTTCCCCCTCACTTGAAATTAGTGGGGGTGTGCATGTGTGTGGGGAAACCATTCATCAACAATAAAAATGAATACTGTAATTTGATGGTAGAGGGAGCTAGATAGTTTTTAGAGCTGGAAAGGATCAGTGGCTATTGCTGTTAACTTTCTAGTCTCATGTTAAAAAGATAATATAGGTTAAAATACAACTTCTTTGATCTTTTAAAACTTCTAGGCAGCTTTCTGTTTTATTATTTTATGTATGGATATTGTTAAGAATCTTCTGTATTTTGTATCTTTGTCTAAGAAGAAACAAGATTTCACCTGATGTTTTTGTGTCTGTCTCTCTCTTTTTAACAGTCTGGTGGTATTGCCACTACAGATTCATCTTGCCCAATCCTGTTTCATTTAGTATTCAGGAGACAGCAGTCTGCAGTTTGATGATTTCTAGTCATTCTGTGTTCTGAATATGTATTTGTGTACTTCAGCCAAAACGAAGATCCACCTCTTTTATACAATCATGTATCTCAATTACCTAAGTACTTATATGTACTTTTTCTGTTTATTCTTAGATCTAATAAAAAGTATTAAAGTTCCTTTTGTACCTTATTTATAACGTTAACTTAATTTTTTGCAATGTGTATTTTTAACTTTGGTAACATAAAGGAAATAGTAATTTTATTTAAAATATAGAGAAGGGTAAGAGGCTAAATCTTCCTAGACAAGCAAAGAGCTTATTAAATAAAGACAAGTTGACAGGCTGATCTTGATTGCCCTTTATTTGAGGTGTTCATAGATTTATATGGCCAAGAGTTTCTAAAGGGGTAGAAGGGAACTGTTGACTCAGCTGCAGGTCTTCCTCAACCAAAAGTGAAATGGCGTATGCAGAAAGCCTGTCCTTTTCCTGCTTTAAATCTTGGCAATGGGTTTCATGTTTACTTGTGGAGCAAACAAGTTTGGAGCCTGTTTTTGTCATGTTTTTCCCATCTAGAACTATATTCAAGTTCCCTTTATCTCCACTCTTTCACCTCTGTCCATTTGTAAGCTTAAGTTTTGTGTATGTGTGGCTTGTAGACATTTTGTGAGTTGCACAGCTGTGGTTATTACCTTTCACTTGTCCATGAATGTTACTTAGTTACTTTATTTTAGTGAGATCAACATTTTTAAGACAGAAGGGCCAGAAAATAATAAACCAGAAAATATCAGTCAGTGATTTCCCCATGAACTTTCAAGAGTGTTGTGCCAGATGGATAAATGTCTTAGAGTAGGCAGTGTTAGCCAAAGACCTCTCTGGATCATGGAGAAGTATCAGGAAACATACCTGCGTTTTTTGGTGTCCTGGGTGGTTTTGGTGACCCTATATTATGCTTAACAGCTATTTACTGTCAGTGAATTATAGTCCTGCTTACTCTTTTGTTGTTTTGTTTATTTATAAACTTGAAAACTGTTTTGATATCAGAATAAAAATCTCAACTTGCTCTAAACTCATTCTTTCTTTATCCCTGCCTTTTGAATTTTAAGATGTAGCATCACTTTTGTGATGACTGTCAACTTTATTCTAGAGATGGAAGTCTTAGTCTTGGCTGCTTTATTCAAGGTCACTTAGACTATTTCTTTTTTTTTTTGGTTTTGCAAAGTCCCTTCTTTTAAAATTAAGAAATCTAGGTAGCTGCCTTGCTTTGCTTGCATTTAAGTGCATTACAAAGTTTATCACCTGGGGATTTTAAGAAAGTAGACAATGAAGCTTTAAAAGTATGCTTTATTTGGGAACAGATGTGTAATATTTTGATGTTTTTTTCTTTTCACCACTTTCGATACTGCTAACAACAATGTTCAAAAACACAACAGCACTCCTACCTTATGAGTTACTTTTTAAAAAAAAAAAACCCACTTTTAATCTTATTTTTTTAGCATGTATTTCTGTTTATTGAACCCTAATAGTGTACTGGTCAAACAGGTTATCCTCCTGTTTTCAAAAGCCTTGTTTTCAATCAGTTCAAAAGCTGCAGGTTTCTTTCTTCGCCGTCTCAAGAAAGAGAAACTGGCCCATGGTAGGGAGCTTACTGTCGTGTGCAGGCGCAGGCTTGTATCTAGACTTTGTTACAGAGAGCTAATAGCTGACCAGGAGGAAAGACTTGAACTGGTTGTCTAATCTCCTGAGATTTTTCTTTCTTTAAACTATTGGTCTTTTTAACCTTGTATAAGATCTCTTGGTGTATGTTTGAAAACACTTTCTGGTAAAAGTTGGTGTTTCAGGGTGAAAACCAAACTCCACCTTTAGTTTTTGCTTTGACTTTAGTTATTTAAAATAAAAAACCTGCAAACAAACAAAACCCAGAAGGAAGCTCAAACTTGCAAGACTTATCTCACACAAAATTAAGGTTGTAATAACTTAAAGTAACTTTCCTCCTTTTTAATCAGGTGTGGTATTATATTGCACTTTGGGTAATGGCAAGTTGTGTTTAAGTAAACTTGTTTGTGAAAGTCATATTTCTGCGAAAGTAATAGAGGGATCTTCAGAAGCTGAAAAGGTTGTTATTTTATTGATGTGGTTTGTAGAAATCCTTTTCAGGAATTGAAACGGTCTGCAATTATTATTATTCTTTCCGAAGTAGTAGTGGAAGTATTTCTAGTTTTATCTCTATAACCAGAAAGGAAAGAACATTCTGCAGCCAGAAATGCTAACCCTTGTGTATTTGTATACTCCTGGAGAGCATGGACTTCTGCAGTTCCAAGTTTTGCTCCTGGCTGAGATATTTCCAAATCTGAATGTACACAAAGATAGGCTTGCAAACTTTTTACATTAATGGATAGGGGGCTGTGCTTTGCAGTGGTGTAATTGCCCAGAGAATTCTTTGAAATAGAAAATCAGAAGTCTGCTATATCGTATGCTGTTCATGAAGGTTGTAAAAACAGAAGAATTATTAGAATGAAGAGCAGAAGTTGAATGTCTTCATGTCACTTATTTAGGATGATGGGATGAAATTGGTGCTAGAGGAGCTGCAAAGCTGTAACTTGAGGGAGGAGGGTACATAATATGTTTTAGCTGGATATGTAACCCAAAAATATTTTTATTGCAGTCCTGTAAAAGGCAAAGTTATCAAACACAGTTCTCAATATTGTGTGGCTTACAAAGGTGTGTCTGTAAGTAAATGCTACTGAACTCTGGTTATTTTTCTTCCCTGTTTGTCTTAGGCCAAAATTAGTTATGAAAAGGAGCAAAGGCAGAAGCTGCTAAAGCATCTACGAGGTGAAGATACATGGATGCTTGCTGATGTGAATGAACGTGTGGAACAACTGGAAAAGGTGATGGAACTGTAAATCATTGAATTGTGTTGTTATCTTTACAGCATGTTCATATGAACGGAAGGCTTTGGGGGCTTTAAGATGATCCTTAAAACCCTCCCAATTTCTGAATTCTTGATGCTTCAATATTAGCTCTTTTTTAGTGGAAATAATTTTTTACTCACAAAGAGGAAAAATTTCTCTCATTCTATTCCAGCTTTAATTTCTAACAAATGCAAAAGAGCAAGTGCTGCCCAGCAAGAATAGTCCCATGGGAAGAAATTTGGAGGATCCAGGGCTTTGTAGCCATACCATTTATGGTCTTTTACAGGAGAAGCCTTAATGGAACTTCTCAATATCACATCTTTTAGTATTAGTGTAGAAATCTGTGCAGGTTTTTCAACAAAGGACAGATATGTATTGATGACACAGTGATTCTCAAGGAAGTAGATTTGACTGAAATAAAGGTAGTGTAGAAGATACTCTAGGTATAGTTATAATGCCTAAGTTCCACTGAAAAAAATATTAAGAGGGGGAAGAAAAGTCAATTATAGATGTCAGGCATGCACTCCCCACCTCATCCCAATAGAAAAGAGAGAGGGAAGTAGAAGTAAAATGTAGCTGTGTCCAGCTGTGTTTTACCTTTTTCAGTGTGGTTTGCTAAGTAGGTTGTGATTGTTTTTCTTGTATGTGGGTGATTTGTTGCTGGGTCTCATTTGCAAACATTTACTTGTAGGAACATTCTGTGCATAAAAAAAAGAAAAAGGATAAACATTCAAAAAAAGCTAAGAAAGAAAAGAAGAAAAATAAGAAAGACAAATCTGAAAAGGATGATGATAGTTCTTCGGTAAGTAAGAAATTTTAAAATTCTTCAAATGACATTTTTTAAATCTGCACCATTTCGGTCTCTGTGGCTACACATGGTTTGTAAAATTAAGACTCATTCTTAGCATTTTCTGTTGGGAAGAACTGTAGCAAAGTTTGTCTTTTTAATATACTTGAGTATTTAATCCATTTAAAACATACTGGTGTGTGAGTGCTTGTAAATTTTATAATATTGAATTCACTCATTAAGAATTAAGGGATTTACAGTTTTTCAGCAGAGAGAAATTGAAAAAAAAATCCTCATTCTAGGATAGAGTGGAAAAATTCATAGGTTCCCTGTAGTCAGTGGTGTATCATAGAATGGTGTGTCTAAAATTGCAAATACTTGACTTTGATTTTAAGCAAGAGTTACTACTGCCCTTTTTCATGGATGTTCAACCATGGAAGCTCCCAGCAACACGGGAGTTGTAGATGGGTCTGAAGGAAGGCTCAGGCTTGTGAATCTGTAGATAGATGCCTTCATGTTGAGGGGCGCTCTGGCAAAACACTACAGAGAATGCATTAGAAATCTGGGTGCTGCTTTCTCGTCACGTTGTGTAAAACATCCTCTCAGCATTTTGCTGTAAGTCAGATAGCACTGTGATTTCTTTTCTTTTCAGAGAGTCTCTTTTATTGAGTGCAGAAACATGCAATATGATGTGATTTATTTTCCAGGGGCTGATATCAGGTTAACTATGCTTTTCAGTGTGGAAAGTAACTTAAAGCACAAATGTCCCACAATTCCCATGGGAGTGATCAAAACCCCTCAGATCACATCAGTGAGTCCAGGATACAGCACTGTCCTGGCTGATACTTTTGATCCAAAGTCTTTTATTCCCATGACAGGTTCATGTAAATAGCAAAGAAACTCTCTTCAATGGCATCCTATTTGCTTCAAGTGTAATATCTCAGTACACTGTTTGCAAGTGCAAGTGTAGAAAGTTGGATATGAAAATAGGATTAGATAGCATGTACGGTGTTACATTTTAGTGTTACTGATTTTACTTTTTCAATGTAGAACTTAGTAATGAATTTAGATTTTTTTATTTTGTTTTTGTAATGCCATAAAGCCAGTTGGTTTTGGTGAATTAGTGTTACATACTGTGATGTGATCATGAAGTATGGTGGAATGTTTTGATCATGAAGGAACAGTCTCCTATGGGAATATCAACATTGTATTTTTATTATCAGTATTTTAAAATAATAAAAAGTGCTATGTTAGTAATGCTAATCAGCATCAGTTTTGATTGTCAATATACTTGGTAAGTATTGCATTTTATCAACATATAATACTATGTTACACTGTTATTATTTTTCTTTACATTAAACTCCTTTTAGGATTCTTCAGTTGAATGGGTCGAGTCAAACGCCTCACAGTCCGATAACACAGAAAAGGCTTGGAAGGTCAACAAGCATTCAGATGCTGTGAAAGAACCCTCCTTGCAGGTGAGCAGTCTGATAACTACTCCAGAAATAAATTCAGCATGACCAGATGTGAAACGTGCTTAGGTTTCTTGACAACTCTTTCGCAATGTGTTCAACAAAACCTATTTTACAGACAAATGTCTTTGCTTGGCTAGGTAAATGTTACATTTCATTCATTGGAAGACTTCTCTACCTAGTAGTGGCTTAGTACTTAAGGCACTATGCTTAAAGTTGTCTAGCACCTTTTATCATGTTTTGAGGTTCTAGCAACTTAGCTTGATTTTCTTGAAGAGGTCAACTTAAAGATCTTGACCAGACATATTATTTTTTTTTCCACATAATTTTGGTGGCTGTTCTACAGTTGAGTGAGTTTTTGCTTCTGTGGTGCTTAAACAGATACAAGGAGGAGAGATATAGAACTTTGCAGTAACAATATTTACGGAATCAATGCTTGTTTCAGTCTTCCTAGGTGAATTCTGTGCCCAGTAAGCAGTGTCTGTTCTGGAAAATTGAGTCATTCTGAAATGAACTGCTCTGATTTCAGTGCCATAAATGTAGTCACATATCACAACATCCTCAATTGTGTGAAAATGATGATTTTTAATTTAGTGTCTGATTCTGCTCCAGAAAAAAGTCTCTGTTTCTCATTCTGAATTTGTACATCTTTTTAAGAGAAATAAAAAGGACCTCTGAATCATATCTGTCTTCTTGGAAAAGTGTAAAATAATGAAATATAAATCCTTATTTATGTCATGATAATTTATACTGCAAAGCCATTTTTTCCCAAGTATTTATTGTATAATGTGCACCCTGGGCTTGTCTATTTTGGATGAGGAGTGTGTTTTTGAAAGGAATTTCCTGGTCATCCCTATTTTTTATATTTTGGTTTGCATTATGAAGAAGCCTTGGTGCATGTAAATCCATTTCCCATTGGATTAAACCAAGTTAGAACGTATGTTCTCAAAGTGCAGCTAAGGTGCCTCATGGGGCCAGTCTCAGACTAGTCCAGAGTGCTTACTTAAAAAAACGCAAAACAAAGGACAAAAAAAAATAAATAAACAAAATCCCCAAAGGTGCAGATCTGAAACCTGCATAGAAGACAGACAGGCTCTTTTCAGTGGTGCCTCGTGACAGGACCAGAGACAGTGCGCACAGACGGAAACACAGCAGTTTCTGTCTGAACATCAGGAAACAGTGTTTTACTGTGAGAGTGACCAGGCACTGGCACAGGTTCTTGCAGAGGTTGAGGAATCTTCATCCTTGGATATATTTACAAGCTGTCTGGACCGGGTTCTGGGCAAATGGCTCTAGGTTGCCCTGCTTGAGCTGGGGGTTTGGACCAGATGACCTCTAGAGGTCCCATGCACATCCACTTCTCCCAAGGTCCCACACACATCCCACTTCCATGTTACTTGCTGGCTTGGCCATAGATACTGTTGAATCACTTGAAGATAGATTATTTTTCAGTTCCTTCTCTTTCTTGGAGAAGATCTGAGAAGTGGAATGTTGTGTTTCACCTCTGAAACTCTCTGATGTGTGGCCTTATGTAATTTTTAAATAACAGAGAAAGTGTGACAGATAGCATCTCTTCAGACTGACAACTCAGACTTGAACCCTACTGAAGGTATGAAGACTCTTCTGCAAGGATATGTTTCAAAATTGGATAAAATCCTGTCATTTTGGTTGTATACTGTCCCCAGAAATGTTCCAAATTCTTGTTTTTGCAGAGTAATTGTTTATACTGTGTATGTCACCGCTTTCTTTTGAGGCTTCAGGTTTTGTATGTATAAAGGTAGTAGGTATATCTAGGCTTTTTATATGCTGCTTTTCTTTAGAGAGTGGTCCTCATTTGTAAAATGTCCTTGGACTGGCTTAGGTGTTGTATGTGCCCTATTATTGTGGGTACAGCACACAGAATTTAGATGTGTAACTGTTTAATTTGAGGGTGCAGTTAGTGCCTGGATATCAGAGGTATGAACTCTGTTCAGTTAGATTGCAGATTTTGTATACACTAAAAGAGATGTAAGAGACCATGAAGTCAGAATTAGCCAGATGAAAAGGAATTGGTCTAGGTGTACAGTGTTCTTTTAAGTGAATAATAAGCTGACCAGATAGTTCGCATGTTTACTAGTGTCTTAAATACATTGTGAAGAGGTATTTGAAATTACAGAAAGACATTTATGAAATATGTTTGTGTGAGTATTAAAAACTTGAAAGATTTGAGTTCTTCAAATCATACTTGCTTTTCATTGAAGTATTTCATATGTGTTCATAAAACCTATACTTTTTATTGTAATATTTGTCAGTAGGTGCACTGGCTTGATTTGTACCTAAGCCATGTTTTTGTTGGAAGCATGAACACTGATTCTTTGTGTTTATTTTAAAGAGAGAAGAATGGATGAATTTAGACTTCATGTCGTTGAAAACCACGTCAGCAGCAGCTGTCAAAGGTGAAAGACACAAAGAAAAAATGTTGGAACGACAGAAAGCTCAAGAAATTGAGCAGGTAGGAGGAATTAGTACATCAACTTTTTTCTGCATCTTACTAAATTTTGTGTGATGAATGAACAAATGAATTGATTCAAATATGTAAGTCTTTTTATAGTTTTTAAGCTAGTGCCTGATGTGCTACGTGATAGTGACTTTAATTAAATTAATCAGTTATTTGTTCTGTTTGGGATGGGAAGGGTTCTCTTGTGGAGAAAAGCCTTAACTATCTTCTAAGTATGGAGAAAGCCAGTTTTGTTAGTATTAAGTTCTGAAGTGTTTTACTTAATAACAGTGTCAGCCTGGCCTTCTTCCCCGTGGTGTGCATGAAAGGAGCACCATTGTTTTGTCTGATAAAAGCTTTCCTAAGTTTCTGTCTTAAAGCATAGGGTGCTGTGGCTTATTTTTTCCTGAAGAAAGAATTCAAAGCAGTTGCTGTGCCTTTCATGCTACAGTTGTGCATGAGCGCATTGGGTGGATTGGGGTCCAGCTGGGGAAGGGTTTGCTGTCATTAAATAAGTTCTGTTTACATGCAGTTGCTGGCTACTTCATTTCTTCATTCAGCTTCTTAAATGCAATGTCGTCTGATCTGAAAACATAGTTGCTGATCACTATCTAATATTTACTTGTCCTCATATCTCACAGTAGGCCATTTGTAGCTGTTAGGTTTTCCAGTTAGTGGTGGTGTGGCTCAGAACCAGATTGACCTGGAGCACTGTTCTTGTGTATGCAGTATGCAGCGCTTCGTCAATGTCTTTTGAGAAGAGATTAATGATTTTTTTTTTCCTCACATAAGTTTTTTGCTGAACATTTTTTCTGAGCTGTTGAAGAACCCTTTAATGTGAAGATCTTAAATCACCAGAATATCAGCATGTATTACATGGTTAATGACCATTTATATGTGATCATGATCCTAGAAGAATACCAAACCACTCCCACCAAACCACTTTCTCTCCATGCAGTTTTATATCTTTGTGTTTTCTGCATCAGAATGTCTGTCCTTTCTTTGATGCCCAAACCAATGTGTAAAACAGCATGCAAATGGTGGTGATGAGTTGTTGATATAATATAGGCAAATTCAACATTTTGTCAGTTCTGGAACGCCTAATCACCCCTTTTCTCCAGTGGACTTCATTGCCTGCTTCCAGAGAAGTCAGTAGACAGAATCACAGTAAATGATCTAGTTTGAGGGTGATAAGCAGTTACTTGAGGTAAAACTAAGAGCCCCCATAACAGCAGGGCTTCAGACGCAAGTTCTACCGAGGCAATGAAATCGAACAGTAAAACTGCTTCTGTGTAATAAGGATGCCAACTAAGTGCATTTTTGAGAGCCTTACTCAGGATGGAGTAATGTTTATTTCCACCTGTCTTTAGATAGCCTGAGTTATGAGTAAGCTGTTCTATTCCCATGCAAGTCTCAAAATTTATCAAATCTTCGAGAAAATACAAACCATATACTATGCACACATTAAAATTATTTCTGTTTTAGGCAATGCTGTCTGAGAGAGAACTCAATCCCTATTGGAAAGATGGTGGTACAGGATTGCCACCAGAAAAGGATGAAGCAGCTTCAATTAAGAAAGGTAAACATCAACTTTTAGTAATAATCTTAAATTTCTCCAGTCTCTGATATCTGTTGCTAACAAGTTAATACTAACGTTGATGTAAAGAGATTATGAATAACATATAATAAAGCAAAAATTGGATGAAAATTCACTAGTGAACATTGGGTTAATATCATAGTATGTTGTTTTGTAGAATTTCTCTTCGCTGATTTTCAATCTTGAGTGGTTTGACCTTCAATATCTTTACAGAAATTCTCCATTTTGAACTAATTAGAGGAAAGCATGATTTAACCAAGACAAGATAAATTGTTGTCATCTCATTTGCTTCCTTTCATTCCATTACACAAATTATAGTTTTAAAATATTCAACCACAGAAGTCTGAGTCACATTAAAATGAAGTACATTACAGATGTAGTTCGTGAAAAATATTATTTCTGTAACCTTTTCCCTTCTTTCCTTACCCCAGGGTTATCCTGCCTATTTCCTGCAAGAGCAGTTAGAAAAATGTTTTTCCTAATGTCATGAAACGTTTATTATGTGATAAGAAGGGTCCCTGTATTCTGTCAGCAGGGAACAGCAGGGCCCCTGACTTTTCTCTTTGGGAGCCTTTCCCTGTGGACAATCTGTCCTGCAAACCATTAGGCTCATGCCCACTTTCAGGAGTCACAGAGATCAATCAGCGAGCTCTAAGAGGTGACAGGCATCAGTGAGTATGTGTCCTGAATGTTAAGACCTCTGCTAGCTTCTCAAATGGAAAGCAATGGGTTACTCATTAATTTTCTGAGAGGGGGAATGCACTTGTTTATATGTAAGGAGTATGCCAAAGGATGGACACAGAAAGTGGAAACAATAAGAAGGTTCTTTAATTTCATAAAAAACCCCCACAACTTCTCATATGCCACTCCTGTCTTGGAAACTGCTTGTTGTATTCTATGATAAAATGGAGAAGCTTAATTAAATCAGTGGTATTACTTACGTATATCCAGGAATAACTTATAAAAACATGTAACTGTATTATTATATTTTTTCTATATTTTGCACCCCTTCAATTTTTACATTAACTTTAGGTGAAGATTTAATGTCACATGCAGAGTAATGTTACACAGGAATAACTACTGCAATATAAAATGATGACCTCTCATTGTTTTCTACTTTAGTTACAGTGGTAGAAGATGCTGGATTAAGTTGGTTACGAAAGTCATACCAAAGGATGAAGGAGCAGGCTGAGAGAGAGAAACGAAATCTTGAGGAAATTGTAGCTGAGAGATATGGGGTAACATTTACTTTTTTTTTTTTTTTCATACTTGGAAATATCCTTGGAATAGGTTACTTTCATGTAAAGGCACAAAATATCTAGTGTAAGACATAAGGAAGGAAGCAGGAAAAAACCAGCCTCTGAAGCTTCTCTCAAGTGATGAAGAGTTTAAAGCTACCCAGTCTTTTATATCTTTTTGTTAAATATTTTTTAATATATGGGCTCCTATAGCAAATTTAAGATACTTATCTTCTGCATCAGGAGGTTCAGGTGATCCCAGTTACAAAATACATGAGTGCTTCCAAAATTATGATCTGTACTAGAAAATATATTTCGTTCTCCTGCATGTAGCAGATAATAATGCACGGTGAGGATAATAATAATACCAAGATAATTTGGAGAGCTGTGTAAAATTTTACCAAATATAAATCTTCTGGCCACTTGTGATGTGATCAGTCCAGTTATATTGAGAAAGCTGCTTGCTTGTGAAGGGTTTAAAAGTCTTCAAAATTTATTTTTAATAAAAGATTCTGCCATAGCAATAGTAATTTTTAAAAGCCTAGCCTGTCTCCCCTACATATTATATTATTGTTTTTAAAAGCATTGGTTAAAGGTGTGGGGTTTAAATCTTGGCCATAGTGTTACTTCTGAGTTTTCTGTGGGTTTTTGATTAGGTTGGTTTGGTTGTGGAAATCTTGGATAAGACAGTATAACTTCATATTGTTGTTTTTGAACTGAATTGTAGTCACTCCTGAGTGCTGAAACCAACATGGTCAGCGCTGCTAGAAATTGTTCAATGCCAGTGATTGTAAAGAATATTATTTTTAATTATCTTTATCAAGAAACTAGAATTAAAACAGCATGAACCACCCTGACTGCAGGATAGTGATTCAAAGATATCCCTGTCTGATTTGCTTCATTATATGTTTTACAGAAAAAAAACCAAACCCAAAATAATTGGTGGCTTTTAATTCAGCTAGAAAGAGAGAAGAGGATCAGTCCACCTTTTGAATAATTGCCTAATCGATACAGTGTTTGTCCAGAAAGCCAGACACAGGAGATTCAAAGCCCATTTCAAGCTAAAGATTTTGAACGCACGCTTCTGAATTTTTAAGAGTTTAACTAGATTGTAAAATGGTTTAGTGGGAATGTTCATCGGTTCTCTAGAAGCTGAGCATCTGGTGAGCATAAATGCAAAGCTCATGAGTGAGAAAGAGGAAGCCTCTCTCCCTGGCTCAAGCCCCTAATCTCCCAGTTGCCAGGAGGAGGCAGTTCTGAGGCTCTGGTCCCTATTCCCAGGAGTGCTTTAGCACTTTACTTTAGAGCCATGGGATGAAAGTTAGAAATAGTCCAAAAGAGGAATGAGAAAGTCTTCCCAACAGAGCATGTTATATGTGAGGCTGTAAGTTTCTTTTTTGTACTCCTCTTCCTTTCCACTCCATGGCTCGTGCCTTCCCCTTTGCACAGTGACTCACTTTCACAGATGGTGCTTTTCTTGTAATACTTTGTAGAGAGTTTCACAAAACCCCAGGATCTTAAAAGCAGTATGACTTTTTTTATTCTGTCTTACAGTCCATGGAGATATTTCAGTCACGATTAGAAGAAGCTGAAAAAGTTGCATCCAGAAAGGAAAATGATTATAGAGGTAGAAGATGGAAGAAAACTGACTATTCAGAAAGTGAGAAAGAGAAGAAAGAACAGTATATGAAAAAGGACACACGAGATGTACATGACAGAAACAGAAGCACATTTGGGGGCTATACTAGGGAGAGGTACAGCGGCAAGGGATGGGCGCAAGAAGACAAAGGTTACAAACGATATATGTCAAGAGAAGACCAAGAATGTGGACACAGCAGCATGGACTCAGTATTGAGAGGCTACAGCTCCAAAGCAGAAAAACACTCGGATGACAAACGAAGTCAGGAAAAGAGTTCATCTCTAAGCAACGTGAAACACAAATTTCTGAAACCCTCTGAAGATGATGTATCATCTTACAGTGCATCTAGAGACTATAATTCACAGCAGTCCTCTTCCAAACTGCCGGCTCATGGCTCTTTGAGCAGCCGTTTCCAAAAACCTAGTGAGGATGCTGTGCCACAGACCAAAACACATACAAAAGATAACCATGAGAAATTCATGTCTGATCAAAAATCATCAGGTACAAGGGAACAAATTGATGACAATAGTTGGGAAAGAACTCCAAGTGATGAAAAAGAGAAGTCGCAACAGGAATACCCAAGCGATATCACCAAGAAGAAACAAAACGACAGTAAAACATCATGCTCTGGGTATTTTACAGACATCTTTACTTGTCTTTTATTTGCTGTATTTTTCATGGCAAAGTATACTGGAAACTACCTCCTTTGTGATAGTATCAGATCTGATTATATCAGATCTCTTTAGTTAGGAAGAGGCTCACCTCCCAGCTAGGGGCAGCTGCAATGGACCACTGTAAAAGTAATGAACACCCCTCCTTGTCCTGTCTCCTCAGCATATTTGAGAATTGCTAATGATAGACTATTTTCTGCTTCTTTCTAATGTCAGTTCACAATGCAGTGAAATTTGCCTCATAAGCAAAAAATCTGCAAAACAATATCTTAACTGTTACTGAGTTTATAAAAGACAAACTTTAAATGTTAGAAAATGCTGACTGAAAACTGAAATAATTAATACAGCAGGGATAGGTTTGCCACCTGTGGCACCCATATGCTGAAGTAGTAGCATATTAAAAATAGTAGAAGGTATTGATTAGAAAAGTGCATTTTCTGTGGAAAAGAAGATGAATAGGAGTGGGAAGGGAACCGCAAACTAATAAGTGGTAGGAATTTCAGTTTGTCTGACTTGCTTTAGTGAAAGACAAGGGAGAGTAGTAAGGAGAGGTGGTCAGAAAGGTAGGTTGCAGACAACTGAGCTTTTGCTTTACTCGAGGCCACCTGTTCTCCAGTGTTACCAGCTTGCTGGTTCTTCCTGTGGCATGACTAGTGTGGTTATTACTGTGAATGCTTTCCTTCAGCCTATGTGCTGGGGGTGCCGAGGGAGAAATGGAGAACACCTTGGGGCAGCGTAAGCCCTGTTCAGCAGCAGCCAGAGCACTGGTGTGTTATATCAGCACTGCTGTAGTCACCAGTCAAGTCCAGAGCACAGCACCGTGCGGGCTGCTGGGAAGAGCATGAACTCCATCCCCGCCAGACCTAGCAGAGCATGTAATTATTGAGTAGAAGTTAGTGATACTATGGCCTCGTTATTTTTGTCTTAAAAGAAGCAAGTACTCCTGTACAGTCTGTTTTTTTTTTTATTATTATCTTTTAAGCAAATACAAACCCTGTACCTTTTAGCTTTTGGTTACCACGTGTAGTAAGTGCAAGGCTAATTGTAACTGTACAGAGCTGCAAATTTTGGGAAACTACATTGTGTACGGAAGTGTTTTGCTTATTCAAGTTCAAATAATTAAATTATTATGATAGAAAAGATAATTCTTTTCTTTTCCTCACAGAAGAAAGCTAAAATTAGAGACTATTTAGATGATACTTTCTTTTGCATGTGTTTTCTGTTTTAGTAGTTAAACCCAATTGTGCATCTTCTTTTGATATTTTAATTTTATTTCTTAGCCAATACAATTACTGAGCTGATTTATTAGTAAAGTGGAGATTACTTAGGCCTGGAAAACCACATAATGTCTGCTTATAGACTTATTTATTTCCAAGTTCTTTTAAGCTGACTCTTGACTCCTAAGCTTCTGTGTGAGACAGGGTATCACCTGTCTTCCTGTTTCCTTTGGTGGGAATTGTCTCTTTTTGTATAATTTTGTAGAAATTTCTGACTCTTGGAACATTACAGTTTTGGATATGTAGGATAGTTACCTGTTGGGAATAATTTACATGCTGCTACTTTCTTCTTCCTGAAGTTTCAAGTCTTCTAATACATGTACTCTTTTAGTGGTTTTCACTCAATCACAAAAAATAAATCTTCATTGATGTGAAGGTTTGGATTAATAGGTGTTGCTTATTTGGTTCCTCATCTCTCATGCTGACAATGTACCTTTTGAGTTTTATCCCTTTTAAAACAGAGAGGGTTTTTTCAGCCTATAAATCAAAGTGTTTTGGACAGTTATGACAGGTTAATTAAAAGTGCTGATTGGATATCCAAGTGATCTCCCCAGAGGAAAAGGCCATCTAGCTAGAGTTTGCTGAAAATCACACTTAATAATGCGACTGCTTCAGATTTTAATTTGAGACAAGATAAAAGGCAAAACAAAACAATGTCTCTAGTCTCAAAAAGTCCAGACAATGATTAAAGTGCTAACACCACTAAATAAAGTGTAGTAATAAACATCTTTTTCTCCCTTTACTGAAATAGTCTGCATTGTTTTGAAAAATATAGGTTAATGAGAAGTGAGAACTTAATCTTTGAAGATGCTGTTTCTGATGAAGTTAATGTAGGTGTTTCTGCTGAGTTTTTTTTTGTTTTGTTTTGTATTGGGCATCTTCAGAACAGACAAAAGTAGCTTTAGTAATTTTCTCAGGCCTGGGAAGATCTGGCAGTTAAGATCACACCGTCTTCAAAGTTTTCCTTGTCTTCAAATCCTACAGGGTTTAACTCTATTGAGTAGTGAGTGAGTGCTCTCTCTCTTTCAATAGCAGGGAACAATGTCATAATCATATTTTATGTCTCTTGTGTTATTTATTTTACTTTTAGAGTTGGTTGGTTTAGTCTTTCCCAGGGTTAGAGAAAAAGAGTCAGACTTGTTTGATGCCTCTTGGCAATAATTCTTAGAGACCTTATTTATTATCATAAGAACGCATGCATCCACCTTTAAATATTAAAATTAAGGTACAATATTATTTATTACTAGCTATAGCTTCCCTAGGGAGACTTCATGTTTTAAAAATTGTCTGGTTAATTTTCCATGGAAACTCTGCCTTATCAGCCATAATGTCTTTAGAAGCAAAGCAAAGATTGTAGTGTGAGCAGGTAAGTCTGGGCATGTAAGTAGTTTTCAGAAATGTAAGGCTACTTGGCGTACAGGAGGAGAAAAACTGGGAAATGGGTGATTTTGTTGGAGCTGAGAAGTAAAAGCATGACCAAGCCAGAAAGGACCGTTACAGAGTGGGTTTAGGATACTCTTCTGCTCCTCTTTTCCTTGCTTTTTGTCTGGTTATACCTGCTACTGGCTCTTGACTGTTTTTTTCATACTGAGAAGGTGTTCATAGATAGTGCTTTTCATTTTAATTGATCTCAAAAGTAAAAGGGAACATACCTCATAAAAATTTTATTCAAGGTTTTTTTGGTTTCAGAGTTCTTATCAACTTTCTTTAATATGTTGTTGTCAATTATGTTGACAATAGGAGCACATGTACCAGTACAGTAGGCATATAATACTTAATTACACATTGTGAAAACTACATTGTTTTTCTATGGGTTTAGTGCTGCTGGTGTTTTACAGACGTACAGCAATGGATGAGCTGCCTCGGGTCCTTACTGGAGAGGAGATGAACAGACTGGGAGCGAGGATTGTGAAGGCAGAACTCATGGGTGACATGGTAATGTCTTTGAAAAATTGCCATGATTTACTGCATTTTTTCTTTAAAGCTCACAGTGATTTAGTTGTTTAAAAGGAAAAAAAAATATTGATTCAAGCAAATAAAGTCATGCAAAATTTGATGAGGTAGGATTTAAAGATACTGCTTTTACTGTGACTTCTGCTTTAAATGCAATGGTTCATAGACTAGAATAGAGGATTCAAGTCCCCAGGTTTTGTAGGCTAGGCAGCATATCCAAAACTAGTTGTTTGCCAGGTGACAACTACAAAGCTCCCATTTTGTTTTTTCATCAGCTTTGTCACAGGAAGATGCTTTGTGGTCCATAGCTCTGCTGTATGAGTGTAATTAATAGGTTATGATGTGGAAATATAAAACTGAAAGGAACCACATAGGCCATTGCATCTGGCTCTGCAATGAGGACAGCTACAGGACGCGCTGTGGTCAGCTCCCCAAAATCTCTGCTCCGAGTAAGATGGGGTCCGTGGAGCCAAGATAAACAGCTGCGCCTTTAAGGAGGCTTGTTTCAGACAGCAACCTAAGGGATCAAGAACTTCACTCTTTTGGAGCACTCTAAACTCTGGAAGTACATATTTTTAAATTTTTTTAATTACATTAAATATAGCTATAGTGAGTTAATTGTGTGCAGTAATACTGCCTGGAAGTTTCAATTATAACAAGGTCATAGTCTGTTAGTTTTTAAGCTGTGTTTTACAAGATCTTGCTCTGAATGTCTCTCAAGGAATGATTGCTGATTTTTTTTTTGAAGGATATAATAAAATAACATTTTTAGAGAAGTGAACCCTATCACTATGGCCCTTTGTTTTTATTTTTTTTTAAGACTGATGTTTAATGTACCTGTTAACCTTGTCTCTTGTGACAGAATATTTGCACCAAAATCTGCATCACTAAAAAGTAATAAATGAGACATGTTATGACTTCAAGTACCAAATTAATACTTCCTGAGTGCCATTGATTCTTTGATTTGTAGGTAGTTTTAGGATGTTTGGCATATGATTTTATTGCTGGATTAGAACATGGAGTTGGTCTTTGTCATAGCCCCCGTCACATAATTTAAATTTTGATAGGAGAAAGTGTCCATTTTATAAATATTTTATTTTCAAATTACTTTATATTATGGATTCTTTTCCCAGAGACTTTAGACACAGATGTGTGTATGTAGCTGTACAAAATTTGAACAAATACACCTTTTCCAGAAATTCTGTCCATTTGAAATCTTATCAACTTCAAAAATGAATTGAAAGTAACTTCAAGCAGTGTATTTTCTACTGAGATATGAGTGTTAATGATTTAAACAGATGCCTCTGTGTTTCAACCTCTAGTTTTCCTGATTAATGTCTGAGAGACATTTCCTTAAAAATTTCCCTAGAGATTACCCATTGTGTGCATGTGTCTGTATATGTATAAAAACAAATAAATGGATATGTACCATAACCTGGAAATGTTACACACTTCATGTATTCAGGCTTCCTTATTTAGCTTCCTATACATAAAGTAGCATCTATGCTTAGCTACACAGAGCTTTTATTAGTATAATTGAATAATGTTTAAGCATAATTTTTCT
Source organism: Tringa solitaria (assembly GCA_026413425.1). Taxonomy (NCBI): domain Eukaryota; kingdom Metazoa; phylum Chordata; class Aves; order Charadriiformes; family Scolopacidae; genus Tringa; species Tringa solitaria. Next base: position 192,938,176 of record JAOXJM010000001.1, read on the forward strand.
GATGTTTTTGTGACTATATATGTTTCTATATTTTAGATACCTCTGTTCTGAACAATATTTTTTTTATTTTATTGCCATTAAAGAATTGTGTGAAATATGTCTACATGTTTTCTTTGGTCTTTTGTATTATTAGTTTAAAAGAAAAGCAAAACATGAAGACATGGAATGCATAGTTAATTCTGATATAAAGGTCTCTAGAAGTTTAAAATGGTTGAACTAATGGACTACTACCACTTTCTTTTGAAGGAGCTAGCTTCAAAACTTCAAGCAGAACTTGACAATGCACGCAAATTGACAGAGACTCAAGGGCAGATTCCAGCAAAGTCTGGCAGAGAGGTAAGGGGAAAGTGTTCTTCTTTTCTTTGTGCTAATACAATGGTATAATACAGGTAGCACATGAATTCTAGACAACATGAAATGTACTTAGGAAAATTACAAGGGGTGACGTTTGAACAGTAACTCATCTAATTAAATTGTACTTTAAATTGTAATTTTGTGGTAAACAAAACTTTCTCCATTGTACTTTAGCAGCTTCCACAGGATTTCTTTACTGGGAATATTTTCTCAGCAATGATATATATCTTCCATTAAAAACAAACTGATATGTGTCATGTTGTTGACTATTTGCTGAGGAGGCCTAGATCTTGTGATCTGGAACCTAGGCTCTCTTGCCTTTCAAGGTCCACAGGTGATCTGCATCTTGCTTAGCTTGCCAGGATTTGGTGCTGGCTGTTAAATAACTGATGTCTCTGAAGAAGCTGACACTTCAAATGTTGTTCTTTTTAAAGGGTGGTATTCAAGAAATGTATAGTAATCATTTTCACCACCAAGTTTGATATAGCTGCAAGGAAACGGGGTCAGTATCTTTATGAGCTCTGTCCTCATGATGGAGAGGAGAATTTAGGCAAGAACTAATTTTCGTCTCCAATTTGACCCCAATTCGACAGTGAAAATTCAGCTGCAAGTCAGCTGAGTTTGAAAAGCCACTAATATTTTTTTGAAAAAGGATTCATCTCAGACCTCATACATTGACTAGCAACAGACTGAACTGGGAGTAATATGTGGCCTATGGTGATTACATAGTGACAATCGTATTAAAGTATAATTTCACAAGATTTCACAAGCATTTAAGATTACAAAAGCTCTGTGTACGTATACTCTGCTTTGTTGTGGTGCAGTTCTTAGGCATATTTTTTGTGTACATGCAAAAAAACCTGAATAAAGCAGTTTGGAGTTGCGTAATTACACAGGAAAAAATCCATTCAGATTTTAAAATTTGAAAGCAGAGGACATATTATGAATGGTCCTCAAAAATCTTGATAAAGACCCGTTCCTTAGAAATTGAGTTATGAGTAATAATTTTGGTCAGCTTCAGTCTTAACTGTAGTCTGATTTTTATCTTAATTTTTAATTAAAGGATTTTTAAAACTTAACAGCATGCAGTCATTGTGAAAGTACCAGATATAAATACTGCTTCAATTTTCAGAAGGGAAAAATAATTTAAAAAACCTAAGTGAAAACATATGTAGCATGAGGCTTCTCTTTCTAGCTCTTTCATCCTGAGGACAATTGATCTCACAGCTTGTGCTTTTACCAAGTGATAGGCTGTTCTGTGACAGGGAGATTCTTCCAAACATGTAGAAAGACCAAGCTCAGCGATGAAAGAGTTTGGGGATTCAGAAGGATAAACTGACAGAGAAGAAATAGTCTGCATCCTTCTGGCCTGACATGGGTCCTAATCTCTCTCTGGACTGGCATCTGAAAAATGCATGAGTAGTCCCAGAGGAGCCTTACTGAAAAAGAAAGGTGTATTATAGACTTGGCTAGTTTGGAAATACCATCTTGCTGTTCTAAAGCCTCAAAGAGATTGACTTAGTAATTTCTATTCATGAATATGATCTAAGATAGTTATGATTTCTCTTTTATCTTTTGTGTGCCTGTCCATATTCAGTTTTGCCCTCTTGTGTGTGTATTTACTCAAGCTGGGTCTGGGGACTTACAGGGCATGTCCACTCCTTCTCCAGCATTCTCTTTGAACGTGGTGGAAAAAGTTGTGAAAACCCTCAGTCTTCCCCTTCTTTTTCTTCCTCTCCTAATGGGGGGCTTGACTAAGGCCCCTGTTGACCACTTCAGTGTTGTGATTGGTATAAGTTCTTTGGAAGATTGAAGGGATTTAAAAACAGGCCTCTTTCCTCTCTGAAGTGTCTTGGATGCAAAATGTGAGTTCCATGTTGGCTCTCTCTGAAGCTTGCGATCAGCGTCTTACATAAGTCTAGATGTAGGAGCTTGATTTTTACATCTGTTCATCTCAGAATGATTATTTTTATGTTAGAGCCCATCTGTCTTGCAGAAGCGATCTTTAGTTTGTGGGAGCCAGTCTTGTTGACAGTCCTGCTGTTTTGGGCTCTCCATGGTTTGCCAGTGGAAATAGTCCCTTACAGATACAAGAGGGCTGATGTCTGTCATTCTGCAAATGGCTACTTCTTGAACTGCATCATGCCGGAGCAGTTTCAGCTTCTTTACAACTTGCTGTAAAGTTGCTCAACTTCTTGGTCTTGCAGTAAATTTGCAGATTTCAAAAACCACGGTGTGTGGTTGAAGTTTACTTGAAGTCACTCGGATTTTAATTTCAGAGCATGAAGGTCTTCCTGTACGTTGTAGAGGCTTGTTGTCTCATCTTTATGAATATGCCTTGCCTGTGCCTGTTTCATGGCTACTTTAGCCTGTATTATGTTGCCAGGGTAGCCTTACTGGTTTTACAGCTTCAAACTGATCCTGGACTACTGGGACACAACCAGAATGTGTTGGGTGCTGCTGTGTCAAGGGCCAGCTGTATCACACGGTGTCCATAAACAACACAGATGTTCAGAACCCATCTTGTTACACGAGAGCAGCTTATTTGTGAAAGTGTATTTGATATGTGTGCATCAGTCCTGCTATAATGCTGACCACCCAAGTGACAGCCTCAATCAGTTCAGCCAGCTGTATTCCAAGTAAGGTACCTGAAGCATTTTGTTTCAGGGAGGTCTGGCTCTGGCTCCTTGGAGCAGTGGGGCCAATGCCAGGCTGAAAGGTCCTGAAACCTGGCTTTGCCCAATTTTCCCCTTTTTTTTGGTAGAACTGGAGAGATAAATGAGGAAATAGCGAAGGCAATTCTGAGTGCATCTCCCTAGGAAGGCTTTTTTATATTTGATTAATTGAAAATAGATCAATTTCCCAATTCAGGCCACTGTGTGACTGAGTGCAGACTCATGCAGGGGTAGGGGTGTGCATGGGCGGCTGGGGTTTGTACAGAGCACAAGATCAATTCTTCTAACAGCAGTGCTGGATCATTCTGCCTTGAAGTGATCAAGAAACTACAGACTGAAAGCACTGTGAAGTGGTAGTTAAATCCTGGTTTTATTTATTTGTTTGTAATAATCGAGAATAGAGGCAAACCTTGCTTTTATAGTTTGATTTAGACAAGAATTCTACCCCATGCAACCTCCAAATTACAGTTTTGAGCTACCATTTTCAAATGCTGATGTTTGGTGTTTAAAAACCTTACGTATGTCAGCTGATGCATTTCACCAAGCATAAAGGTCCTGGTAAGACCACTTTACTGCAGGTTTTCCTTTTGGCCAAAGTCATCTGTAGTTTGAAGACCTGCTGTTTTTAGTGCATTTAGTAGAGATTTGCAGGTGAGGGAAGCCAAAAAGCATGAATATATACATCTTTCCAAACCTAGAATTACAAGAAAATTCTACAGGATACTGAAGAAGAAAAGTTCTGAGTAAGGCCACTTGTGTAATTTTATAGCCAAAATTTGTCTCGGGAAAGAGGATTGTTTTGTTATTTTCTTTCTTTTTTTTTTCCTTTGTTGTTTGTAGGTAGTGTGCCATTTCTTTTAAATAAAATGAGCAACCACAACTAATAAAGTTGTATGTTTTCTCTGTATGAAGGTATCCCAGATTAAAATTCAGTACAGGTGAAAATGTGTTTGGATTCTCTTGATATTGGGGGG
>JAOXJM010000001.1:192942189-192954223 GCA_026413425.1 Tringa solitaria
GGGGGGAAGTAACTTTGTAATTTTTCAGAAGTATTGAAGTATTTCTTTTATGCATTACCAGCCCTCTGTCTTGCTTGTCTAACATTTGATTTGTTTTCAGCTGCTAGCCTTCCATGTGTCCACAGTGCAGAAAAGATGAAAATTTATTAGTTGAGCTGTTGTTTGTAGGTTTTGAGTAGCTTTATAAATGGAATTCTTGTGCTTGAATTGACATATGAAGAGCTCAGTTTTTATATATATTCATCTTGAAGGCATGAGTGGCTATTATCTTGCTTCATTGTTACCTCAGGAAAAATACTAGGGGATATATTGGTTAATATTTGGGATATTGGTTCATTGAAGTTGTTTGATACTTTTCCCATGGTTTTTGTTGCCTACACCACTTCCTATGTCATCTTTAATACTTAATTTCACAATTGCACTTTTTTTCTACTTCTTTCATGTGGTAATTTATGTGATAAAATATCTATTCTACCAATCAATAAATTAAAAATATAAATATATATATATATAATACACACATATGGAACCTAAATAGAGGATAAGGTTTTTTTTAATAGCCTCTGAACTGGTATGAAATTGTGTTTTTCTCGTTAGTTGTGCTAGGAGAGTTAAGAAGCATTGCTGTTTTTAGGCTTAATGCATGAATATGCAGTTAAGAAGATATGAGTTTTCTTCTCTGCATTAAGCAGAAGGACTGTGAGAGGACACCACAGCATATCAGGCTCCTGTAAGTTGGGAAAGCTCCTCAGTAACAAGGCTTTGTGAAACAGAGCAGCAGACTAGACAGGAAGATAGTTGGAGGCAAAAGGTAGATTTACTAAGATTTCTTCTCTTCACACCTCCAAATATGCCAATATCTGATATCCTTAAGTCCATCACAGATAATTTTCTGTATTAGTAACGTTAAATAAGCATTTTGACCCTAATTTTTCCAGTTTGAAACATGAAATTAGATCAGAACACCATTTTAAGCAATCTAGGCACTGAACAAGCCTGCTTTAGGGCACATTGGATTAGATAGCTGTCATGGAGCAGAGACTCTATGTGTGCGCGTGTGTGTGTCTGTTGTAAATGGAAAGTCTGTAATTAAAAGCACCAAGTGCAAAATGCATAGGTGTCTCAACTCCAGTGAGAGAGATGTTGACTTGTCTGCATCCTGGAAATCCGGAGATGGAAGTTACCTGTGTGGTGTGTCTGGTGCACACGGTGTAGATGTCTCAGGTGGGGTAGAGCCCCTCTCTTTTCACTGCGGCTTACCTTAACTGTGTAGTCTGACAAATTTTAGTAGGATTACACTTAAATCCCTTGAGGATTGTACAGAATTGATGTCTGGCTCTTAATTGCTGAGCTGCAAATTCTTGGAGGCATTCTTTCTTTTTGTACTGTTCATTAAGCATTCACTTCTGGCTACTGCTGGAGAAGGCTTGTTGGGCTTTCATTTGATCCAGTATCGCTGCTTTTATATTTTAATCTACACACAGAAAGTAGTTTTTATGATGATTCTAAATAATTTATAATATCCATAATTTGTGTGCTTTGCCTCTTATTCTTTTTGTTCAGATTTTTTCCCCCTATTTTTTATCATATTTCTATCAATATGGTCCCTGCAGAAGAGTTGGAGGAAAATCTGCTAAACGAAAAATAGTTTGCTTTTGAGTTGCTACAGACTGACCTAATTGGGTGTGTGTTTTTTAATCAGGAAATATATTGACATGATGCAAAATTAGGTAACTTTAGACTCTGTTCATGGTGGTGGATGTATGAGGTGTAAGCGTATGCATCTTTTAAAATGGTTTTCAGTTCCAAACTAAGTATGGCCTTTAAGAAAAAGCCTTCTCAATGCTAAGCCTGTTACTGTGTTCCATAGCACTTAATCAGCATGCAGGAAACAGAAAGTGGTCTCTGCTGAGCAGTTACTAGAGACAGTTCTTAATAATGATGAATTGTGTTTAAAATACAAAATCAATACAAAATTGAGTGAAAGGTAGAAGATGGTACTTTAGGCAAAATAACATGGTAGAAGATATACTATCATAGGGTATTTAAAAGAAGAAAGTGAAGATCTGAAAAAGTAGAGAGAAACTAATAGCAGGCTTTTCTGCCATGCATTTGAGAAATTGTACGGAAAGCATGAATGATTTCGGCATAGCAAATCTTCGTTTGAATAACTGAATTTTCTATGAAAGTCCATCAGCCTTCAGCCTAGTATGATTCATTTAGTAAATATATTTAAAGCATGAGCAATGAAACAGTGGTTGTGATATAGATATATATACACACACATAAAATATAAGAACATATATATATAAAATCCGCAGGATAGCAAAAAAGCTCAGAAAAAAAATCTCCTAGAGTTTTTCTAATGAAGGTTATGTAGTGCTAATGTGAAGCCTCTTGGGTATGAAAGATATCCGTAAAACAGTGTTCAATTTTGGCAGGCACTGTATTTCACTTTACAGTAGGCATTTGACTGACATAATGCTGCTTTAAAGGAGAAAACTTTTTTAGGCTACCTGTTGGCTCTGTAAGCATAACACCGCGGTCTGTTGCTTGTGTGTCTTGCGTGGAGAAGGTTTATAGTGCAAGGAGAAGTTAATTTATCAAGTTTTATGGCATAAGAAGGGCTTGTCTTTTAGTGAAAACCTTCCTAATATCAAGACTTTAATGTACTTCAAATGACTTTGCTTTTTTTATTTAATTGTTCTTCCTGAGTGTAAATAAGAATTGCATTTCCAACATTTCTTACAAACTGTATCTGAGCACAAATTTTGATGTATTGAAGGTGTGATGTTTGATTTGGATCCCTGAGGTGTATTAGAGTCCAGACTGAGAGAGAATTCTGGGGAACCTAGCTCAGTATATATGAATTTTGTTTTCTTCTTTTTGAAGAATTTACATATTTTTTCAGAAAGGAAACTGAATACAGCAGCTTGGGTTATACCTCATATCCCATTTAGGATAAATACCGTTCATGGCATACCGTTATGTATAGTTCTGCATTAAGAGAGACAGGGTGGAACCTGCTGGATCGTTATCTAGAGAAATTATTTGCAGCACAGTTATTATCCTGAGACAGGTAAACTATATGATATTAGGAGTAGCTGAGAGGAATTGGTTGTGGAACAAACATGGAAGAATACTCAATTGGTTCCACTAAAAATAATAGGGAAAATGGAAGTGTTTCTTTATTTTTCACGTTTTCAAGATTGGACCTCTCAAAAAGAGCTTAAAAATGACAGTGATTCCTTTAAAAAAGGGCTAGTTATCTAAAAGTGGTGTGTTTGTGTGCATGCGTGTGTGTTTGTGTATATGCGTGTATACATGTAAAATTTAGATACTCATTAATACTTTGGAATAGGAAGTGAAAGAAAAAAGAAAAATAATCTGTGGTTCTGATTTGCTTGGGTTTTTTTTCTTAAAAAAACCACACCTAAATCACCCTGAAAATTAACATTCTAAATTGTAGATGTGCCAGCATGTTTAGCTATGTTTGGGAATTGAGACTATAAACACAGGTATTTTTCTGCATTAAAAATATTTGGTTGTCAAAATGTACCTGTAATAAGTATAAGTAACATGGTTGAGTGGCCTTTCATTGTGACATATCCAACGCAGAGCTTAAACACAGTGGTAGTAATGCTTTTAGACTTCTGATATATAAAGAATCATTTAAAAATTATTTAAAACTGCTTCTCGGAAGAATACAGCTGAGATACTTGTATTAAAACCAGTATGCTGGTGATTAATGATCCTTGTTGAATGTGCAATATAATTCTGATTTCATTTGGAACTTCAGATGGTGGGGAGGTACAGCAGAAGATGGCCCTTGGCCTGTTGACTCTCAAATGTTTTCAACTCATCATAATTTCTAATTCCTGCTGTTTCATCATACTTGAATCTTGTCTGCAGGGTGGTTGTGCCAGTCTTTCTTCGGCAAAAGTTTGTGTTTTCTGTTCAAAGAGTTGACTAGCTCTGTGTGGTGGGTTGATCCTGTCTGGATGCCAGGTGCCCACTAAGCTGCTCTGTTGCTGCCCCTCTCAGCTGGTCAGGGGAGAGAAAAAATACTGAAGGGCTCGTGAGTCAAGATAATGACAGGGAGATCACTCAGCAATTACTGTCACAGGCAAAACAGACTTGACTTTGGAAAATTAGTTTAATTTATTGCCAGTCAAATCAGGAGGATAATGAGAAATAAAAATTAAATCTTGAAACAACTTCCCCCCGCCCCACCTCTCTTCCTCCCAGGCTCAACTTCACTCCTGATTTTCTCTACCTTCTTCCCCCGAGTGGTGCAGGGGGATAGGGAATGGGGGTTGTGGTCAGTTCATCACACGTTGTCTCTGCTGCTCTTTCCTCTCTGGGGGGAGGACTCCTCACACTTTTCTCCTGGTCCAGAGTGGGGGTCTCTCCCTTGGGAGACAGTTCTCCACAAAATTCTCCAATGCCGGTGCTTTTCATGGGCCACACTGCTTCATGAACTACTCCAGTGTGAGTCCTTTCCATGGGGTGTAGTCCTTCAAGAGCAAACTGCTCCAGCATGGGTCCCCTCATGGGGTCCCGGGTCCTCCCAGCAAACCTGCTCTAGCATGCAGCATGGGCTCCTCTCTCCATGGGTCCACAGGTCCTTCCAGGAGCTTGCTTCGGCACGGGCTTGCCACAGGGTCACAGCCTCCTTTGGGTGTCCACCTGTTCTAGCGTGGGGTCCTCCACAGACTGCAGGTGGATATCTGCTCCACCATGGACCTCCATGGGCTGCAGGGGAATCTTTGCTCCAGCGGCTGGAGCACCTCCTCCCCCTCCTTCTTCACTGACTTTGGTTTCTACACTGTTGTTTCTCTCAATCCTCTCTCCTGGTTGCTGTTGTTGCAGGTTTGGGGTTTATTTTTCCCCATCTGTTATCCCAGAGGTCCTATCACCTTTGCCGATGGGTTCAGCCTCGGTCAGCAGTGAATCCATCTTTGAGCTGGCTGGCTGTATGGGACATGGGGGAAGCTTCTAGTAGCTTCTTACAGAAACCACCCCTGTAGCCCCCCTGGCTATCAAAACCTTGCCACGCTAACCCAATACACTCCAACTGGAACAAGGAGTAATAAAGTGGGCCTACTTTTGGAAAACAGCTTTAATATCATTAGTGCATGCATTAAAAAAATAAAATAGGTATTTACATTATCTGTTGAGTTCATTTCCTGAACACTCTTGTTGATGTCAGTAAGAGAAGATTACACAATTATTTATAAAACAAAAATGTATTAAGACAAACTGTCCTAACTTCCCGAGTGTAATTTATAGGAAATTGGTTTTCACAATTAAAAAGTACTGGAGAAATGGTATCAGTACAGTTTCAGTACATGTAAGAGGTATAACAGGGCAGAGTGGATAAAACTTTGTTAAGAGTTCAAACTGATAATACGAGACCTTTGGAATTTGCTTTCACACTGGAAGCAAAAGTCCTTTCCAAGTGCAGTGCAGTGCTTGTAGATGATGGGGATAGTTTTTCTGGCTCTGTTTTCCTTCTAATACTAAATAGAATTTCTGCATATTTTTACTGCTGTGTCTATCCTTTTGCAATGTTTGTTCAGAGTGAATTCTGTTTTTCTTAACAAATTTGATACCCCAACACGAAGTAAAAACATAAGGAAAAATATTCCTGGAAAGCCTTTCTAATGCAGCAGATCCAACTTGAAATTGAAAGGTAGAACCTCACTGATGCTTCTTTTGGTCTTTGCACAGCCTTAGTGAACACATAGTATTACACCTTTTTGGATTTCAAATAATTTACATGTAAAACCAATTATAAAAGTGTGAACCATGAATTAACAATGTATTTTGTATGTGTAAGCAATGAAGCACAACTGTTGTGTTCAAGATGAGGTTTTGAAAGGAGAATTTGATCATGCAATGACTGTTGGGACCACCTGGTCTTTAGTATAATCACAGGTTAGGTCTCATTACCCATTGCTAGCAACATAAAGCAGAAACATTTTACAGAAATAGGCTGTTTAAGAGGAGCAATTAAGCTCTGCACCCATCCTTTGAAAAGGAATTAAGACATGTGGCATTTGGCAAGCACATCTGGATAGCGAGGTACTTTCAGCTAGCAGCGGGGTTTGCATATTTGTGGATGTGGGATTTTTGCAGAGGTTCTTCATGGGCGCTGTGCTAAGGGCTGTGGAGTGTGGGGCTCCCAGCCCGTGTCTGGAACAGATGCACCACTACCCGTGTCAGTATTCGCTTTCCCATTCTGTTCTGCCTGTGAGCCCAGAGGAATTGCTTCTGGGTAGGGTGTTACAGGCTCATGGCTTTTTCAAGTCTTTGGCTTTCTTCTGATGTCTCCCAAAGTAACAGCAGTGATAATGGCTTGAGGGTATGGATATACATGGATAAAGGATGCGGAGTTGAATCTTCGTTCTACAGCATCTAATTGTGCGCATTCTTCCTCCACCCTTTGTTTTGGGTTTTTTTTTGGAAGACATTTTTCTACATATACTCCTTTTAATAATAATTTTTCAGATTGGACTACTTGTATTTCTAATAAAAATGCATTATTAAGCTCCCTCACTCATATATGCCTGAATTACTGTCTTTTGATTGGGTTAGTCTGTTGCTTTCAGTTTGTAAAATTACCTTTTCTGATACTACAGTCTCTGAAAATATCTCATATACCAGAGCTAGGGTAAATCTCTTTTCTAAATAGTGAATGTTGAGGCCTGAGCACTTTTGAAACTTCTTGAAGTATTTTTACTCTGCTTCTTTATTTACTTGTTACTAAATTGTTACTTTTCTTAAGTAAATGCTATTTTTATTTATATATGCTGAACTTCTGCTTATCACCTCAGTTGTGTATGACATTTCTGTCTGTGATAAGATGAAACAGGAATTTGTGGACTTAAGAACCAGTCTGCTGCAATACTTTTTTTTTATAGTCTGAGTATGTATGGTTTGTATCAGATGTTCTTACTATAGAAACAAACCATCTAGTCATTAAATTTTGTAAAATTTAATGTCTATCGCTAACCTACAGTGCCTCTTTGATGGTATGGTTAAGTGAGTAACGATTTCAAAGTATAGCTAACATTTTAAAATGTCAAACTGCATCTTTAGACCTTTTTTTCCAAAGTTATATTTGCAAAGTTATGTGGCTTCCTGACATCCAATATTATTGTTACATTAGACTTAATTGCTTTAGTTTTCCTCATTTCTGGGTGCATCACTGGACACGTTGCAAGCTGCTGTAAGTTACACATTAAGATCTTAATCCCACAGGCTGGTAGTACGACTCTTACTGAACTTGATTTGAGGTTTGTGTGCGTGTCCGTTCTACTTATGAGATATTATTCTGATCGCCCTATCTCAGAGGTGCTCTAAGAAAATAAGTAGTGAGGACAAATAGAAAGATTTTTGAATGCAGCGATGATTGGAGGCATTCAGTATAAAGAGGAGAGGTTAAGAAGGTCAGGTTGCTTATTCTGAGTAATAAACAGTTTAACTAAAAAAACCCTTTTTGTAATATGAGAACAAAGAATTGTTGCATTAAAAGAGCAACTGATTTTATATTAATAAGACAAAATTAAGTTTTTTACATAACATGTTACTAACCTGTGTCACTCACTTGCTTGGGGAAAGAAAGGATAGAGACCAAACAATTAGTAGTTATCTAATCCTTTTTTAATAATTACCTAATAAATTAATAATTTAATAAGTACCTAATCCTTTTTTAATAATTAATGTTTTCACTTATAAGTAGGAGCTATGGTTTGGGGTTTTATTTAATTTTTATTTTTTAGTCTCATACTTTATACATAAACCTAGCACTACCCAATGAAGATCCTCTTATGTAGGCTAGTTCTTTTCTGTGTTACAGCCTGAATTAGGGTTTCTAATGCTTCTCCTCATTGTTAAGCACAAGGATCTGATCATAGCAGACCAACTTTCTGATCTTGTAAAACCTTTTCTTTTTAATTCCCATTTCTATATTAAGTTAATACTTTTTGAAATTGTAATAGTGATGCTTATTACTATGTTTACTGACTCCTTGTTGAAATACTAAATTTTTAACCCTAGTGGAGGTTTGCTGTTGCTTCCATTCCCCATGGTGCTATTTTTTTAATCTTACTTTTTTTCTGCTACAAGAAACCCAAATCAAAGATACAAGTTTTATACACAGTGGATTGCTGTTACAGACTTCTGACCATTTCAGTTTCATGTTGCTGGGAGATCCAAGCTTGGTCATGCTATGGAGAATGGTCTACCTACGGATTTTATAAGCATTACCTCAAAGTTGACGGTTCCATTATGCACAACAAATGGCAGAGCTTGAAGGGTAGCCTAGATGCTTTGAAACCTGTGCTATGTGGGGATTCCAGGTAGTGACTACAGTGACTCCTCAGTGATGAGACTTGCCCTTACAAATAGCCAGCACTGAAGGAGGCAGATGCTGCTTCTAAACTGGGTTTACTCATCCTTCCAATACCTGTGGTGGTTGTGTATAAATGCAACCTGAGAACCCAACAAGGCTGACTGAAGTGGGAGAGGAAAGAGTCATGGATCATGGAAGAGAACAGGAGACAGTGGATGGAAGAAATAGCTGCGTCCAGCATGCTGAGAAGTGCTAGATCTCTTTTAGACACTTATTTGATATTTTAAGGACTTTTCCAACAGAGGAATAAGACTATATTCAAATCATTTCCATTGGCCATAGGCTGTAAGAGAAAGGATGCTTATCCCAGAATCTCGTTTGTTCATAACTAGGTTGTAGAGGTTTGTTCCTTGCTGAAGACTGTCGCTGAGCTTTGTTATTCCTTCATTACACTGTGCTTGTACCACTTTAGTGTAGCTCTCGGTAAACATTTGCAGACAGCTCTCAGCCACGTAGCATGCAGCTTTTTGTTGGCTCAGTAATTAAAAAAAAGTGTTTGTTTTTCCTAGCTCTAGTTGCTCCCTATCCCACAATATACTGACTCTTAAAATATATTTTATTCTCTTTAGCATTTAGCATTCTCTTTAACAATGAAAAGCAGTTCCAGTCGAGTAGACCCTATTCAGATGCTTGGCCTGTTTACTCTTTTGTTCAGCTACTCCAGTGTCTGTTCCTCAAATTAAGCTGTGTACCTGGTGGCAGAGCTTTTCCATTTCCTCCTGCTGGGTTATGGAACAGACATCATCTCTGGGGAGTTGAAAAATATTTTTTGGAACTGCATTTTATTTATTTATGTATTTAATTTAAAGCTTTTATTTTTCAAACCCAGACTTGTCTGCTTCATTCTGTTCAGTTGGGTGTTAATCGCTGTGTAGCGGTTTGTATGTTTGGTGAGAACAACTGCGTACTTCGCATATTTAATTGGCCTGAAGTAAAAATTCATGTTCATTAATTAATGGCAACAAACAATTCCTCTCTCATTCTGTAAATACACACTATCTTTGTTTGTTACAGACTATAAATTACATTGTGTAGCAGTCATCACAAGATTGAGGGATGGTGACTGAGCCTGTTCTCCGGTTTCAATTTTAACATTTAATGATATATATCATATTTGAAGTGCTTTAATATATGCATTTTAAAACTATGCTTTACTTATAATTATATAAATAAAAATAATATTTATCTGATTATAATTATTAATCAATAATTATTACAGTACTGTCAGTGACATTTTTGCTTATAATATAGCTTAACATGCTTAATAATGAATAATAATATTTATTTAATAAGAGAAGTCATTAACTCAGAAACTTGAGAGGTTTAAAGTAAGCTATGTAATGCCATGCCACTCCATGAAGAAATAATACACTCTTTAGATACTAAAGCAAGTTAAAACAGAAGCAAAAAGCCAGAGCCAGACTCAGGTGAATCTCTACCTAAAGCACAAAAAGATAATTATTACCTTTTTTATGAAAGGTGGTAACAGTTCCTGGGCACATTTGTAAGGTCTCCTGGATGATTTCACTGTTTCTTAGTAGGAAGGAAAGTAGTTACTCCGTTCTTATGCTATACTAAATGACAAGTGTCATATAGTCGTATACAGTGTCAAACTCCTGGTAAGTTTGCATCTTTCTTGAAGCGTAATACCCCAAATAAGGAGTGAGGCCATCTGAAGTCTTGCATGAGGAAAAAGGGAAGTATTCCCACACAAGTCAGCTTGTACTGGCATACATCTCATGTATATATTCCAGTATAATGCTTGTTTATTTCCATAAAATGTAAGTTTACTTGGTTTGTGAACCATTCTGCATCTCCAAGATCAGAGCATTCACCAGGAGAAAAAAATCCTATTTAGAGAGCACTACTTCTAAAAGAGCAGCTTAATAGCATCTTAGTGTTTGGTGGCAGCTGCTGAGTTTTATATCATGCTAAAATAACAAAATGTTCCAATGATATGTTCAATTGTGAATTGCTTATTGCTAGAATAAATAGACAACTTTGAAGGACCTCATGGGATGACAATTATTGGGAAGCTGAGAAAGTGATTTTTGAGGCAGAACTAGAGCACACTGTACTGTTTTAAACAGTAAAAAGGTGGGTAGGAAACAGATGCCTGTTTATGTAAATGATCATTAAACATGGAAATAAACCATTGATATTGGTATCAAACATGATACTTTTACTTAAAAACATTCCAGAAGCTTGTCCAAAATCATACTTAAAAGTCTGAAGTTATAATTTATGGGCAGATTAGTAATTTTTCTTCTCTTCGTCTGTAAAAGGCTTTTTGCCAACAAAAATTGGATTTTAGGTGTTTGATTACTGTATTGTATTTTTGTTTGATCGTCAGCCAGATGTTTTAAGTTTGGTAACAGCCTATGGGGCGTCTAATATTTGAAGCGAGACAGTTGGCCCTCCTGAGGATGGAAACTTAGTGAAGAATTATCAAATGGGTTAGGAGAAAAGAGGAACATTTGAGTGGGCACAGAGGCAGCTCTATTTTACTAAGTTTCCGCCCCCACCCCAACTCGTTCTGTGGTTCAGATCCAGAAGATACCCTTCCACTGCCTGTATATTAGGTGTTAGCATGCAGAAATGAGAAGAAGAAAAAAAGTGCAATTGTTAGGATGTGACATTTTGGAGCCTGTCTTCAAAGGCACATAAACTCTGTTTTTCTGACATGTAGAATACCTTGTGAATTCTATTCATTTTGGGAAAATAATAGGCTGCTCAACAATGGCATCCTTTTTGAAATGTCTATTTTAAACATTTTAGTCAAGACACTTAAATCTGGGGATGGAGGTTTTAAATGGAATTAGATGCTTGTAAGTTCACATGAGAGTCTGATTTTGGCTATTCTGTGTGGTTGCTGAACCGAGCAGTATTGCTGCTGTAATGTCTATTGGTTTTAGTGATTTGTCTTTTTGAAAAGTTGTGTATACTACAATGAGGTGAAAATTTAGAGAGCAGGAATGGAAAAGATGCAGCCACTCCTGTGGAAGATTTCCAGCCCTTTTCTTGTCTCAGCAACACAAAGATACGTGGAAGGAGGAACCCGATTCACCTGAAGCCAGCATCTTTTTGGATAGGCTTTAGGGGCAGCCGTCCCCTTCACAGTTTTCAGGAATAATCTAACAAGTAACCACTTCTGAAGGGTCCTGTTAATGTGAAATCCCGTCAGACATGTCCTTCCACTCATTCAGCTCCTGTTACTTGCTGCCCCTTCTGTGTGTTGATTTGACTGGTCCTCTTGGGAGAGCTGCCATACCCCTGCTTAGCCACGTGGCCTTGGTAGGTTTGGAACAAACCTCTACAGAGGTCTGTTTCATTTCAGTTAGCAATGCTCTGGATTTTTGAGTTTCATTGCAACATCTGCAGTTATGTCTTCAGCTTCCAGACTTGTAGAGTTATCCAAGTCTCTAGAGAACTAGGGCATTTGTCATGTCTCCTGTGGTATGTTCTATTGGTGTTAACTTTGTCTTTACTTTCCCTATCTTGTGTATAAATTTTTAAAATAATTCCGTGATGCTTTCTACCTTTTTGTACTTCTCTTTTTATGATTTTCCTCTACATTAATATCTTGTGTTAAGTCTAAAATATTTATTCTCTGAG
>JAOXJM010000001.1:192995903-193009802 GCA_026413425.1 Tringa solitaria
AAACTAAACATGCCCAGTTCCCTCAGCCTCTCCTCATAGGACTTGTTCTCTAGACAGGTGTCCCCTCCCAGTCTATTCACTGGGGGGGCAGAGGAAGAAACAGAGAAGGCCTTGATGATGTGCAAACACTGCTCAGCAGTAGCTGAAACGTTAGTATTATCCATATTGTTTTGGTCTCAGATCTAAAAGGCGGCACCATAGAAGCTGCTGTGAAGAAAATGACTCCGTTCCAGCTGAAACCTACGCAGATACATGTTTTTTTTTCAGGACTCTAGAACAATGAGCATCAGTTCCTACTCGTACATAGTTTGACCATCTGATAACTGTATAGGATCAGAAGGTAAGGTGGCAAATGTCTAATTCCTGAGCTGCTCTTTGTCCCTTTAAAGACTCCCTACATTTCAGCAGGTTTAGGATGCACCCGATTCTCTCTCAGACTTCAGTGAGTGCCCCTTTGCTGCACTTGTGTTTCCATCTACTGCTGTTTGTGAATGTTCTTGCAGTGGGAAGAAAGTTTTTACACATCGCGGATGGGATTTAACACAATGTCAAAACACTTTTATGTGTCCACCTGTGAGCTGCGTGTCTAAGTTCACAAAATAGTCACTGTTGGCCTAATCAAGAAGGTTAATGGAACCTTAGAGAGTGATTCCTCTTGAGCTGCTGTCGGTGACCTGATGGGTTAATTGAATCATTCATTAGGCTCAAGTGACTATTGGGTAGGGACCAATGCCTACTATTGTGAATTTTATTGTGTAAGAGCAGTCTAAATTTGGCAAATGTCTGACTCACTTAACGAAGAGAAGCTCTTGATGGAGGTTTAGCCACCAGTGTGGCTAACCCTGTGTGGTATTTCTTCTCCATGGATGCAAGGAATCTTTCAAATGTTGCAAGGTATCTCTATGTCGGGTAGTGATTATTACAGTCAGAAATCTGAGGCTATTTTTGCTTGGGTTTTCTTCTGTCTAATCAGAAGTGATTAGAACGTTAGTCTGTAAGCAAACAAAACTTGGTCAAAATCAAAGTATTTCAGTGAAATGGCTCAGCTTTATTGAAACAACTTATTGAATTAAGCTTTGTGGTTGATCTTCGCAGCAGTTCTCTCTCTTTACTTATTATGTGTTGAAAATTCATGTGGTATTCCCATATTTAGTATTTTTAGCCAGCTGCATTTAGAGTGGAAAGCAACTTCCCATGTAAAGCAGATCTGAAAGCTTCAGATGGGTCCTAGTTTGACCCATACTGGTCTCAGGGCAAATTACCTATTTCCTTTGCCCCTTGCTATAGGCAGACAGCGAGAGGACCACCACCCAGTAGAAGTTTTGAAAGACATGGGTGAAATTATGTCCCATAAGTATGTGCCAGTGATTTCCAAACAGGTTGGTTGAATTTAAAAGTATGTACTTGTGGCTTTTCCTGAGAACTCTGGGAAAATTACAACATAGATTGGGGATTTTAATAGCCCCAAACAACTTAATATGATTTTGGAGGCAGAGAGTGGACAGAGAATTTGTTTGTTATCTCTTTTTACAAGAAGCATGTGCTTCTTGAGAAACGTGCTTCTTCTGTGAACCAGCTCCCCACTTTTCCTGAAGCATAGTCTTTTGTGGGAAGCTTTTGGGTTATTTTCTCTTTAGAGCAAAAATATTTTGGCCGGTACCAGAACAGGAACAGATGATATGGATTTCACCTCACATTTGCGTGAGTAGTCCTTGTCTCTGTATATGGCTGTGTGGATAAATAGCATTTTATATTTCCTACAGAATATGAAACACTTTAAAAACTTTGCTTAAAACTGAAAAAAAGAGTGAAATTCTTCAAGAAAATCTTAATCTCCAGGACTTTCATCTTCACAGCTCTTTACACACATTAACTTTTTATGTCTGAAGGTTTTGACAAACGTATCTCCCTCTGACAGCTGTAAAACTGCTGTGCTTTTGGACCATGTGAATTTGCCCCCAGGTCTCAGTGCATCCCCTGCCCCAACTCAGCACCTGGGCTTCGGGTTCCTCGGAGTGTCCAGAAGGTCCTCTCAGATCCCAGCTCCTTGTGCAGCCCTGAGATCCCATTCACTTCAGTTCATCACATCCTCCTTGAAGTGCTCCTTGTCCACGAACACTGTTTTTAATGATTTATGAATGCACAGTCTTTTATTTTTAGCCTCTATGCAAAGCTTCCAAATCAAATCTTGGTGGGAACTGCTGTCTGTGATAATTTTGTTGTCTTCCTCTCCTCTAATGAAGAACAAGTTCAGTCTTGCGGTTAAACGGTGCGGTTGTCTTCCTTAGTACATTTTTATACAAATCAAACAGGAATACAGGTAGAGGAGAACAGTAATATGATTCTGGTGTATTAAAATAATTAACTTTAAAAAGGTTAATGAGTCCCTGCCTAACAAAACAGCAGTGCTAGAAAGCCTGGATTGTCTTTTAATGATGGGAAGAGAGGACAAGCAAGTGGGTTGTGAGGACTCCACCATTTTCTCGCTCTTGAATCAGAGAAGAGTTGTGCAGTGTTCACAGGAACCGTGTTTGGTGTGCAGTGGGGATGCTCACTTCTCCCACCCATCTTTGAGCCTGTTTATCATATTTGCTTTCTGTGAACTGCTGTGATTTACACATTAATATTCATTTTTAAGGTATTGGAGATACAAAAATATAATATCACAGAATCACAGAATGATAAGGAGTTGGAAGGGACCTCTGGAGATCATCTAGTCCAACCCCTCAAGATGATGATAAGTGTTTCTTCTAAACTAGAAGGCAGGCACTACTTGGCGAGGTGTTTGGCCATCTGGTGGCAGAATGCTGGCTTTATTTGTGTAAGAGACCGGGCGTCAGTGGCAACGTTGCCTTCCCGCTGCAGCCCTAGTCTGTGAGGGCTCTACAGGGAGAAACACAAAAGGCAGAAACAGAAAGAAATTAGTATGGGACACATTTGTATTCAAGGACAGTAGGGACTCTCTGAAAAAGAGATTTTATTTTTTTTTCTCTGAAAAAATGGAGGCACTGGAACCAAGATGCTGAAAGATGAGCAAAACACCTCCATGTTGCAACTACATGGCCGCTGACAATAGTTGCAGCTTCCTTCATTTGCTTAGTGTCTGTGTTATCCCAGAATATATGAACCTGTGAAGTGTCTTCTCCAGCCAGTGGTGGCAGTGCCCGAGCTGGAGTCTGGTGGCCTGCTCTGAGCTCTGCAGCTCTGGTGCCTGGAGGTTTTGAGAACAGGCTGAAGAGCATTTGTGGGAAATGGCACAGGGCGGGTGACTCTATTTCGGAGCAGTGGAGTGGAACCCTTGTCTGTTGCCTGCGGTTTCTCAGAAATTTGCTCACCTCCTTTGCTTCAGGTATTTTTTTGTCACAGGAGTGTATGATTAGAAAAGGGGTATTTTTGGCACCAATTCACAGAATGGTTTGGGTTGAAAAAGACCTTTAAAAATCTAGTCCAACACACCTGCCACAGGCAGGAACATCTTTAAGTAGACCAAGTTGCTCAAAGTCCCATCCAACCTGACCTTGAATGTTTCTAGGGATGGGGCATCCACAACTTCTCTGGGCAATCTGTTCCAGTGTCTCCCCACTCCCCACCCAAGAAATAAAAGATTTCTTCCTTCTATCCAATCGAAATCTCTTCTCTTTCAGTTTAAAAACGTTATGCCTTGTCTTGTCACTACAGGCCCTGGTAAAAGTCTCCGTCTGTCTTACAAGCCCCCTTGTATACTGTAAGGCTGCAATAAAGTTTCCCCAAAGCCTTCTCTTCTGCAGGCTGAACCACCCTAACTGTCTCAGCCTTCTTCACAGGAGTGGTGTTCCAGCCCTCTGATCCTGGTCTACTCCAACAGGGATGATCTTTGAGTTAAGGCTGTTCTGTGGGCTGGAGCATAATATTTCATATACAAGAACGTGGTAAAGATAGTAGTTTCCCATCACCAAAAAAAAATGTATCTTCCTTTTCATACAGAAAGTTACAAATGAAGATTAATGAACTTGTGAGGAGAGAGAATAAGCTGCTTGTTGCTCTCTTCCTTGCTGTGACAGCAGGAAAGACCTTGAAATCCTCCCCCGCTCCTTCTTTATTATACACGGCTTATAAAGATATAGGGATAATATTTTTAATCTCATAGTGATATGTATCAGAGATAGATTCAATTTTTTAGCTGACCCAGTCAACTTCTTGAAAGTACTTAGAATCATTAAACTTCATTTTATGACCCCTGGTTCCAGGGGACCAATCCACAAACGTCAGTCTTGGCTGTTCATATTACAAGCAACTTACACAGATTTATAAGTCTAAACAAAAAAAACAGAGATCCAGAAAAAAAGTTATGAACAGTTGCAATTTTACAGAAAACAAGCAAGAGAAAATGTGGCATCATTTTTTTTTATTTTTTAATTTTTTTTCCCAGCAGGAACTGATGCTGCTCAGGAATAGAGTATGAATCATGATACAAGGAGGCAAGAAGTCAGGCAACAGCGAGCCATCAATGCAGGGACAGAAAAAGCATCAGTAAAGGTTTCCAGCATCACTTTTATAGGCACAGAACATCCCATTTCTTCCTGTAGCCTTGCTCTTGTGTTTCACAGGAGAGTGAAGAAATAATCCACAAATCGGTTTCACACCAAAAGAGGCCAAAGTCAGTATGATCGCTTTGGGGAAAAATTATCAGCACCCTTAAACATCCAGCAAATAATTTCTTTTAACTGGAGAACAGTAGCTTAAGGTCCTCTACGTGAAAGACTGTCCCATTAACAAATATTTTGCCAATCACAGTACAACTTTTCCTGATAAATGCTTTTGTTAAAAGAAATCTTCATTTCTCTGCTGCTCATATAGTTTCCTTTGCTTTAATAATCAGGTGATTCCTCAGTTCTGTTGCTACCAGTCCTATGGTGTTTTGCACATATGGCTGCATTATTTAGGGCAATAAAATTGTGATGTTTCATTTTCTTAAATTAGCCTATACGCGTGACTTGAGGGACAGAATCGTGTTTCTACAACTTGTGGTTAATGTGTTTGGGACTCACAGAAGATTTCTGGCTATGCAGTTTTCATTGCATGTTTTTTTTTTTTCCCCTGTATGACATTGCCTGCAGTGTGTCTGTTAGTTTGAAGGTGCCAGCAGGAACGCTTCTCCTGCCTGGTATCACGCTCAGCATCTCTGTATGTGAATTCCTCTTAGTTAAGTAGACTGGCTCTGCCTGATCCTGGGGAGTCCTTGGAGACCAGTGCTGTTGCCTTTCCTGATAGGTGGGGGTGTGGGGAGAGGGTCTGTTTATTGGAGATGGGGTGTGTGGTTACTAATCATCTCCCTCCCCTGAAGGAAGAGTGTTACGTAGGAGGACAGGTCTTGGGGAATAATCTAAACGTGATCACTCACACCTTCCAGTTTTCCACATCTGGATCAGCTTATTACAGATATTTACTAACGAAGCCCTAGTGTGGTGACACAGCAGCCAATTATTTTTTGCACTGAGTTCCCACTTATTTAATGACAGACAGCAGGACCTTTTAAAACTGCAGGCTTGACAACTTTGTGTTAAATCTGTTATTTCAGTTTAGTCTTTAACAGCATGTCTAAACCCCAACCTGGTTCCATGAATATAATCACATTACAGACCAATTATTTTGCTTGCTGAGTCACTTTGTCAGTTTGACAGCATGCCTGGAAGAAAATTTCGATTCCTTTCAATTCTTTGATTAAAGAAATTAATTAATTCAGAGTTTTATTTTGTTTGGAGACATCAGGTTTGACTCTCCCACTGATTCATAGTCTCCACTGGTAGTCACTGGTGGGATTCATTCTCTCTCCAGCCCTTTGAAGACAGAGAGGTCCCTTCGTGGTAAAGGTAACAAGCAGTCAGGCTTTTGGGCAAAATCCTTCTTCCTGCCATGTTGGGGCACAGCATGGGGGTCTCACTATATTTGAAGACCTACTCCCAGCTTATTGTTTGTGTTGGCCAGAAGTCAACTGTATTTCTCTCTATGCAACAAGTAGTCATGAGGAGGGAGTTGAGCCTTATGAAGGATGTCTTCCTGATGGATTATTATTTAAAATAGGGAACACAAAGATGTGTAGACAGAGTTTGGAGATGGAAAAGGATCTTACAGATTTGAACAAGCTGGGCTTGAAGTTGGAAGTTATCAAATATTCATGTTTGAACTTTGGAATATTTGGTTGCTTAGAAAAGTTGGGCATCTGCAGCCTGTAGTGAAGACTGAGAACTGTTAACAGAAAAATACTGTCATAGGTCTCTCATATTTTTCTACTCATTATAGTGAGAAGGCAATAGTATTAGCATTGGCATTTTGAAACTGTTTCTCAGCAAATACATTATGATTTAGAATTTATGAATATTATATTTCTATCAGCACACTGCAGACCAGATCAGCTGTTGTGCTCTGGCCATTGCCCGATCACATAACCAGGCTACCCATATTATAAAGAGGGCAAGCTCTAGCCAAAAAAGCCACCACGTCAGAGCAGAGGAAAACTCACACTTTTCACTCCCATTTTGCTAATGAGGAATGACCCACAGAAAGATTAGATCTTGGGGGGGTTTCCATTTAACACTGTGCAGTCCCTCCTGCTCAGATGTGGTCAGCCCAGGCAGCGTTTAATGGGAGCGATGACAGATTTCTAGATTACGGAAAGGAAAATTGTTAGAGGTCTATGTAAGGACATAATAGGAATGTGTAGGGATAAAATCAGAAGGGCTAAGATGGGAAAGATGTGAAGTGAATCTAGTGCCTTGTAGGGTCATAAAAGAGAAGGAGAGAAGCTTCTACACCTGGGCTAAGAGGAAGGCAATAAAACCAGGGCATCATTGCTGAGTTAGGAAGAACAGCAAATAACTGATGGTGCAAAAAATAGATGAAGTAATTTTGGATTCTAACTTTGTAAAAAAGATTAATTTTGGCCAGATCCTAAACACAATTAAGTTTTCAAAAGAGAAAATAGTCATCAGAAATAAGGAAAGAAGAGGTAGAACAAGATGTTTGATAACTTGCGTGCATGCCAATCTCTGAGAAATCAGCAAGAAACTCTCTGGATGGTTTGGAGTATTTGGGGGAGATGTGAAAACACTGTTATTGCAGACTAATAAATATTTACAAGGACATTCAAGTATAGTATAATGTTACATACAGCATGTGTAAAATTGCGTAGGCCTATGGCCCATAGCTGTGTTCCTTTTGCCAAGGGCCATTAAGAAAAAAAAAAAAGTTAAGCAAACTTTCAAAAAGAAAAAAAAATTGATATTTTCTCCATAAGAATCTTCACACTTCCTTAAAAAGTTACCTTTCCCTCTGAGAAAAGCTTGCAGTGTTTCTACTTTGAGTTTTCTGTCATTATACAGTCCAAATAAAATTAATCCGTGAAAACGTTTTTTCAGATGGAGCTTTACTGTCCAAGAAAAAAAGTATAATTTCTGCTGTCCTCTTCGTGACTTGTGCAGCAGAAAGGTTATTTTGAAGTGCTCTTTGTGCTGGGTAATTTTGCACCCTCTTGTGGCCCTGAGGCTTCTTTTTTAGTCCCTAATTCTCTGGAATAGATAAAGTACATTGCTGCAAGAAGCAAAATGCTCAGAACCTGAAAGTCACCTGTGTGCCCTCTCCCTATAATCAACTAATCCTCATCTGTTTCCAAAAGGATATATTCAAAAAACTGCATTTTTAGTGAAATTTTTCTCTTCTTTTCTACACTGCTGAAAAAAAAAAGAAAATCTCATCTGTGGCAGTTAGTTTTTGCTTAATAGCTACTATAAGCAGACAGGAGTCCTACAGTACTTTCTTGTCACCTCTGAGAAGCTTTGTAGTATCACAGAAAAATGGCTCTTGGGAATTAAAAAAAAAAAAGGAGTGCTGTTCTGTGTCTGCATTTTCAAGCATCTTCCTTCTGTTGGGACAAACCCTCTGAGAGGAGACATTGCATCGGTAGTGAAACAATTTACATATTCTTTCCAAGGCAGGCATCAGGGAGAGGTAGGAAAGGTCTGAATATCTCAGTACTTTTCTGTGTTTGTTCCCAGCTAAATCACAGAACTGCTTGAAACTTAATACATGTGCTGTCTGTATGTGGAAAGAAACTTCCTTCAAATGCCTGTCAGCATCCTCTGGAAGAGAACCTGATATGCAGTTATGGACTGCAGACGCATTTCAACCAGGACCCCTTATATCTACCTCTCTTGAGTTGAGTTTTCACATTGAGCAGTTTGCCTTTCTTCCTCTAAGAAGCCGCCTAATGGCAAGAAGCCTGCTGGCAAGTAACACTCAGCCTTCGTTTCTTCTATAACCTTCAGAATTTGCTTGGAAATGAATTCTGCAGTTTCCATAGGAAAAGCAGTAAAAAGTGCAGGCTTTTCACTACACAGTGATGTGATGCAAGCAGTAGAATATACTTTACCTTAAATATAGGGGGGTGATTTGGCACTGGTATAGGGAAGGTGGCTAAACTCCTGTTGCAGTTATTGGAGCTGAGAGTGTGATTCAGCCCACTGAGTGTGGGTGGTGGTCTTGGGATGAGCCAAAAATGTGGTTTGGAGTGGACTAGTTCTCCATGGACTGTGATGGGAGCTCAGACACCTGCCTCATGTAGACATGTGAAACGGCATTGTAGAAACTCAGATCCAAGAAGGCTGGGTTATAGAGCTATACTTCTATGTAGAAAACTATTGTCATGCTTTTTTTTCCCTCCCAGATAGGAGTTATATCCTATAGAATATAACTTTTTTACTATGAGTCTTGCAGCAGCCATCATAATAGTACTGAATTTCCTTAAGATATTAGCCAAATTGTGTTTTATTTAATAAGTTTCACATATTGAATGTTTAATGCATGTTAATATAGTTAAATGTTCTAATGGGGGGTGGAGACTGTGGGGAGAACCAAGGGCACTGAAGACACTGGGTTTTAAAAGAGGCCAGACCCTAAAAATTGAGGTTAAGTTTTCACATAAGCTAGTGGTTATATTTCAGAAGTCAAAGGCATTGGACAATATCGCAGAGGTCTTGCGGAATAAAAACATGTTTCAGAGCACAGGCTAAAGAGAACCCAGGGACCTACACTCTTCTAACCCATACCTTGGAACTGGAAAGAAAGAAAATCAACATCTAAGGGTGATAAAGGTAAGAAAGAAAAAGAAATTAAATTTCTTGAGTCTACTTTTTTCTTTGAATGGCCTACAGAGAAAGCAATAGATATGATATATGTGAAAATTTAATGATTACAGAATTAACTTGTGTGTGATACTTCCATAAGCAACCTGTGAGAATAATGAAACTGAAAATGTTAATTCTTTCCACTATCCGATGCATCTCTCTGCCTTTTGTCTCATGTAGCAGTGGGATCCAGATGATTCCTACAATGTCATTAAGTGTCACATGGTTTTTAGGTTTAGGATATGTGATTTGTAAAGCCTTAGCACAACCCTGAAAATGTGAAGAAGAACAAGGAGGTAATTTTGGCAGAAAGGAAATTAACTTGTGTTGAAATCCTCAGTCAAGACACCCCCCCCATACCCAGTTAGACCAAATTTTAACAAGTGACTTGTGTTCTGCTGAGCTTCAATTCTTATGTGCTTCTTGCACAAACGGTGCTATGTGTTCCCTAGTTTACATCAGTAGCCTTGATGTACTTTAAGAAGGTAGAATGTAATTTTAAAAAGGTAAAAAAAATTTTAGAAGATAGAATCTCTCACTAAGAACAAAGAGCTGTAAAAAGGTTACAAGGCCCTGTGGAACTGGGCACACACTTGGTATAAACAATAAATGCCCTGCTAATGAATATACCCTTGAAGAAGAACAGAAGGCTGATAACAGGGGAATATCCTTCCACAGGAGGAGCTGAAACCAGCTGAAACCAGACAGCTGCTGGCTAAGGCATGAAGTCAACAAAGATTTGCAGTAATTGGGGAAAATATAAAGGTGGCAGTGGGAGATTGTGACCACCAACTCAATTAGAGACTGAATTGGACTACCAACCCCACAGTACTGGAGCATGTGCATATCCATTAAAGGACCTTGTAACTTGAATGAAAGGGAGAGACTGAACTAACCAATAGAAACCGTTAAGATAAGGTACTAACCAATAATTATAATTAAGAATGTGTATTTCTGTGTTTTGAACTGTAAAAATATTCCTAAGAGTTTTTAGGCCGATGTTCTAACTTGGTGAATTACCATCTAGCACCCATCTCTGCAGAAAGGATTTAAATAAATAATAGCTCTACTCGTTGTGTGTATTGGCATCTGCAGACTGGGTAAATGACCCCTCTTTGGGACAACAGCCTCTTCTCCTGACTAGGTCCTCCTGCTTCTAATTCCCAATGACTTTTACCAACTGTTTTATTTAATGACTTCTGATGCAGTTTTGTTCCTTCCCCTGGTACAGGCTACTGCTCAGGTGAGATCTCTCGCTTCATGCCTCACGTTGTGGGTAGCACAGGGTTTTCAGTCAGGTTGTCAGATACTGGCAGGAATCCCAGGTGTAGGGGAGCTCCAGGCTCCATACTCTTGCTGAGCATAACCAAGAAGAGTTGTTGGCCTGGAGCTCTGGACTCTTTCTGACAGTGGACTCATTATTTCAGATAAGATATATATCTTTGGAGGATCTAGTGTTCCTTGTGGGTCATATTTCTGGATGCACAGCAAGAACCCAAACAAAAAAAAAACCACTTCCAGAAGATGTTTTTAGTGTACCAATTGCAGCAGTTCAATGTTATGTAAAAGTACATGAGGGAAATAGAAGAATTTAAAAAAAATAGCACACAGCTGTAAAGGCCAGGAGTTTGGTTGTGGATTCATAACTGCCTACATTTGCCAAAAATTCTCAATTCTTTTTAACTGTTCAAAGGACTGAGAAGAGCCCCTGGCTCCAGACTGAACAGCCCAGGATGTGGCATCTGCCTTCCAAAGTCCTCAAACAGGAAGTAGCCCAGATATTTCCCTGAGTTTAAGAAGATGATATAGTTGTTATATGAATCTTGACTATTTTTAATTTTATTACTGTTTGTGTCTCCAACAGGATCAGACAAGATATATTATGATTATACAAACCAGAACAGTTTCTGTCTCAAATACATCATCACCTGTGGGAAAGGAAGGACTACTGGCTTGTTATTTACAGATGGGAAACTAAGGTACAAAGAGATTACTTTTCCTCTTATGCTACAGCTGTCATTATGGGTACTTCTATTCAACATGATTGTTGTGTGTGTTCGATTCTTTCAGATTTGAGCATGAGAAATATTGGCTTTTACAAAACATATTTCAGCTGCCTAAACTGAAAGCTTTCTGCTTAGGATCTACGGTCCCTCCTTTGGTAAGACAGACACAGCAGTTGGAATCCAAGGCACCACTTCGCGCCAACAGTGAAGACTGCTCATTAGGCTAAATGCAATTGTCCATGAGATTAAGGCTAAATTGAGTTAATTATGGATATGCTCTATTGTCTGGAACATCTGAGATATTTGAAGACTACTTTGTAGTTGACTGGCATTCCTGAAGGCTCCAAGTATATGGTATCAAAGGCATGGACTCAATTAAATAACTCTCGTAAAACAGTGGTCATATGGTATCCTGGACTGCAATGACATTTGCTAACAATAAAAGAAAAAAAAAATCATGTCAAAGGCTGTGTGTTATTTCCATGAGTTACAGGAAACATGCTTTTCTTAAAACTCTGACAGCACCAAATGTAATGACTCATTGCTTAATTACAAAGCTCCTATGCGGGGGTCTCACTTTTATGACAATGGATCTCACTGGCATCACTTTTGTAATGACTCTGCTCCACGGCATGTTTGCACCCAAGCATGGGATGAGACGGAGGGCAAAACGTACCAGTGATTGAAACCTCCAGCATCCACAGCTCCAGCACCTACTGACTTAGGGCTGAGGTGAAAATGGGTGGAAAATTCTGGGGAAACTGCTGCACATGCCAAGCAGGAGAAGCAATAAAACTTGTAAGGCTTAAGGCAGAACTAGGTGACGTACATTGTGGCACAGCTGGAACCACATAAAGCAAAAGGCCACTTCCAGGTAAGTATTCTATCATCACGCGCTTCCCACAGGGCTACTGGACACAGCCTCTTGAAAATAATGCTGGTTTACTCTGTGTGATTTGGAAGCCAGAAGGAATTGTAATTATCCAGTTGAGCAATGTCCAGCCTGTAGCTGAAACCTTGTTTTTCTGACTGCCTCTGGTTACAGTCTGATGTGGGCTCCTGCCTGTGGCAGAGCCATGATTAATCGTTTGGGTGGTGGTATTGCTTCTGTGATAGGAGGTCCTGCCAACCCGAAGAGAAGCTAATCCCAAAAGAGAGGCATGGTATAAAAGGTGAAGCTGCCCTAGGGGTGCTGGGAAAGTTGATCAGAGGGGATGAAGGCCCTTAAAAATATGCTGGGTAAGCCTGTTCAGAGAAAGTACAAAAGAAAAGTTTCAAAATAAGGAAAAAGGAAAAATTGGAAGAGCAACTGAGAAAAGAGGCTGAGAGTGAATGCTTTCCGTCTTAGTTTCACCCCTGATTGGTATGAAGATTAGGAGAGAAAAAAAGTGTTTTCAACAGTTCTGAGTCATCTTTTCTAATTTGGGGGTGAAATATTCTTCTGCAGAGCCCTCTCTCTTCAGGGTGTGCTTCTCGGAGTCAGTCTGCCTAACTGAAGTGGCTTTAAGCCTTGCAGAGAAAGTTGCAATTGCATAAAATCTACTTGCTGCCTTAATACAAGCAGAAAGAAATGTGTTTGGGGTCATTGCTGAGTTTGCAAACACCCACTTTTGATGATTTTGGTTTCAAAGGTGGCATGTATTACCATTGAATAATGAAAGCATTATCCTAATTAATCTGGACCTACAGATCATAGGGTCTCTGAAACACTTTTTCTCCATTAATTAGTGATTTTAACAGTGTGGTTAGGTACAACAAAGGCTGCCATTCCCTGGCATGGGCTATGCTCTAGCTTCTTTTAATGTGATTTTTCTGAAAGAAAGTAAAATCTCATTTTCTTTTTTTAAATCTCAATTTGGAAATGATTCTTTGGGAAACTGTACTAAGTGGAGTTTCTTTAGACATTTAAGCAAAGACTGCAGAAAGGAATAACTGACTTTCTGCACCCTCATCCCGAAAAGCTGGAAATCCCTCTTTTCTGCCAGCCTTTTGACCAAGACAATGTGAGTTGCCTGACACATAGGCTGCAGCCAAGCAATAAAGATTTCCCAGCAGGTTCATAGACCATCCTGGCTCTCAACTTGCTCTTTCTGTGCTGTTCAGGAGAGCATCACCTCACAAGGACTTTCACTAATCTCTCAATTACGTTTTTACATCAAGAACCCTCAGCACATTGTGATCCCTAATGTAATTCTTTCCTCCTGTGCAGAGGAATGACTCAGATTCTTGTAGCTGTTGTGGCTGCCTCAAAATACTTCACTGATTTTGCACGAAAAATAATGCTGGGGGTATATGACTCTGTAATGGCTGCTCTGTGGCCATTTTGTGGTCTTTGGCTCCCTGCCATTATAAATCTTGTATTTTTGAGGTATTTCCAACTCAGTCATCAACCTAACATTCAGCATTCGGGATGATGGTTAGAGAAATTGTCTAGGAATTTAAAAAGACGCAGATGCCTTAGTCAATGGTAAGGTCTCCTGAGACACAGCATTTCTTCTCTGAGCTGTTGGAGTTGGCACAAAAAGCCTTTGGGAGGGAGGCAAGAGCAGCAATCCCAGAGCTGTTGGATGCAGTTTGAGGTTCTAGGTAACTTCCTACACTAGGCATCTTATATAATATATAATAAGATTGTGCCTGGTCCAAACAGCTTACCACCCTTCCTAGTTTTGTGTCATCAGCGAACTTGCTGAGGGTACATTCCATCCCTTCGTCCAGGTCATTGATGAATATATTGA
>JAOXJM010000001.1:193015270-193025529 GCA_026413425.1 Tringa solitaria
GTAAAGAACTTGTTCCTAATATTCAATCTAAATCTGCTTTTTTCCAGTTTAAACCTATTACCCCTTGTTCTGTCAAACAGATGTTGTACAACTTCTTTGTGGATGTTTTGAGGGAGTTGTGGGACTGTGCAGGACTTCTCATGGGACATTTAGGGGAAGGTTCTGTGGGGGCAACCAGTGTGAGGGAAAAGGGGATAAAAGAGTCTGGCCCTGGGTAACACCTGGCTGATCAGTGCACTCGTCTGACCGAGTTCTGCACATGATCAACACAGCCTATCCTGCAGTTTTGCTACATGTTCTTATGTAATGATGTAAATAATTATTTACCACTGCTACTAATTACTCTTACATTCTCTCTACCCACTTTCTGTGTGGGCACATCCCTTATTCTGAGCCCGTGTGAGAGACCCCCAGCACCCTTCAGGCCAAACGGGTGGGCAGCAGCAGGAGAGCCCAGTGCCAGCCCCTGGAGCTGGACCACGAGCCTCAGGGGCTGGAGATGCTGGTGCTGGCACTGGGGAAACTGGGGCCCGAGGCTGCTCTGGAGCAGATGGAGCTAAACCCAGCTACGGGAGAGACCCATTTTACATCTGTGAGTTATTTCACTAATGGACATCAATTCTGATCTGCCAGAGAGGTACAGTACCTGCTGTCCGTGCTGTTCCCGTGTGTGTGTGTGTGTGTGAGTTTATGCGGGTGTAGGCAAAGTGTGAAGACACTGCTCTCTGTGTTCATCAGTGGCTGGCCATGTGTGTGTGCATACACCTCCGGGTAACGCATCCTCAGCCTTGCTGCGGGCTGGACCTGGGAGCCAGGAGCTGGAGCAACCCCACCTCCATTGGATGAGGGCAGGAGGAAACCCCCTGGGTGCTCTAATATAAGGATCTGGCTGCCCGTTACAGAATGCAATGCTGTATTGTGCAAGGACAGATTCAAGGTTTAATGGTGGATCACCTTGTAGGTGCTGGCATGGTGTCAAGGGTGGGGCTCATTCACAGCAGAAGATTCTCATGTCGTTGAGAGCTGTGTCATCCCCCTTTCCCTGGGGTTCCTCCACCTTTGTCTGGAGTCCACAGATGGCCCCAGAGCTGCAGCTGCTGCTCCATGGGCCGAAGTGACCCCATGAAAGTCCCCTGCCCTCCAGCTGCATCCCATCTGAGCAGGTGAACCTCACGTTGTTGGCTGCCGTGTTGTCATGCAGGCGCCACCTCTTTTCCACACGCAGTGAGAATGAAACCAGCTTGTTGCTGGGGCAGAACTGGGCCTTGGTCCAGTTTCCCCACCTGCCAGAGAAGAAAACAGCTCACTGAGACGTGTTCAGTCTCTGCTGTGCTGCAGTCAACAAAACAACTCGCCTGGGATCATGGTATTCCTGGGGCAGGGGACTTACCCAGGGGTGGTGGGTTTCACTCTGCTTCTCCATCACCCCCTAGATGCCTAGCCACCATCAACCCTGTTGTTGCAGGACCCTTTGGGAATTTCAGCTGCTTGCTTTGTCCCTGTTACTTAATATCAATGTCCTTTTCAAAGTAAGCATTTGAGGAAAAGGAGAAAATACAAGTTAAAAATCTGCATTTTTTAATTCTCCTTCATCTTTCAAAGTACTGTTCCCTTCCCTGGGACCAGATCTCTACCCTAAGACCTTCACAATTTGTGGCCGGGGGACCTCATCCACCTCTTCAAGCAAGGGGGTGACTACGGAGGAAATAATTGCCCTGATTTTCCTTCATGCTCTCCCAAAGCTGCTGCCCTGAAGGAGGATGAGGCAGCAAAGACTACTCACTGCCCCACGGAGGACTCGATGACTGCGCCGTCCGTGCAGAGCAGGCGGATGCCATTCAGAGCTGTGTCGTCACCAAACAGCCATAATCCCTGGTAGGGCTGCACCTTAGAAGAGGGAAAATAGGAGAGGTCAGCACCCCCTCCCCCTTTTAAAAGAAGAGATGAGGTGAGCCCTTGTGATGAGGGGTGGTAGGAGGCTTCAGGGACAGGGCCAGGCACAGGGAGTGCTGCTGAGCAGGGTTGTGGGGCAGCTCCACAACATTTCTCAGGGAGCCCTTTTCACTGTTGCCCACCTCTGACTTTTTTTCCAAGCTGTGGATCAGAGGCTCTGGACACAGAAATGCTTGGTAGCTGCTGTCTTGGGTCATGCCCACCCTCTCGCCATGTGCTGTGACACCCAGAGCTGGATTGCTGGCAGCTGGGAGTTGTCCCTGTCCCTTGGGAATGGGCTCTTCAGTACCAACCCCAGGTCTTTTCTTACCCCATTGACTCCTGCTAAGAAATTGCTCGCTGGAGAGCTGCTCTAGGCTAGAGATATCTTGCTGATAAACCTGCACAAGCTGCAGATACAACGCAAACTGCTACAAGGGGACAAAGTGTTGTGGCCAGCCCTGCTAAGACCAGAACAAAATAACAATTTCACAGCAGGGTCTTTTCCCAGCCCAAAGAAGGAGTGAAACCTTACCTTCAGTTCAAACCCCCTAGCGTAGCCGCTGGGGCAAAACTGTTGGTGTCCCCAAGAGCCCCAGGGGCCTCCGTCGGGCACCGTGAGGACGGACTCATATTCCCGTGCCTCTGTGCCCCAGAGGCAGCAGGAGCTCAGCAGGCAGAGGGCAGCAGGAATGAGCAGCTGCATCATGGTAGACCTGTTTGGTGCCTCACTGCATGGAGGTGGTGGCACGGGGGAATTTATGAGCCAGGAGAAGCGGGTGGAATTCCTTGGGGAGTGTCCACAAACCCCATGGGGAGTGCTAGTTGTTGCTATGTACTGCTCTGTTGCCAACCTATCCCTTGGTGGTGGGGCCACGCTTGCCAGGCAGAAGGGCTGTCACTCATTTGCGCTGGCCGGGGGTCTTGCAGGGTTGTGAAAACTTGTGGATGAGAGGGAAAGGAAGGGGCCAGACCTGGGACCAATCCCCAGGGGGTACTCTGGTTTTGAGGAAGATCCTGGCAATGCTGTGAGGTGGGTGTTGGGGAGAGTGAGGTGGCAGGAGAGGTGGTGGACTGTAAGGGGAAGAAACGTCTGAAGGGGCTGAGGCAAAATGGAGGTGGAGGGGTCTCAGGGTCCTTCATGCTGTGGAAGTCCTCACTTGCTTCCTCTTCCACACTTTCCTTCTCTCCTCACTGTTGTACTGGGGCTGAGGAAGATGCCTGCACTGGAAGCTGTTGCATTTTGCTCCAGGACATGCATGAAGTGTAGGTGACTAAGTAAACGGTGG
This sequence comes from Tringa solitaria, assembly GCA_026413425.1. Classification (NCBI taxonomy): domain Eukaryota; kingdom Metazoa; phylum Chordata; class Aves; order Charadriiformes; family Scolopacidae; genus Tringa; species Tringa solitaria. The sequence goes on from JAOXJM010000001.1 coordinate 193,018,492, forward strand.
CAACTTCTTCTCACGGGGCAGGTGCTCTAGCTGCCCACAATATCGTGTGCCCTTTGCAGAACTCACTCCAGTTTATTCGTGTCTTTCTTGTCCTGGGGGCAGGGGAATGAGAGCAAAACTGCATGCAGTCCCATTGTCCCATGGACTCATGCAGACACAGCTCCTATCTGCTTGGGTGTATCTTTAGGGGGTGCGAACATACAGAGAGGGTGGGAGTTCCCAGCAGAAGAGACCCTACTTCTGCTGTTGTTCCACTCTCAGATGTGAGTTCCTGTTACATGCCTTGTTCCTCCAGAGGGACTAGCTGGAAAAGAAACCTCTGCTGATAGCAATATTCATGGGTATCCTGTGAGTAAATGCTAAGGAGGAGGAGAAGAGCACAGTCCCATTGAAGAGTCAGTGACGATGCCAGCTGTGAGAGTAGTCCAGTGAGGTCTATACCAGCAGTATATCCACAGCTAACATAGGGAGAAAGAGTTATTCCAGGCTTCAGTTACTGAAAAGTGGGATAGCCTGCTTCTATAATAGCCGTTTTGTGCAGGTGAGGGAGGAAGTGTTGCTTTTGGCTGAAATCCTCTGATGTTATCCTTTGGGTAAAACTGTAAAGATCCCAGTTGCTTACTGCACCCCATGGGACACTATGAAGATGAAAAGGTCTTTTTGTGTCATTGTATCTCATAGGCAACAGGAACCCAGCAGAAAGAAGACAACAGGGATGAAGGGTTGTGAGGTCAGGGTCCTGGTCTGGAGAATGGATAGCTCATGGCTACTTTGCCACTATAGCAAGATAAGACTTTCTAAGCTTGAGGTGGTGACTGGATTTCCTCATAAGAGTGGCAGCAACCACAGCAAGAGCCATTGCCAGGTACCATACACAGTAAAGAGCTGTGAATAAGTGATATGATCAACCCTCTTCATTAACCATGTTGGCTGCATGATGAGGCTTTCAGGATATGTATAAAGTTATGGCTTTAAGGTGGAACAGTTGCAGAGGCATCTAGAACCATGAAAGGATCTTAAAGAGAAGCAGTGAACAGGAGCTAGATAGGGGAGGAGGCCTGAACTGGCTGACCCAAATAAGGTAGAGATGTTTTACAGTTTGTAGTTATATCCACAGAGCTGAATCTTGTTCCGTTTGAGTCCCTCCTATTGAGAGGGTCTGTTTTCTTTGTCTTCTACTTTTACACAGCTTCTCCTGTTTCCTCTCCATCGATCAGTCTGAGCTCTAGCCCCAATGATCCTACAACTGCAGGTAGGAGAAGGGGGATCCTGGCTGGGAAAAGACCCCTTTCAGCATCTTTGCTGATTTTTTTGTTGTTCCCTTTTGGCTGCCTGGGGAGAGGCAGCCAGAGGCAGTGGCGCCAGGTCAGTGGCTCTGTGATACTCCAGCAGGAAGCAGTAAAAACAATTCACACTAGTAATTAACTCTGCCTTTGGGAGAAAGCAGACATGCAGTATGCATTTCTGTAACTTCAGAGTGGGGAGCTAGAAAACAAGCAAGGAACTAATCTCAGCTTCGTGTTCCCCTCTCTTGTCTCTCATTAATTTTTAACCCTTCCAGAGTGATGAACCTTCTTTTTGAATCAAAGAAGTTTTTCATTTTTTTCCCTCTACAGAAAACTTTCCCAGTTCTAGGAGAGGCATGGACTGGAATGAAAATGCTGGGATTAGTATCAGCAGTTGAATTTGTGCTGCTGGCCTACAGGGCCAATGAGTACTTTTGGATAGAAGTTCATACACTGAACTTCCCCAACTATCCAGTGATGTCTCCAACATCCCTGCTAATGAACATTTTCTCACTTGGGGAAGCTCTTTCTCTTCACCCCCTGCTTCTTTTTCTCTTCTGTTAACTTGAAGTCCTCTGGTCAGGCAGGGGAAGTACCAGCTTGCAAGCCCAGAATGGGTGGATTTTTCATTAGGTTAGATTGGGAATCTGGAGTTTGAATTACTCAGTGAGTCTGGAAACGTCTTTGCTGGTTAGCTTTGGCAGCTAGTTGTAGGGTCATGTTATGGGACACATATTTTTTTCTTTTAATCGAATTATTGGAAGGCAGGGTAGCATTAGACTCAGCAATAGAAATGAAGACATGATGACCAGTGCAACCAGTGTCACTGAGGGGCTCAGCTGTGGGCAGCAGCAGGTCCATCTTGGAGCTGTCTGGTACTGGCTGTGTCTGACATGACATGGGGGTGGCTCCTTCTCACTGCAACCACCCCTGAAGTCCCTCCACTACAAAGACTTTGCAATATAAATCTGGTACACACTGGCAGACCCTACTGTAGTATATAAGCTGGAATAAGAGGTCTGTAGTTACTCAGATCACCCTTGGAACTATTTTTTAAAATTGACCACGTTTGCCCCTTTAGCCTTCCAGTAATTTTAAATGACACATCATCCATCACAGCTATGGCCTTAGCTCTTCCAGTTTAGAGACATCTTATACCTCTTGAGTGCTTAGTATCAGTTCTAGTTATTTTTTGGTATTCACTCTGTGAATTTTTTTCATCTCTCTACTAAGGTAGTTTTAATTTCTACCTATTCTTTCCTAAGAACCCTAAAGCCCAAGAGGGGTTAGAACCACCTGAACACAAAATTTCTTCCACTATGAGCATTGATGCAACTAAATAATTAAAAAATCAGCATATTTGCTGTGATCTTTGCTGTGATCTTCGTATACCATCAGCTGGTCCTACAGATTTTCTGACAGACGCCTGAATCTTTGAAGTGAAGAAACATTATTAGCATTAATTCCCTTTGCCATTTGTTTCTCAAAGTGCTTTTTGTCTGCTGTGTTTTTACATGCAATCTGCCACCAGATATGTTGCTTCTATTTTTTTCCATTTGGCCACAGTTTTAGCTTTCACTGTTTCCTGCAGCCTCCCTTAACTTATGGTTTACCAATGCCTATTTCCTTTTACCCTTCCTCAAGTCCTTATTAACAAGGTGTGTGCACTGGTCCTGTAAGTCCAGCACCATAACCTTTAGACCACCCCTGGAGTCAACGTGCAAGCTCTAGGGTCTACTTTGCAGCCTGCCCTTCGACAGGAAGAATGGAGAAGGACTCTCTGCAGGATCCATGTCCATGGTTTGTCTGTAAGCAAGGGGAAGAGAGAGCCAGCAGCTATTCTGAGCACTCCTGAGGACAGAGACCTGTGGTATCACCTCAGTCCTGCAATGGCAAATGGAAAGAGAGGGGCATCCTGCAGCTGTGAACATGCATTGTGCCAACAACAATCTCTACTACTGTTTATAAGATTACTCAGAATTTTTTTTTAAGAAGTAAAATGCCACTGAGGAACTTCGTAACACAAATTAGAGCTGTTGCCCAAGGAAGCTGGAAGGCAGGTCAGTGGCCTTTCCCAAGGACTTGCCTGCCTGTTGCCCAATTTGTTCCCGCCTGATCAATGAGCAGGAGCCCTGGCTGCGGCTGGGTGGGGAGTGAGGGGCTGATGCTGACCCACAACCCCATGGAGAGCTTGTGAGGAAGGTTTTCTGCAGATCTGGAGAGGAGAGCGCCAAAGTGACTGATAAAACTAGATATATCACAGTGTTATTGACATAACTGTGAAAGCAAAACTCTTCTCTAGGCTTATCCTCTGAATTAGTTCTAAACACATTTCCTTTCTGATTTATGCCCTTCCTTCCAGTTTACACTGTCCCTTCTCTACATTCATCAGTTTCCAGACACTATCTCATCCCTTCTCTTTCCTTAACCACACAGATTTATCCTTTTGAGCTCTTCCTTTGCACTTCTTCCTGATATTTTCTGTGCTGTCTGGGAACTTTGGACATTTGAAGAGCTAAACCCCCATAAAGTGTTGTCTGCAAAGTCATTTCTTCTTCAGTAACACCCCTCCAGTCTCAAATCTGAGTTTCAAGTATTCTTCCAGCTAACATACAGCAAGTTGATTGCAAAAAAAGGTGAAGAGAAAAAAAGGCAAACAATGAAAATACCTCAAGCACAAAGGAATTCTACTTGTGAGACTGGATATTGCAAGTACAAGGGCAGAAGGGAGATCATGAAAAAGGGGAGGGTTTTTTTGGTCAATGCAAATCGCTTGGTATAGCCACAGGAGGAAAAATGCATCATCCCTTTGTTTCCCCAGGAGCCTCCATGGGCGCAGCAGGGACAGAGCTGTGCTGTTGAGCTCCTTTGTGCTGATCAGGGCAGGCAAAGAGCAGGGAGGCAGAGGGCAGCTGCAGCAGGGTTGCATGATGACCATTCGTCTTGAGCCTACTGAAAGAGCAGTCGCTGGGCAGCTCCCAGCTTTGGTAACGGGGGAATTTATATTCCAGCAACATAGGGTGATCAACCTTTATAACCACTGTTGGTACCTGCTCCTGTGTCCCCTGAGAGCAGCTGTCAGGGTAAAGAGAACCACTGCTCAGTATGAAAGCAAGACAGGAAAACTGTCCATGTTTGCTGGGAATGAGCTGGCACAGTTGGGCATATCCCTGAAGTTCATTAATAGGAAAAGTGGATGTTAGAGTCTAAAACAGGTCCTCAGTTGGCCAAGTAAAGCTGCAGCCAGAGCGCTTTTATCTTTTCACAGTCCCATGTGCAGGACTGATGGTTATTTCCATTGACCCCCAACATTATCAGTGTCCCCTTTCTTGGGATCCCCCAGGCTCCCTGCTAATCTGTGCTCCAGCCATTGCATGCACTGACCTCTTCTGTCTTTCAGCTTCTGTCTCTCTAGGACACGCTGGCATATGGGAGGTGATCTTGATTTGGTGGCTATGTGACATGCCTATGGCATAAGGACATGCATTTCTGACTTGCTACTGGCTAGGACCTCTAAGATGAAGCAGATGGCGTGCATTATGTGGGTTTTTTGTTTTTTGGGGTTTTTTTGCCTCACATGGGAAACAGATAATAGCTTGAGTTTAGCTGTGTTTGCTCATATCTCTTGCTTTGTCCTGTTTCTTATCAGGCCCTTTTCCTTCTGTTCCCATCATGAATCCTGTTGCCCTGACCAAATCCAATTTCCACAGAAAAACTTCATGAAGAATGAATAAGGTGGCTTCTGGAGAGAGAGTCAATAGCAGGGAAATCTCAGACTAGGTCATTATTAATGGTTTCCTATAAAATAAATAATAAGCTTATTAACTTTGTAGACCACAGCAAGCTGTAATAGGCTGCAAGTACTTTGGAGGACACAGCTTGAGCCTGACAAATGGTCTTGTCAAATTGGAGAAATAGTTTGAGAAAAATAGGATGCAGTTCTGCAAGGACAAGTGTGAGCTCCCACCTTACGCAGAAATAAGCATCTGCATGAGGAAAAATGCCTGCATTAACATCCCTCTGCAGAGAAGGGCCTGGGGGTCATAATGGATCAAAGGCAAAGCATGAGTCAGCGGCGTCAGGTCGTCTCCATGCCGAGATATATGAACCAAATTACAGCCTGCAAGACAAATGGAGTGATTTTTCTTCTCAGCATGTGTGAGCCCCCAGCAGGGATGCTCTGCTCAGCTGAGGGCACTGAACTTCCAGAGGGATGTGGCCCAGTTGGACAGAGTCCAACGTAAAGCAACAAAAATGGTCAGCGGTCTGGAAGATAGACATGACCTGTGAGGAACGAGCGTGAGAGTTGGGACTCTATAATCGAGAGACGGGAGGACTGGGGAAAGGGAGTCATGGGAAGAGCAGTTCAATTAGGGGTCTGCAGCTAGTGCTCCTGTGGGAAGATATGGGAAGGTCAACATAGGGAGCACAGGGCAGAAAATCTGCCCCCAGTTTTCCTATCTCCTTCCTTACCAGACTGCCTCTGTGCCACGTAGAGCCAGGTTGGGTGGCAGCTATAAGGCGCCAAAGTGGGCTGTGACAAGAGTCTGTGTGGGGGACTCAGTGGCTGTGTGAGAACCCCCTGGTCAAGGGGTAGACGTAAAGAGTACATTGGGGAAGCAAGCATTGCTTCAGGGCTTGAGAAAAGGTGTCGCAGCAGGGGTGCTGTCACCTGGGGTCTGTATGGAATGAGAAGATTTGCAAGTCCCCACACCTGATGTCAGGAACAGTCCCTGGCCACTGTGGGGGAGCAGGAGAAGAGCCTGTGACAGTGCAAAATACTGCTGCAAAGAGAAAGGCGATGAACTGGTTGGTCTCTGTCTGAGACAAAGAGTAACGTATGAGCATTGCAGCAGGCTGAGATTGGACACTGGGGTGCACTTGATAACAGTAGTTATGCCAAGGGAGGCTGGTAGGTCACCATCACTGGAGGATTCTTGGCAAAGTTTGAGCAGATGTGCATCAGGGGTGATTGGCATGCAATGATTGCTTTGGAGCAGGAATGCACTAGAAAATTTCCTGAACATCCTTCCAGCCCTATTTGCTCTAACTGATTCTTTGTACGAGTCAAGTGGTACAAAACAAGAACTCCACCCTTATCTTCAGCTGGTGAGCAGGGCCCCCACAAGCTGCACCTGGGACCGATGGGGACCATGGTGGGAAGAGCCTTCTGGGGCGCGGTGCAGCTATCATGGACACAGCTCTGCTTGCAGACCCTACCTGCTGTCAGTGCTCACCACAGGGACTCAGCAACAAGAGGGTCTTTGCTGGAGACCTGAGCAAATGGACTGAGGTGGGAGGGAGTTGCCACTGCTGCCCCTCAACCACGCACGATCATGTCATATTTGTCTGTAAGCTCGTTGGGCACAGCTTTTCCCGGGGCCTTGCCTGGCCGCTGGCCTTGGCCCAGACACTGCTGGGGTCCCAGCAATGTGCCCTTTAGCCAACAGTGTGCCCTCGAGCCAACAATGTGCCCTTGTGGCCAAGAAGGTCAATGGCATCCTGGGGTCTATCAGGAAGGGTGTGGCCAGCAGGTTGAGAGAGGTTATCTTCCCCCTCTATTCTGCCCTGGTGAGGCCCCATTTGGAGTACTGTGTCCAGTTCTGGGCTCCCCAGTTCAACAAGGACAGACAACTGTGGGAGAGGGTACAGCAGAGGACCACAAAGATGATGAGAGGCCTGAAACACCTCTCTTATGAGGAGAGGCTGAGGGACTTGGGTCTTTTTAGTCTAGAAAAGAGAAGGCTGAGGG
>JAOXJM010000001.1:193025629-193049356 GCA_026413425.1 Tringa solitaria
GGGGTTGGACTAGATGATCTCCAGAGGTCCCTTCCAACCCTATGTGATTCTGTGAAAGCCTCTGTCCCTGCCGCAAAGAGTGGAGTATGAAATGGCAAGTGACAGGCATTCACAGGAGCTTCACACCAGCAAATGGGTGAGGGCTGCTGCCAAAAGCATCATTACAAAGTGTTTATTTTCTTTGTATTTGCAGGGTAAAATTGGGAAAAAAATGAAAATATGAGCAAAGGCAGTTGGACAGCTGGGATCTAACTATTTACACAAACTGTTAATGGAGAATGTAAGTAAACCAGGATCACATATACATTACGGCATGTGCTGCATTTATTAGTATATGAAAATATTTATTAGATCGTATTTTATTATGTTTTACTGTGATCATAAGCCTGTACTGAATTTCCCATCTTCTCTACAACTGGCCAGCAGAATGGAAGTACTAAATAATCTTGAACTTTTATTAATACAAGCTGGACTAGTGTTGTAGATAAGAAAATTTTGGACATCAAGTTCCTGCTGCCCAGGGAGTCCTTTTCCTGACCAGTAACGTGAGCCTAGCAAAGGGTAAATATCCCCTAAGCAGTAGTGAAGAAAACAAACAAGGAAATAAATCCTGCCTAGCACTGACAAGCAAGAAATACCATAGAGCCAGTTTCCTAGGGAAACTTGGGACTTCCTTCTAGCTACAGTATTGTTTGTGGATCTGGGTGAGCCCGAGTGTACCTGCCTGGTCTGGCCTGGGTTGGGATGAGGAAACACCATTTCAGACTGGCTTCAGCTCCTTTCTAAGGTAGGGATAGAAGATGAAAGGACATTTTGGGGTCCAAGAGGGGAAAGGAAAGAGAGTAGAAACAGTAGTTTGCTTGGGCTGAGTTTCTCTGCCATTGCCAGATCTGGGGCAATTATCCAAGTGAAGGAGCAGGACTCACACTACTTGCGTGTCCTGGAAAATACTCACTTTTGTGGAACACTTCTGTGGGACTGGAAAGCCTCCCAAGTCTGGTGGTGCAGCAGCAGTGAAAACCTGACCTGGGAGCAGGGGCAGCAAACCTTCAATGCATCTGTAGCAGCCAGTGTTGCGGTGGTGGCTGGTTGACTCATCACTGATGCTCTCCTCCATAGAGGATGACTTTGATACCTGTGCAGTAAAGATGGGCACTCTTCAGAGCTGTGTCATCACCTCTACTTTTAGCAGACTCTGCCTGGGAGGAAGCAAAGATATAATGGCAAGAGAAAAGACTGGAAGACCAGAAAAATTTCACCTCGGTTTTATTCAGGGATTCAATAAATTTCTGTGCATATTTTGATTTAAATGAGCCTCTCAAAAAAAATTAAATTAAAACTGAAGTTGACACACCACATGGTTTCAATAGCAATCCACAAAGCTGTTTCCTGCATATTTCTTTCTCATCCAGGCTGTAAAGCTGAGGTCCTGGACCTCATCTGGAAAAAAAATGAGAGGGCTGCCTTGCCCTTGTCTCCCCTCTCATCAGCTTGTTGTCCCCAGGCTCCAGCAGAACATTCATTTCTTGCAGCAACACAGAGATCATAACAGCTCCAAAAGGCAAGGGAGGGGAGAGCCCAGGCTTGATTTGCATTAATTTATGCACTAAGGCTTCCCTTTGTCTGAGGAGCTTTTCGCTAATAGATCCCTCATTGGCAGGAGCCAGGGTCTAATTACATGACAAAATTGTGCAGATGTGGCCATAGAAGAGACACACGCTGTTAATAGAGTATTTTTCCACAGTGGCTTGTCCCAGTTTGGAGAGAAAAATAAACTGTCTCTCTCTTTTTTTTTTTTTTTTTGGCTTGTATGACTGCATCTCATGTAGGCATATGTTTAAAATAAAGAAGACCTCAGCCTCTCCGGTGAAGCTATTATGGCAAAAGTGTTTGGGTCTGTATTTCAAGAAATTCAGGGGCTTTGCCTTTCTATACCTGGCCATGAGGTAGGGACAAAATGATCCAAGCACTGAGGAAATTCACCAAAGCAAGTGTTGCTCAAGTAAAGTGTGTAGACAACATTTGTGTTGTTTAAAGCATTTCAAAGACCAAATGCAATCCTGTTTTGAGGAGTAGGTAAAGATGAGGGGAACAGAGCATTTGAGAGGCCGACAGCTAGGGCATTTGTATGGGAAGTTAAGAGGGTTCATGCTTCGTGGATAGGATTACCCTATTTTTGTGAAAGATGTTCTGGGGAAATGTTCGTAAGTTTCCAAGAAATTGACAAAATCCATATTCAAGCTGCATAAAATTAGTGAAAAGCTGGACATGCAGAGGGAAATATAGGTATGAGATCTTTTGGCATGCACCCTGGGAAACTGCCGCTGTCACTGCAGATGGTGGTACCTGTAGAAAATCATGTTCTGGAATGAAGGAGGGTTTTCAGATGGGGGTTAATGACATGTGAGTGGCTAGCATAGGATACTTCAGGGAGTGGAGATTTTTAACTTCAGTGCAAATCCAATGATGTATCCACTAAAGTGAGAGTGGGGATTCACCCAGTAGCCCCAGGAACTTCCTCATTAGGAACAGGGAGGACAAAAATGAGTTTTTGTGCACTTGCTTCCTGGAAACAGCAGGAGAAAAGGAGACCAAGCCCCTGGGTGAGGGAGCTGGTGAGTATCTGGGTTTGAGCTCTGGCCTGATGACAGCACAGTCATTGCTCCATGACACGTGGCCTGAGCAGGTCTTCAGTAGCCTGGTGACCTCGCCTATCTGTCACTGACAAGGCTGTAGAAGGGTGGGCAGTCCATATATCAAATTTTTCCATCAGCAAGCCCCCTGTGCTCATCCCACTGTCCTGCAGTCCTGATGGGGAGCCTTGGGGGTGGGCTTCCTACAGTTCTGAAGCAGAGGGCAAAAGCCAGGGTGACCTCAAATGAACAGAGAATTAAAGTACTTTGTGAATGAAATCTGCCAAGAAATGCCTCTGTGCTTGTGAACCATGGAGTGGTGCACACAGGCAGCTCCTGGTGGCAGAGCAAGCACAGTTTCACAGCAAGCAGTGTCTAGCTGCATTTTTCTCCCTTTGAGGAAATAAGCAGTCATTGTGACAGCACTTTTTTCCTGTTAAAATCATATCTACCTTTTGCCAATACATAAGTACATCTCCTAGCTTCAGTAGAGGACATGTAATGGTTAAATTTTCTAGTCTTGCCTGACACATAAGGCTTGTTCCAGGCAGATCTTTTCTTAGTTTCAACCTTTTGTTTCTAATATTACTTCTAATTATTCATCACTATTAACAAGTTCAGATTTTGCAATTATTCCATCTCCTCTCCAGTCACTGTTTATCTAGACCATAGTGTTTCATCTCTTTTAAACTCTTCCACCAAGCAATGCGCTGGGGAACTTTTAGCCCCAAGGACCTTGGGACCCTGACCCTAAACCTAACCTCACCTAACCCTAGCTCTGCCACAGGGCAGAAGAATGGTGCTGCTCAGATGTACATTAAGAGTAAGAGGCTTTACTTGTTCACTTATAGAGTGTATTTTTCTTTCCTAATTTTCTCTCCACTTGTTGCATGCACAGTCTGAGTGTTTGTGTGCACACTAAAGCCTGTTAGAGGCCTCATTGAATCCATTACTTTTTTTTTTTTTTTTAAACAGAATTGTCTTCTGGGTGTCACCTGAAATAAATTTCAATTTTTAAGAGGAAGTGCAAGATATTTTGACTCAGCGTGATGTTAACATTTTCTTCTAGGAAGAGTTATATGCATTGTTGCTGTGCACAGGCTTGCTAGCAATGCCTGTTGAGGTTTTCTACTGTTTGCTTCTCTAAGACAGATTTCATTTGCCTGTAGCTTTTCCAGTCTATAACCACTTGTGCTGAAATTTTCTATTTGTAGTTGCAGTGCCTGACTCAATGCAAAAAAATTTCTGGAAAGTTTTCTGTCTATTCCTTGAGGAAGATGGACAAAAAAACTTACATAAGAAAAATGGCAACTTACTTCTCTACAGTAGTGATCTCCACTCAGATGGTGCCGTGAATTTGCAATTTTCAATTCTACCGATGCCACAGTGTTTACTGCTTGAGGGATGTAGCTCCTTTTTAAAATTTGTTAGAAAATTAGACACTCCAAGAAGTAAATTGAAAACTCAAAAACTAATGTAGCATGAGTGACAAATTATTCATATGATTTAGTATTTTTATGTAATTAATTTAATACTGAGGACAAGATGGACCCAGCAAAGTGATGCAAGAAAATGTTTTTAAAGGGACAAAGAGTGGTAAGACTGGGACAAAAAGATTGATTCCAAAAGGACCTACTGCATAGGAGTTTTATCTGAGTACAAAAAAAGAAGGGACCGTAGCATAGCAAATAGCTGAGAAAGGGAGATTTTTCACCCAGGCACTCACCTTTTTTCCTTGAAATAAGAAACCAACCAAGAATCCAAGAGAGTAGCTGAAGGGCCAGGTGTGTTTACTCAGATAGGGTGACACAGTGGCAACTGGGGACACCCAGACCTGCCCTTTGGCTAAAACCCACACAAATCTGAAGGAGTGAAGAGAGCCACTGAGAAAGGGCTTTGACCTGGAGACAATGCCATAAAAGGAAAAAAGAAGGTGTCTGCTTTCTTCTCTTTCCCTGCTGTTCCTGAGTTCCTTCCCCCTACATCTACATGGATGCTCCTTGCATGGCTCTTTTGTCTTTAGTCCATGAGCCTTGGTGCCTGGACTATTACATGGAGAAGAATATTACATGAAATATTCCATTTCACAAGAGAAACTTTTTTGTGGAGCATTTGGGTACCTCAGTGAAGAACACTATGAAAACTCCCAAAGCAAACAACTGAACCTTTCCAGATCAAGGTTTTAACGGAGTGTAACTAATAAATAGATTATGCCCCAAACAGCTACCATTGTTTGCAGGTGGTGACTGATTCTTGCTCTTGACATTTATGACAGAGGTGAGGCAAGAGGTAAAGGTTTGGATCAATGGGTTTGCAGGTATTGGAGCCAAGCAGATGACAGATTCAAAACTACAGAATAAATACCTCTTCATAATGCAGACAGATCAGCCTTCATGTTCTTACTCCAAACTGCATGCAGGTATAGGGTATCTTGGGTTAATCTGTGCCTAACCAGCATTTTCCCTATAGTCATCTGTCCCTGAAAGAGACCCCAGAGTAACCCATCAGAAAAGTTGCTGATCATACTTGATTTATCTTCTGGTTAGTCCAGAGCCTCCCACATAGTGTGAGTCCAGTTCCCCAAGCAAAGCTGTTGGGCCCAGACCACTCTGGTTCACACCATCTCATGACAAGGGAGAACTGAAGCAGTGTCAGGATCAGGGCTGCCTCCCAGGTCAGCTGTCTGCTGACCAGTGGTGAGGGCTGTGGGAATGTGGTTTGAGGGCTGCTAATTGAAGGTCAGCTTTTAAGGTGCTGCAAGCTCAAGTACAGCAAAGCCCTTTAGCACTTGCTGAACTTTAAGAATATAAATGAAGTCCAGAAGATTAATGCTGTGCTTAAAGGCTTTACTGGATCAATATACCTTGCAGCACCAGTTCCAGAAGTGGATGACTAACTGTAGATGACAGGGTCTGTTTCACAGTAAATTCTCTGGATCAGCATGACTGTCTGTGAAGACCTCTTGAGAGAGAGAAGACTTTTGCTTGAGTTTTTCCCATGCAAATATTCAGGCTGCAGTGGCCAGCAGTAATTCCCAATGGTAATTCCCAATGTCCATCAAATATTTCTGCCCTGCTCCACAGTAGAAGAGGATTGTAATTCCACATGTGCTCTTCCTCTGAGACCATGGTCTCTCTCCTATGAGTCTTCATCTTAGGCTGATGGCCTCAAGACCATAGTAGAATCCAATTGCACTGCCTGGCTCTGGGCACAGGCCAGGGTGCAATCTGCTCTGTTTATGAGCGTGGATTTCAGAATGGTGGCTGAACTACCCCTGAATCATCTTAGGAGATGCAAAATTTTGATGTAAGTATCAGGTCTTTATATATATTTAACACTTTTAGACATTTTGATGTCAAAGACATGTCCTCTCCTTTCTTTTCATCTTCCCCTTCACCTGTGCTCAGAACCTGCTATTTAAGTCCTTTTTAAAAACAAAGGCATACTTTGATCTATTGTTATCTATTATTTGATCTATTATTTACCAGCATAATCTACAAATATTCAATTTTCTTTTCAGAGCTTTGTGCACAGTTTCTTTCTTTCCTTTCCTCTTTCCTTCCTCCCTCTCCTAAGCCTGAGCAGACCTCAATCTGCTCTTTTTGGCTTGGCATTACTGAGGCAGCACGCAGAGCCACCCTGCCACTGCAGGCATGGCCCAAACCCAGCCACAGCACAGGCTGCCTTTTTCCACAGGGCAGTTAAAAGGAGAGGAAAGGAGCTGGGGAGGATGGTCAAGATCCACCAGTAGGAGCTTGGGGAAGGCAGCATCAGTGACAAGAGCAGTCCCAGCTCTCTGCAGGGGACACTCTGGGACTGAAGTACCCTTGCTGGCATTGCTGTTAGCACCAGACAGCTTTCCACAGTTGAGTGGCAAGAACTGATGTGCCTCCATTACGCTGATTGATCTGCATCCCGATGCAGAATATGATGTAGCTGGTGGCGGCCCGTCCCTACCAAGGGAACCACTTGCCCAGGTGTGCACTAGTGTGTATGCAGCATATACAGCATATACAGCCAGGGGAGTAGGACCTTGACATGGATGAGGGGGGATGAAAGGGATGGATCACTTTTGGACATATTAGATATGCCACAACACTTATATTCAAGGGACTGAAGAGCCTTGCGGCTGTGGTTAAGGCTAATCCTGAGAAGTTTTCCCCAATGCATTTTTGAGGATAAGTTGTTAGAGTTTTCATGTGTGAGGTGATCTTTAATTGAAGATATAGTCATAGATTTATAGTGGGTGTAAATTGACATTTGGTCTCTGGCTGTCAGTAATCCTAAATCACAGGAGGGTCTGTCTCTTTCTTTTTTTTTTTTTTTCTTTCCCCCTTTTTTTTTTCTTTAATTAGCAATTTGGATCAATGGTAAAAAATGTCAAAAGGCTGATACAACTGTAGGAACATATATTGAGACATGTTCCATGGGAGACTGATTTGAGCCTGAAATTACTCAATATTTTTGTTAATGACTTGCTTGGTAGAATAGAGAGTTTGCTTATTAAATTTATAGATGGCACCAACCTGGGAGATGCTAAAGACACTAGAGGACAGGGATAGAATTCAAAATAAGCACAGGTGCAAAGTATCACACTGTCGTGAGAACAGCCACCTTCAAAGAGAGTTGAGAGAGAGTGACCGCTGAGGCAGCAGTTCTACAGGAAGGGACATGCTGGTCCCACTCTTCCTATCTAATTGGTCATTTTAACTAAATAAGCAAGTAGAAAGTTTCCACCTTTCCAGTACCGTGCTACAATGGCAAGGTCTCTGTTGAAATGCTGTTGAAAACAGGTGTGACTAGCAAAAAATGATGAGGGCTCTAGAAAATGATGTATGCAGGAGTAAACCTTCAGAAAGAGCCAAGAGTCATCGCCAAACAAGACAATGCCTTGGTTTCTGTTGTCACATGATGGTGTCCTGGGTATAAATGGACTGAGTTGTCTGCTGTGGCCTTATCTGCAGGTCCCAGCTGTTCTCTTTGCAGCTTCCCTCCACTTCCTTCCAGCAGGCCTGGGCTGCAGCCAGACAGCACCTCTCTCCAACCCTGGCTGCCCTTGTACAATTCTGCCTAAGCAGATACGCTTACCTTTTTAGCTATTATTCTCCAGTCCTTGTTTGTGAACCTCCTTTCCTGCTGATTCTGACCCCTAACACAGCCTTGAGGAAAAGAAGTGAACGTCTTGGTGCAAAGAGTGTAAACAGCTATGAGATATGAGCAAAAAAATGTCTTTGTTACTGGCCATGGTGTCTGCTTTCCTTCTGCTCAAGAAGTTTGCTAAGTTTTGATTTGCTTCCTGGCCACCTTATGCAGGTAGAAATCTCAATGAGATCTAGTGACAAGCGGACCCTTTGTATGTTTTCAGTTCTTGTGTGGGCATGACAAACAGCAAGTAACACTAAAATTAATTTAGTATAAAGGAAAACAGCGAGGATTCTCTGTAGCAATTCTGAGTGTAGCAGATTGTAACTTAAGCATGAGGCAATAGTGTCATACTGTTGTGAAATGGGAACTGTGTGACAGGAAAGCCTAAACAGAAGTGCAAGCTTCCAGCCATGCTGAAAAATCCTTCTTCTCAGCATTTTGGTTCAACTTAGCTGGGATATTGGGTACAATTTTGGATGATGAAGTACAAAGAACATGTGGACCTACCAACAGCAGAGAATATAAAAAATATCCCCAAACTAACCCCACAAAACACCAGATACAGAAAATGATATAAGCAGTATTATTTACTACTTATAAAGTTAGCAGTAATTAGTATTTAGTAAGAAAACAAGACTGAAAAGGGATATGACCATAGTCTTCGTGTATGCCAATGGCTGTGGAGGGAAGAAATGAATAAACTGTACTGTTATGAACAAGAAAAAACAGTTTTACATTTCCAGCATCCTACATTTCAGGAGATGCTAGAAGAGCTGGTTCAAGAGTAAGGACAGATGAGCACTAGACTGTCTTGCTTAAGGGATCTGAGGTGTGTTTATCATTGAAAGTTTTTAAGTTCCGGTTGGACAAACATCCTTCATCCTTTGGCAACACTTAGGGCTGCCTTAGGGCTGCAAGCATGGGCAAGCTCTCTTTCTACGTTTTTTCAGGTTCTCTATCTCAGATTCATTTATAGAGCGGATGGTTCTGTGGTACTCTGGCAAAAATAAACAGTTTTGGCTGGCTCCTGGGAAGGAACCAGGAACTGAAAGAAATTGAGAGTTCCCACTGCAGGGCAATTATGTTTTCACAAGACTGTGTTAAAATAATTAGTCATTGTAAACAAAAATCCACAATGAGCAAATAAAAATAAGGCTATAGATATAAGACATACATAATTTATAGATGAAGGAAGTTAGTTCTATTGATAACACAGAAACTGTACAGATCGTAATTTCTGTGTTAAAAAACACTAATGGATGATCATCCTCGTAGGTATGATAACCAAATTGTCTAAGGTTCCAAGGAAAGATTTACATGAAAGTTGGTGTCATGGCCAGGTGGGAAACTGCCTGAAAACAAGTTCACAAGAAGAGCATCACCTCAGAGTGGAGCTCTTCCTTATACCCCATCACTAATGCAAAACTGTCTCCTCCTTCATCTGAGAAACATCTATACTTAGTCTGCTGTTTACTGTAAAGCATCTTTCTCTGCTCATGCATCAAGAAAATCCTGGCTCTTGTCTCACTTCTGACATCTCTGACTTGCATTTTCTCTGCTATTCTATTTTGTATTAATCTGAGTCAATTTAACAAATGAGAAAATGAGGACCAGACAACACATAATTTGATTACTCATGTTCTCTTAAACATTTGCGCATATTACTTTAAACTAATTCTAATTCAGCACTACTGTTTTTAGCCTGCTAAAGCCTAAAAAAAGATTGAGGTTATAAGACTAGTCCAGATGGGGATCATGTCTCCCTGTAGTCAGCAGAGATGAATGGGTAATTTTAGGGAGAGAGGTTCATGTGAAAGTATCTGTTTCTCTCTGTTGTTGTCACATTGTGTCTCTCAATGACAGGGAGAGTCACAAGGTGATTATTCAGATGGAGACATCAGCACTGTAAATGTCCACATTTAGTCAGAATCCCACCTACTTTTTTCTAGATGATGCGACCCTTTTCTTGTTCATATTTTCACAGAATAGAATAGGTTCTCTGTTGCCCTTTCACATTTCTTTGGCAATAGGTGTGACTTCTGGATTTGCTGATGTACCCTTTCCATGAGACATTGGATTCTTTTGCAGGATTCAGCCACCTGTAGGGTGTCTCATCTTCATTCCAGCCTGTAGGTGAGGGAGGTTTGACAGAACCAGGCTGTGTGATTTACACATGATTTATACCTAATTGTAATGGTTAGTTTGGACATTGGAGCTGCTGGGGGACATGGTTACTGGCTTGTGGTAACCAGTATCTTGGTAACAGAGTGGGAGGGGTATAAAGTGGCCTGGAGCATGCAGAAACACACAGTCATTCAACCAAAGCCAACCCTCTGTACTTACTGACTTCTTTGGTGGATACTGTCTACCTTCATTCCTCTCCTGAGATCCTGGGCACATGCTGCCTTCAACCCTTCCTACACATCACTGAAAACACATCACTGAAATTATCTTCATGGCCTTTTATGCTCCCTTGTTTTTCCTGTTGACATCTCTATTCCAGTTCACAGAATAACACAGAGAAAAGTTGAAGTTGAAGGGGCCTCTGGAGGTCATCTTCTCCAACTGCCTGCTCAAGCAGAGTCACCTAGAGCTGGTTGCCCAGGACCTTGTCCAGATAGCTTTTGAATATCTCCAAGGATGGACATTCCACAACCTCTCTGGGAACCTGTGCCAGTGCTCAGTCACACTCATCACAAAAATATGTTTCCTGATGTTCAGAGGGAACTCCTCTGTATCAGTTTGTGCCCGTTGCCTCTGGTCCTGTCACTGGACTCCACTGAAAAGAGCTTGGCTCCATCCTCTTTGCAATCTCCCTTCAGCTATTTATATACATGTATGAGATGCCACTGAGCCTTCTCTTCTCCAGGCTGAACAATCTTATCTCTTTCAGCCTTTCCTCATAGGAGAGACATTCCAGTCTCTTAATCATCTTTGTACCCTTTATTGGAGTCTCCTTAGTATGTCCTTGTCTCTCTCGTACTGAGGAGCCCAGCATTGGTCACAGGACTCCAGGTGTGGCCTTGCCGGTGCTGAGTAAAGGGGAAGGATCACCTCCCTTGATCTGCTGGCAATGTTTTGCCTGATGCAGCCCAGGCTACTATTTGCCTTCTTTGCTGCAAAGGCACACTACTGGCTGATGTTCAATCTGGTGTCCACCAGGACCCCCAGGTCCTTTTCTTCCAAGCTGTTTCCCAGCAGGGTGGCCACCAGCATGCAGGACTTTTCACTGCTCCTTGATGAACTTCATGAAGTTCCCATCAGCCCGTTTCTTCAGGCTGTTGAGGTATCTCTGAATGGCAGCACAATTCCCTGGCATATTAGCCACTCCTCTCAGTTTTGTATCACCAGCAAACTTGCTGAGTGTACAATTCTCCATCATCCAGATCATTAATGAAGATGTTAAACAGGACTGGACTCAGTATTGACCCCTGGGGTACACTGCTAATTACTGGCTTCCAACCAGACTTGGTGCCTCTCATCACCACTCTCTAGGCCTGTCCGTTTGGCCAGTTTTCAATCTGCCTGAGTTTCCTGTAGGTTGTATTCACTTACAGAGAAAATAAATTCACCAAAAGTTGCTTTCACCTCCCCAACCCAGATGACCAACTGGCAGCTGAATTATGAGCAGAAGTGGACCTTGGACCTCGGACCTCAATCTGAGATGGAAAATCCCTCATATTGGCACACAGAGCAGATTTCACATCAGAGGAAAATTTTTTTTAACTTGCCAGACTGTAATGGAGAAGTCCTTACCTGTGTCTGACTAGCTGATTCATGTGTTTTATGGACACCAGCGTACAATGCTTGTCCTGCGTTTCTGTCTCTTGGCAAACCATCATACCAGACCCCTCCCTGCTCCTGGAAAGTTCTGGTGTGAGCTAAATCCTGCGAAGAAGTGAGCAAGCCAGATGGAGGGTAATATGAACAGCTGAAGTTTTCTATGTGATGCTTATTTCTACTTCTATGTTTTGTTGATAAAAGAAACTTCAATTTTTTTCTAAATTAGCATATTTAATCTTCTTCAGAACACAGACAAAAAGTACCACACTGAGATATATCAGGATCTCCATGGGCTTGCAGAGCTCCTAACAGACCAGCAAGAGCAGGGTGGAGATATGTGGGCTGTGAATGGACAGCAGAGGCTGAAATAGGCACGAGAGAATTGAAGCAGGTGTGGTCTTGCATGATGTCATGGTATTTTGTCATGCTTTTCAAAAGCTATAGGAAGAGTCTGTGAAGTCTCTCAAATGATCATTGTCCTTTGGGCAGCAGCAGATGTACATGAACAGGAAAAATTGAGAATATGAGAAAGAAAAGCACAGCAGTGCTGAATAAAGTTTGTGCTCCAGTGGTATTTTCAAGTGTAAAAACCAGAAATAAATTAATTTTCATGAGCTGCTAATGTATCAGTTTTTTCAACAACATCATAAAATGAAGCTAATTGTGTATGGTGTATGTTTATATATAGTATAGATAAAAAATTATTTTGCAGGTTCCATATAGATTTTAAATATTTCATTGCATCACAATATTGATTTTATAAAATTATCAATCCAGTTAATATTATATTCCAGTTAATTAATGTCTGGATAAAACTGGACAATTAAAAACTGGATAATTAATAATTATCCAGTTAATATTATATTCATCTATTTATTTTTAAATTTTTAGAAGTATTTATAAAAGCTGAAGAATTGTGACATAATTTTTATGCTCCTCTGCTTGCAAAAATAATTGTATTCAGCTGGATAAATAATGAAAGCATGAAATACCCTGTATCATCATCATTTTAGTGCAGTCGTGTTTTGTTAATTAAATGCATCAGTTTGACAATTTTCTTTTAAAGTGTGTTCTGGCATTATTTCAAGGATATTAAAATACAGGAAAGGGAGTGAGAAAGTAGGGTTCATGTGTCAGTAAGAGGTCCAGATCTCAGCATTGTAGAGGTTTTTTTATTTTTATATTTGAGGTTAGCTGATCTTAGAAAACTTTTCAAGACATCCAAACAAAATCAGCTCCATTACATGGTAACAGAAATCAATGGTATTCCTACATAATAAGTGCTACCTAAGGCATGTACTCTGAAATCAAGTCCAAGGCAGCTCACATGTGGCACCCCAGTTTAACAGATACTTTCTTTGGTTATGAATGGGGACGATGCTACTTCTAAACCCCAGAGTGACAGGGCTTATCCTGGGCTTGAGTTTCCTTAGGGGCTTCTGAAGCGTGTGTAGGAGTCGTTTCTCATAGCCAGATGCCTGAAGGTGCCTTTACCGCTCTCCTGCCTCACCCCGCTCCCCATTGCACTGTGGGCTCACTGTGCCCTCGGATCCTCCTTCTGGGGCTGGGAAAAGATGGGAATCTCCTGATGGGAGCAGAATCTGAGGGTAGACGGGTCCTGGAAGGCTGTGGGTCTACATCACTGCTGCCAGAAGTGAAGCAGCCAAGGGAGATGTTTTGGGGCCAGCAAAGGAGAAATAGCTGTGGAGATCCTGCTGCTTCTTTTGTGGTGTTAACACCAGCTCCCAACCATTTCTTTTTCTGAATCCTTCTGCTTCTTTCCATTCATGTGCGGCCGGGAGCAGGTCTGGGTGTCCCCAGCTGCCACCGTGTGACCCTATCTGAGCAAACACACCTGGCTCACCAGCTGTGATTGCGCAGTCCTTGAGGGGGAAAGTACCTTCCTCTGAGCTTTGACATCCTTCTTGGAGAAGCAAGATGAAAGCCCTGCTTTAAAAAGGAAAACAGGCTGTACCTCCATCACATGCTGTGCTGTTTGGGTGCCTTCTGCTGAAACGCTTGTCCAGCTTTCCATCATCTCAATTGCAGATATTGTCACCTGCACAAAACACTGACAAGCAGAAGGAGAGTAGAGAGCCAAGAGTGAGAAAGACAACATCGCCTCATAATGGGACAGGAGCAGAGGGAGCAGAGCAGAGATGGAAAGAGAAACCTGGAAGAGGGAGACTCTTTGTCTTCTGCTAAGTCAAGGTTTGGCAGCCCATCTTGCTATAAAATCTTGAGTCTTGAGATACTTCCCTCATATGTATTCTTCTCTTTGCTTCTTGAACAGAGAAACAGCTTCTATCAGATCCTCCAAACCTGACTAAGAGCCCTGGGAAGCATTGGTTATCTGCACGTTAAAAGAATCTCAACTCCAGTGTTTCAAATTCCCCCCCTCCTGCACCCTGGCATCCTCAAAGACTGTGCGCTCAAGTTCATTATCACTTTTCTGGAAAACCTGCCTTCCATCTCCCCTCCCAATGGCATTTATTTTATTGTCTCTCTAAAAATCACTGTGGGCATTCCAATGCGCCCATCTTCAGTTAAGCTTGTCGCAAAGCACCGTGTTTTATATTGAAATAAAAATCACAGTGAAAAAAATTACCTTGAAACTATAAATACCTGCACATATGTGAAGCTCACCAGGAATCCTATTCTACACAATGTCAACAAGACTTGAGTTTACTTCTGCTTTGTTCAAGACCAGGTCCCCTGTGTTTCTCCATATAATGTGACCTGTCTTGCCAGATATCCAGCAACAACTGCAATTGTTATGACAGTATCCCTCAAAACACAAATATCTCCATGGCCAAATATAGGAATAGACAGAAGCAGGAATTGATACCAAGCCTCTGCCAAGTTGCTCCACAGGCACCATGAGCACTGGAAGGAGTACGAGGTCTTGCTATAGCCCTTCAGTGATGGTGGATACCCCTGCAGCCACAGCACCTGCTGTATGTTGGCTGTAGAGCTCTCTGTGCTTCAAGGAAGCTCCTCATGGGCAGTATGAGCAGGTCAGCAAGTGCTATGTCACTGCCTGGGGTGGAAACTATTGTTCCTGTGGTGTTTGTCGATGGACCGGTGGGAAAAGGCAAGCTGCCTTGGCAGGGTATAAATTCCCCTGTAC
This sequence comes from Tringa solitaria, assembly GCA_026413425.1. Classification (NCBI taxonomy): domain Eukaryota; kingdom Metazoa; phylum Chordata; class Aves; order Charadriiformes; family Scolopacidae; genus Tringa; species Tringa solitaria. Next base: position 193,040,321 of record JAOXJM010000001.1, read on the forward strand.
ACATACCAGCTCTTCTTCAGCAGATGAAGAGTGCAAGAGATGAAGCTCCTCATGCCAGCTACCCTCATCCTGCTCCTCTCCCTCTGCACCCTGGGCACAGAGGCACGTAAATACACCTCTGTCCTCACTGTGCCCAATGGAGGCCACTGGGGCAAGTGGGGGAGTAGGCAATTTTGCCGCTATGGCTATGCCAATGGATTTGCACTGAAGGTAAAATTCTCCTTATTTCCCACTATCTCTTGTCCTTGCACCCTGGTATACAGCTGTCTACCTCCCAGGAGCATCCTCTCCAGATTCTAAGGACTTTCTACAGAGTTTTTCCTCTTCCTGAGTATGGTACTCTGTACATGAAACTATGAGTCTTTTGGAAAATTTAGTCTAGAAAATGCCACTATAGTTACAACAGTAAAGAAAAATATGATTCTTCTTTTTAAGGTCAAGAGGTCCCCATTAGATACAGCAAAACTAGGGCTACTGCCAGAATTGTTTTGCTCTTAAACTGGATAAAGGTGTGCTGGCAGATACATGGTCTCCATGTGGCTGATTTTGCTGGGAGAAGCCATGTAAGTGCTGAAATCTGCTGCTGGAGTCAGGGAGAGAGGCGGACTCCCGCAACATCTCTCCTGTGTCTCAGAGTCTTTGCCTCACACACTAGATCAGAAATAGTTAGGAAACACAAAGAACATGGTGTTACAAGGGGTGTGTAGGTACATTACAGTTTCCCAGTGTGACAGACATCTTTTCCCATGTGCTTTCCAAGGCATTTTCTCTTTCTCATTACACAAAGGAACTGGGACTTTATGTGACTGGCACTTAAAGGACTTTCCCTGTGTCTTCTCCCCATTGCTTTCACCTCTGTCTCTGTGTATCTACTACTGCAGGTGGAGCCCTCCCAGTTTGGAAGAGATGACACAGCTCTGAACGGCATACGCCTGCGTTGTCAAGATGACTCAGTTATTGAGTCCTTGGTGGGCGAGTAAGTAATGCTGGTTTTTCCCTTGTTTGTCATGCACCAGCTCACAAAATGTCCATAGGTGTCACCATTTTCAGGGTTCTATTCTCTGACTTGTTTTGTCTGCGTAGTGTTGGGGTATAAAGTAAATTAAAACAGGTGGTTGGGTTTTATGTTCATTCATTTTTAGGGTAATTAAACACAGTTACTTCACATTACCACCTTCTGTTTGCTCTTGAAGTTGCTGCAGAGTGCTGTGAACAGCCCAAGCAATGTCGCAGGGCTAGAGTGCCTCTTGGAAATATGCAATCCATGGGGAAGATGCAAGGAAACAGGGTTTTAACCATACATTTATAAACCGTTTGGGTGAAGCCCTGGCCCTGCTGAAGTGAACAGCACTGCACCTCTGGGTGCCAGGTGTGCACTTGTCAGACGGGTCAAGGTTTCATCATAAAGCATGTGTGAAGGCTGTCCTTGGAGTTTCCACCAGACTCCCCGATGTTTTTCTGATGAGATACTAATAAAGAGAAAAGTGGAAGAGAAGGGGAAAAAAAGGAGAAAGTAAGGGGCTGCAGTCTGCAGCAGGAAATTGTGATGGTCACTACCGTGAGTAAGAAAGTGTTAATCTTGAGGGCGGCATGATAAGGAGAAGGAGAACGTTGCCATGGTTTGCAGAGCCCAGATATTCCTCTGTCTGCTTTTTTGTCAGGTGGGGTACCTGGACCAGCTTTCAGGTTTGCCCAGGAGGCTACCTGATCTCCTTCTCACTGAGAACAGAGAAGTCCCAAGGAGGAGGTGATGACACAGCAGCCAACAACATCCAGTTCAGATGCTCAGATGCAACTGTGCTAATAGGTGATGGACTATCGTGGGGTAGATTTGGCCCATGGAGCAAAAGGTGCAACATATGTGGTCTCCAGACCAAGGTAGAGCCTCCACAAGGGCTTCAGGATGACACAGCACTCAACAATGTGAAGTTCTTCTGCTGTAGATAAGCACTTGCTCCATTTTCATCCTGCCTACAGATCACATGTCCCACAGCAAATGGAACACCAGTAAAGCTTTGTTCTAGCTTTCTACTGGGTCTTGCTTGTGATGTTTTGACTGCTTGCATCTTGCCATACCAGCCAATGCCTTAGACAATTATGTCTTTTACCTCTACCACTACATTAGCATAACTTCTCATAGTTACTGGAGCATATTATGTTCACAAGAATCATCACAACATGTGACTACTGGTGTATCACTGTAAAAATGCCCAACCTCTGACAATGGTTCAGAGCTGAGGAACAGATTTATCAAGCTTTTTTTTTTTTTTTTTTTTGAGAGCTAAACAAGGGGAAATGGAAATTGGGGTGGGCTCATGAGAAGCATCAAAGGTTGGGTATCATTGCTCACTCAACTTAAATTGCCTCACATGTTTTTTACAAGAATTTTTTTTTTATTGTAAAAAACATGCCCCACATGTTTTTTACAAGAAATCTGTTCACTCATACCTGAACTCCAGCCTTAGGGAATGTGGTTAAGAAGCGTGCTTATGCTGAGCATCCACCTAAGTGTGGCTATGGTGCCAGTTGGGTGAGCTCCTCAAACCTCCCCTGTTGTTGCTTTGTGGTGTGCTCCACTGCCTCACACAGCTGTTAATGCAAAACTCATTTTCATGGGACTTGTTTTTTCATTTGTTGCCTCTGGGCTTCATGTTCTAAGTAGAATGGGGAGAATCCAAACTAAAAATAAACTCTGTGTCATTCATCCATTTTTTATGCTCCAATTTACCAGATAATCTTGAATTTATTACCTTGTCCTAATATGGTAGATGTAAAGGATGTGCTGTGGATTTGGGGAAAAATCATGCCTGGAGTTCATTATTGTGCCCTAATGTCCGAGCCACCAGGCCTCTCTGGCAAGAGTTTGAGAGGACTTATTGCCTCTCTGAGCACTTTTTAGGAAGTGCAGTTGTTGCTTTTCCCACAAAGCAATGCATTATGCAACTTTGTGTACTTGAAACAAAATAGGGTAACGGTGTTGTCATTCTCTAGGGGTTGGGCTGTGGGGGTGTTATGTCCAGGACCACAGCCACGTGGAGCAGTACAGAGCTGATGGATGGAAGTTCCTTCTGCCAATTCACATCCTCTGCTTAGTACATACACAGCAGCCATCACTACTCCGGCTCTTCACCCATGAGAAATTTTCTTCCTGTAACTTACCTCAAAAAATACTCAAATAATAACTGTATTTTCTTTTAAGAGGAATGGAATACAGCAGGCAAAAGAATAGAATAAACACGATATGTACTTTAGTTAAAAACGTTTTGATAAAGAGAAATCAGGGATTTGCTTTTGAGTAGATCACTGGTCTGTCTAACTCTGCACTGCAATAAAAAGTTTCTCTGACTCAGGGAAGTGATGACTATGAATTTTATTGGCAAAGCCAACAGCAGACATTGGATGTCTGGTGCTTGGTAATGTTCTCCAGTGCTGGCCTTTGGAGCCCATCACAATGTCTCATGGTGCTTGTGTCATTTTGCCTCCCCATCCCTGTTTTTTTACAACACAGAATTTTCCGAGTGGTGGGTAATGAGCAGAGAAGCCAACCATACAGAACCCAGGATTGATTACACCTACTGCAACCAGACGGAGAATAAACATTTCTCTTGGATCTGTCTGTACTGTACAGGCTATAGCTTCCTGTCTTCTGCTTCCTGAGGCAAAGCTGGAGTAAACCGATGCACCTCCAATGGCATCATTCAAAGTTACTTCAAATGAAGCACTTACCAAAGCCTCCGTGGGGCAAGAAGAAATCTTAGAAAGATTCCTGGGTTTGAATTATTTTATTTTTAAAAAATTAATATAAAACTTTCAAGCCATATCTTCTGCTGCAAATTTGCATAGCTCTCATTTGTTTAATCTCAAGATCTGATTTACTTCTTAACCTTTTAAGCTTGCTTTTTATAATTTGGTATATTTTAGGTGATTCTTAAACGACGTTCTGTCCTCTTCTTGACTGCAGACATTTTAAGTATGCAACTGTTTTTTTAAAAGAAATGCTTATTTTGCAAAACCAGTCCAGTCAGCACTTAAAATACAAGGGATTATTAGCTTCAAGGAAGCACTCTGTAACTTCCATCTCCATTTGGGAGTTTCTGAAAAAATCCTCATTTGACAAATATTCAGCTCTCTATAAACATTCAAATCCCTCAGCTCTAGTACTTAGTAGCAAAAAATCCCCCTGAAGTAGCACCCTTTTCCTAACAAGCTGAATAAAAACTAAATTAAAACTGAATTCTGATGCTATCACAGTTCACTGGGGTCAACTGTGACCACGCAGAAAATTAGCTTCCAAAATGACCGTGTTTTCAAACCCCACACATGGACGTATCTTTATTTGCCTGTAGTTGCTTGACTTCCATTTTCTTATGAGATAGGGATTGTTTCAGTTTGTAAACTGACCACCCAGTAAAATTAGTGAGGTGATATCTGAGGACATAAAAATCAAAATAGATGCACTGATCTTAACAAAACAGGCTTCGTTCAGTCAAAGTGAACAGGAATCATGGTGACATTATCTGCATCATCTTCCAAAGCTTGGGGAATCCCTTTGCTCAGGCAGAGGCAGTTCCATGCACTTCACAGTAGCCTTAGAGGGCCAATTACTGGTCATCTTGCATGAGAGCAAGTAGGACAAACAAAAAACATCAAGTATTTTTTATTGCAATATTTTCTGATCATTGTCACTAGCAAACGCAGCAACATGACATTTAGAGTGATTTTTTTCTTAATGTGAGTAAGCTGTGTGTCTTGGAGAGATACGCTCTGTGAATCTAAGTTGTGTGTGTAGCCAGTTACATGTGGGAAAAAAAGTCTGGAAGTTTCTCTGTTTTCCAGGCAGAGATGGTTTCTAAGAGAGTTAATTCTTGGAATAGCCATTATTGCTGAGCTGAAGTGCCTTAAATCAGGAATTACTCTTCTTTTGAGTGATTTGTTCAAGAAGTAGTGCCTATTTTCTTGTATGTATGTGTATATGTAGATAATTGAAACACTTGAACTTGATATCGCACATTTCTTCTCCAGAGGGTAGGCCAAGCTGGAAGGCTCTGAACATCTGCTTCTTCTCAGTGAATGAATGATCCTGCTAGATTTTGAGGTTGCACTGAGGGAAGAACTATTCACATCATCAGTAAAATTGACCTTTTACATTTTCCTGTCGTTTTGGGTGTAACACAGCTTCACATTGATGTGTGAATAGACACTCCAAACAAGAGCTGTTCCAAGAAATGTTTGGAAAACAGAATACCGCCTCCTCTTCATGTACTTTCTCATGTATTTGTCAGCAACTTCAGAATCAAATGGGGATGTTTTTGTCATCTGAATATTGATGGAATACATCCAGCCAGGCCTCCTCTGATGGTGCACTTGCATAACATGGGTCATATATAGAAAAGATGCGGTGGGACTGCAGCTGAGAATCTCAAGCTGATCAGGTCTCAGTCATGTACTGTACTCAAGATAGAGAAATAAAACTCAACTGAAACAAAGGTACAGAAGCACCACCAAATCATGCTGGAACTGATGTGGATGAAACTGTACATAGCTGGAAACTGTGAGCAGCTACAGCTCCATGACTTCAAAAAGTCATTGTGTGGCATTGGCACATCTAGGAGTAACGAACATGTTGCCAGAACAGCCAGCCAATTTCTATGGGATGACCATGGAACCAGGGGCAAGACTAAGGACCAAGCAAGAATTTTCCCTGCATCTGCTGATAATGTGGCAATTTTGGGGCTGGATTGTGAGTAGGCTTGGGGAAGGCAAAGACGAGTTTTCCACCCATCCACACACATGTGACACAGCTTTTGGGGGGGCTGGCAGAAGCAGCAGTTCTAGAACTTTCCAGAATTGATTTTTAAAAGCCAGTTCTACTGAATAAGACTAAATCAGGTCCAGAAAAAAACGTGCTGGTAGTGATACTTGAGTGAACCAAGCTTTGAGACTGCTTCTAGAAAGTTGTCCTTTGAAATTTTAGCCTTTATGGCTGCGTTGTTCCTACTGCATGAGAAAAATAAATACTCTGTCCATCACAGGTATTCTGAAACTTAAGTTAGTAGGGTTTTGTGAGATGCAGAGAAAACAGCTGAAGGTGCTTTAGCTTCATATGATTGTTAATGTTATACATGATGGAGATGTGCACCATGCAGCTCATGCTCCTAGTTACGTCATGTCATAGTTATCTTTGTTAGCCCTTAAAGACAACCCCAATTAACTAACATGATTACCAGTGAAGAAACAACTGAAAACACCTGTTTTAGAATTTTCTGAATATAGTTATTTGGAAAAGTTGCTACAGCATTTAAGCAGCAATGCATATTAACTTATGGGCCCTGATGAGAAAAACAGTAGAGCCTTGTAGAGATGACTCATGAAGGATTGAATTCTAGTTTCCATCCTCCCTTGCAGCACTGAGTCTGTGGGTATGCCCTTGCTTCACAGGACTATATATCTAGGGTATTGTGCTCAAATCCTAACTGTTTGTCTGAGAAGTTGTTGCCTGGTTTGTACCTGTCTGCTTTGTCTCCAGCTCTGCAGAAATGGAGCCTACCTAAAGCAGTCCATCACTAACGGTGATGTTAGAAACTGTTCTTCTGGCAGAAAGAGAGCGTAGAGGGAATCCTTGGCTCAGCGAAAACTGGGGACACCAAATGAGTCAACAGGTCCCAGGAAAAGGGCTGTTTGGCAGTTCAGAAACACAACAGCAGAGTGTCAACACCATATTTCTCTTGAGCAGAAAATATAGAACCTTTCTTAGAGAATTTCTCTTTTTAGTGCATGTTTCTTGTGCTTTCCGTATCCTACTGAAGCAGAACTTGGTAGACCTCAGTCACCTCACAGCACCTTACAACACAGACTGTCTAGCTTGCTGAGGTTTGATGGCTACTGCAACAACTCAACTAGTTTGATGACATTTGGCTGCACTAACAACTGGGCTGCTCCAGCAAAAGAGCAACACGACTTTTTTTTGATCACTCAAAACCAGTTCAATGGCAGTGGTGGAGCAGTGGTACTTTAGTGCATTCCTTCATGAATGTAAACCTTCATGAATGCACCACAGGCACTAATGGCCTCTTTGGTGGCTGTGTGGCACAGAAAACAAGTGAAGGTGGTGCAAGAACACTTGTGTGAGTTTATTAACTCAGTCTGTGGAAAATAATGTTTTCAGAGGGAACATGACAGTATGAGAAGTTAGGTTACTCTGTGAGTCCTTTCAGGATCAGGCCCTGAACAGGTCTGTGATACCCCTTTGTGTTTGTGCTGATCTCTTTCTCGGGAGGAGCATTCTGCAGCTGTTTTGTGGGTGACTTAGAAGTGCACTGACAGAAATGCAGTGATTATCCTTGTTAAAGTCCAGAAAGGGCCACTCACACCCTAAGGAACAATGTTTCTCCATGCTGTCAAAAATATTTAACCTATTGCGCTTTCTCAAGTAGTGGGAGTAGATTAAAAAATTAATCCCCCAATCTAATGTTGTGTCTGAAATGTACTTTAATCCTTGCTCCTCCCTCCAGCAATTTTTTTCATGTCGGTGAAATTTTTGTAGTGAGATAATGAGAAGTAATTTGAAAAGCAACTTTCCTTCTTGGCTTTTGCCAATCCAATGCTGTGATTATCGAGTAAGACCAGCTCTATTATTTCTAATTTATTACTATAGCATCCACAGTATGACTGGGATTGCTGTCAATGGGAAAGCATTAAATATATTCTGAAAGTTGATTTGAACACCTTTTCTGAAGAGAAAACTAAAAAATAAATTCTGATTCCCACCAACTATGGTGTTTGTGCTTCACTGCAACAGCAGCTTCTGTGTGCTTACTGGGAAGAGCAGTGTCAAGGGGACAAAACTCTTCTTAATGTCAAAGGAAACGTTCACCTCAGGAAAAGTATTAACTTAGTGAAGAAAATACCACTTCTATTTCTAAGTGTTTGCAAACAAACAGCTGGGAACAAACACTTCAGTGTTTTATGAAACAACGTAACTGTATTTGTCCTCTGGGTCATACTGGAATCAGTGAAGTTACACATGTCTAAAATAGGGGATAAGTGAGAAAGACATAAACTTAGGAAATCATTACTGTATGATTTACCTGACAAAAAATTTCCTTTAAAGTCTTGCCAAATGGTTTCAACTTTCCATGTGGATTATAACAGCTATGCTCTGGTGCTAAGTAATCATCCAGCAGTACCTGCTGGGTCTCACTCCTATTAGAGGTGTGAGAAATCCACTGGTGTCCTCCCAGGCTTTAAAACCCAGTTGGAAGTTTATCAATGAGTTATCTTGGAGGTGGCTCACCTTGAATGAGATACAGTGTCACACTCTTGCTTGTTAAACAGGCTTTTATATAAGTGTTATGGTTTCCATAGAAACATAACTAAATCTTTCCTCCAGCATAATCCCAAAGGCTTTCACAGGCCTGGAAAATGTGCGGTGAATAGTCAAATCATTTTTTTATGCTGACAAAAAGAATGCCACAGTTGTCACCCAGTCAAGTTTCTCATGGGGGGCAAAACAGATTTAAATGCCACATTGCAGAATTGTCTTGCAGCATTCAGACATTTTCTGGAATCCCGTTTCCTTTCAGGCTCAGGTTTATAAACCTTACAGAACTGCGTAAGCTGCAGATGGGCAAGATCTGTGCCAGGGGAGGTGTAGACTGGATATAATGAAAAAAAGTCCTCACTGAAAGGGTTGTCAAGCATTAGAACAGGCTGCCCAGGGAAGTGGTTGAACCGCTATCTCTGGAGATATTTAAAAGTCATGTAGATGTGGTGCTGAGGGGCACGGTTTAGGGGTAACTTGGTAGTGCTGGGTTGACAGTTGGACTTGAAGATCTTAAAGATCTCTTCCAACCAAAACAATTCTATGATTTATCTTCCCAAAGCATGTTAGTGAGTGCAAAATACATGAGAACAGAAGCAGGAACTAAGCCAATGAACTGTTTCCCAGGTCCATGTTGTGCATTTTCTAGTGTTCTTCATGTCTAGTTTTAAATGTTCTCCTTAATTGTTAGGCCTCTCACCATGTAACAAGGATTT
>JAOXJM010000001.1:193057222-193081049 GCA_026413425.1 Tringa solitaria
AGGTTGATGGTTGGACAAGATGATCTTGAAGGTCCCTTCCAACCTAAAGGATTCTATGATTCTGTGATTTAATGCTCTCTAGCAGAAATTGGGGGGAGGGTTCATAAGGCTATGTCTCTGAGACATGCTCCTCATCTGACATGTCACAAAGCCCTCAGAGACCCTGCAGACCCTGTGGCCTGCATTCACCTGTGTTCAGAGAGGATACTGGCAGGCAGTGCAATTTCACCAAGCTGGTGTGTCCCTCTAGGTACAGCAGAGAGCCTGGCTCTCTGGATCACTGCCGGTTTACTGCTGCTCCTGCAGCATCACTGCCAGTGTTGGTGTCAAGGACACAGCTTCCAGGGCTAATGGAAATAGGACACTTGCCATGTTCCTGTATGAAATACACTCTAAAATTAAATTATGTCATTGTATTACTGTTCTTTATTCATCTCATGAAGTTTAGTCTCTCAAAGGACAATTATAATACAGACTTCATGTTATAAATACCCATGTGAAAAGAACTCAGGCTCTCCTTGGGATGAGCAAGCAGGGAGATTAAACTATAATTGCCTGTTCGCTCCTGTTGTGCTTGCAGGAGTGTTCAGCTTTTATGCCATAATTTCTTCCACTAATTTGCTGGATACCATCAAACAAAATCACGTCACTTCACCTCACTGCCTGTCCATATTTTTCCTGTGCGTACTCTAAGCTATTTGAGATCAGGATGGTTTCTCCCAGTGGGAACATACATAATGATGCCTTTGAGATACCTGCAGCTCATGGAGATGAAGCCAGGTTAGCTTCAAATTAGGTAAGTCCAGTGCTATCAGAAGCAGAGTCACAGCAGGAGAAAGCTCATCAGAAGTGACAAACCACTTCAGAAGCCCATGCTACCTCAGACATGCTTCCCCTCAAGCCCACCTCAAAAGCTGGGCAAATGCTTGGCTCTCCAGCCCGTGACGAACCACCGCAGAAAGAATACTGAATGCTGAAGTATTTTAACAAGTCAATAGCTAGTTGTGTTAAAGCAGACTCAAGTTCAGCTGGAGAGCTGCAGGATTCATTTCATCTAACCATAGCCACATACAAGTTTGGTGTCCAGTCAAAACCAGGTATCTAGTTTTCTCTCTCCTTTAGGTCTCAATGTGATGATTTAGTCCCACCACTTTAGATATTGTCTCCAGTGTCTACACATGGAGCCCAGACTAGTTACCTGGCTTTGAAGTGTATAGAGAGCTGAGAAGAATGAAATCCTATATGGATATTTGTCCCATGGTGTTGTTTTGACTTCCAAGTGCTGCTCTAATTCTAGCACAAAGCAGTAGCTCTGGTATATGTATTCCAGCTCACTGCCCATGCCAAAGTACTGCTTTCTCTGCGTGACATATTTGTCAAAGTCTGATCTAATGTCAGAACTTCTAATTGTCAGTGACATTTTGAATAATCACATAAATTAACTACTCAAACATGATCTCAGTAGGTATGAAGCTGCCATTGTACAGTGGAGGTTGACTCATCATGCACATGGGACAATATATTTCTATGAGTATTTCACCCTTGTGCACTTATTCGCCCTGCCACTGAGAATGGGGCAATTTTAATTATTATTTTCCAACTGCATTTTATTTTGATGCAAAGAGAATTTTCTATTGCAAGCCAGATACTTGAAGGTGTCTGCTGCTGTTTGCCTGTTTTTCTTCAATGGTTATTCCTTCAAGGAAAACAGAGGCAGGTAATATGTTAATATTTATTATGTCAAGAATGAGAGTGATTGCAGTGTTGACAGCTCACCTGCAGCTGTATTAGATATGGCAAATGCTTCTTTCTTCCTGCTATGCAGATTTCTGTGGCTGGATTTTCTCCAGTATTTCCTTTGTGGTTAATTAATAAATGACTTAGTTTCTAAGAAGCCTAACTCTTGATCCACTGAGCATAAAGGAAAGGAATGAAGATCCTTTCTATCCTTTGCCAAGACATCAATGGGAATTTTCTCTAAAGAAATATGTTGGAAAGCTGTCATGGGTTACAAGGTGATGTCATACCTAACATGTCAGCATGGACCTTGCAGTACAACAGTTTCTGCTTTCGCTTGTTATACAGTCAAGGGTTAATGACTTTGACTCAGGCCCTTGATAACATTCATGTGTGTACCTTTTGCCAACAGAAATGCAATGAAGGACCCGTGCGGGTGCTCCAGGCACACTCACGTGGCAGTTCACAGGGCTTCTGCCCATCACAGTCTTGGAAGACAGCACCTAAGGGTTGTTTTTGCCAAGAACAATTTCTGCGTCCATGCAGGCGAACATGGGGTGAACAGGGAAGGGAGTCTCTCTTGGCAGAGGGTTAGTGTCACTAAGCTAATTGGCTTAAATTTGTCAGTGGCAGTTTTCAGTCTTTTGGCACTGATGGTCAAAAATGCTTATTGCCTGGTCAATTTTAATGGCAAAACTTTGAATTATTGTCCAGACCTGATTCCCTTTGTTCTTCACTCCTGCTCTCTTTCTTGCCCATCCAGTAGTATGACTGGCACTAAGCTAATTAGTTTCTGGCATCAAATTCTCAGGATGACCTTTAAAACTGATACTTAGTGTAATGAATGGGAACAAGTGAGATGGGTCAGTCATACCCTTCAGAGTTAGATGATTTTGACAGGCAACCTGGGAATCAGGTAGCACTTGTTATGTTTTTATAACCATGACAGAAACTTTTCTCTCTCTTTAACAGGAATTTATGATTTTGCTAAATCTGAATATCCTGTATGACACATAAATAGATTATGTTTATCAGGTAACAACCTGCAGTCTGCATGCATGTCCATCTTCTTCCTCTTGCCTCACCAAGATTGATGGATATTCACAAAAAACACAGACCCCTTTGTATCTGTGTGAGAATTCTGGTTTGGATAACGGGGGTTACAATAATGAAATTCTTGAGCTGTTGCATGGTTGGGACATTTTTCTTGAGACTCTAACTGTTGAGATTGAGGTGACACATATCACAGTTACAGTGCAGCAACCCTGTGCTTTTTCTAGAGCAGACCAGTTGCAGTGAAATCCAAATGTTTTGTCCTTTGACCTTACAAGTAATTCAGGAGCTTTACAATTATTAACTGTAGCTTATGTCTCATTCAGACTAAGAACTGGAATACTGTATTCCTTAATAACTGCATTATATTACCCTTTATTTGTAGACTCTCAGCAGTGGTTTGATGACTACGTTCATCTTTGTAGATTCTGCTCTGGAAGGATCCCAACTAAATTCAAGATTAGTTGCCTGGGAGACCAAATAATGCAATTCAAAATGCAATGTCGTGCAGACTAGTTGCATACTGCCCATTATATACTGCCCAAATTTTTTCTACAGAACTCCTGGTATCAGAAGTTTCTGGGTACTTCCTGCTCTTGCACTTGCTTTTTCCAATGTGAACAAGAAGATTTAATTGTATCTCAAGTCTCGTCTGTGCATTTATTTAGTGTCTCGTCTCTAAGAAAGATGATGAGGTTTTTTTCCTAGTACTGTATTTTTGTGTGTTTATGATTTTTATAGACTCCTTCAGCATTGTTACCATCTTTTTTTAAATGTTCACATGAAGATTTTCAGTGCTGGGTACCATTGGAGCCAATGAGAGCAGCAGCTCTGAAAAAATAACTCTTTAATACATCAACTGGACTAACTAGTTACGTAGTGTTACTTCTTACTTACTAATGTCCAGAAACACAAATAAGGTACATGCCACTTTGCCTGGAAAAGGCACAGGTAGTTCCTGTCTGGAAGAACTTATTTTCAACAGATAAAACAAAAATGCATCACAGTGATTTGGCTAAAGTGAATTACGGACCAGTGGGAGCATTCGGATAAAGATCCTTTGAGCTCTGTGGACCTCTCCTTTGACTCTGCCTATCTGCCTTTTCTGTAGGTAAATGTAGAATTACCCAGTTTGGGATATTTCCTCCTTTTTTATTGTTCTCTGTAAACCATTCTAGATCGTTCAAATGTGTTGCTGGGAAGGAGAAGAAAACTCCTGAAAATCAGGAGTGTTGACTGTGCCAGGCTGTTACCTCTGCCCACACACCCCAGCATTTTGACGAGAGGAGGATTGGATCCCCGATGCCAACAGCTGTCTCATTGCGCACTGATTCATTTGTCAGCAGTGACTCTGACTGCTGGAGCACATTTGTGACCTATGAGCTGCCTTGTCAATGTGTAATGCTGGCTGCTTAAATTGACAGGAGATAAGCAGCAAGTGTGTAACTTTCCAGCCCAGAGAGAGATTCCTCTTTATTGTGCCTCCAGCTGGGGCTGGAGAATCCTGAAAGAGGGTGTACAAACATGGTATGCAAACAGAGCACGCTTCAAACTCCCTAACCTATCTTGAAATGGTTTGCTTTGTTTTATCTGGTAACATGAAGCACTCAACAGACACTGACAGTTTTCATGGCACAAAACCCCTGCAAGCAGTGATCCTGCCAGGTTCACTAGTTAAACAATACCTAGGAAAGTACTGCAACAATTTCTCCTGAATATTGGCCATAAAAAAGCTTTATATCCCTTGTAGCTGCAGGGTCATTTAATGGGTCTGTATTTACAGGATTGGGAAATCTTGTCCCTAATAAAAGCCAGGCTTAATACAACCTAGTAACTCTCCTCAGAAAATATGCTCCATAACATCCTATTTCTTTTGGGATTTTCCTTGAGTTTATTTTATGAGGTGAAAATTGGCATCTCCTTTACATGGTATCTGAGCAATGGATGAGTCCAGGCTGTGTTGTTCCCACCCCACTGAGAAGCTCCAGTACTACCAAGGTACAGTCACAAGAAGAAGACATAATTAAGAGGAGTGTATGCAGGATGGAGCTGTGTGCCTAGGGTGAAGCATGAAACCGAACAGGGCATCAACTGATGAAACCATCAATCCAATTCAGCAGCGGCTTCTGATCAGTGATGACATGCTGCAGATCGCTATCACTGTCTGGCTACCAAAACAGAGCTCCTTTGCAGGAGGATGCTGGTGTGAAATAACCCTGTAAGATAATACTGGATGAAAAAGGTTGAAGGAATGCAAATTATATGGAAATGGCTGATTTGGGCATGATGGGGCCTGATAAGCACTGAGCAAGGATTTTATAGACTATGCTCTATGCTCAGCTCTGTAAAAGGCACTGTTGCTTACCTCTCATTCATACACAGATTGCTGTACTCTGTGCTGCCTTTCTGCCTCAAATGAAGATCCAGCTTTCCTTCTGCTCATTCCAGGTGAAAACACTAGGGAGGTCTGCCTTAACACTTGATATCTCCTAGCAGCCTCCACTGAGCATATAACCAAGAGAGGGGTAACAAGTAAGACTGAGCCAATGATTTTATCTCTGCGTGCACGGCATTGGGAGACCACACTGAGGACCTGGGAAAGGTTCAGGGGAGGGATTCAGGTGACTAGAAGCAGACGAATGCAACTGAGCCAAGGGTGTCCTGCTTTCCTTTTGGTCACTGGAGGTGCTTCTGGGGAGTGGCACATTGCATCCTAACATGCGCTTTATAAAGGATGTAGAAAGGCTGCTGAGGATACAGAAAAGACCACAAAAAAGGATGTAATGTATAGAGGAAATCCTGAAATTTGTGAGCTTCAATGGGTTCAGTTTGTCTAGACCGTTGGAAATAAAATGGAAACACCATTTGATTGTGATTGTGAAAACCTTGACAGGAAGGAAATATCAGTTAGCAAATGGCTCGTTAACCTCAGGGCAGAAAAAGGTATAATGAGGTCCTGTGGTTGGACGCTGAAGACAGAAAATATGAGTGAAGAAAAATAATGTAGTAATATTAACTTGGCAAGAGTAGCTATTAGAGCAGGCAGTCGGGGAAGGAGCCGGGTCTCCACCTCCTGAGGATTCCCAGCAAGAGGTGCACACTTCTCTGGAGGACAGCCTTTGACTCTGGTCGAACAGAGATTGTTAGGCTTGGGGAGGAACAAAAAATATCATGTAGTAGCTGTGAGACCTGTGGCGAGGTGAGGGAACCCGCTGCTTCCTACAGGGCTTAAACTCTCTGGATCAATGAGCGAAAGGATTAGGAGCTCATTTCGTCTTCTAGCAGTCATCGATTGTTTTTTTGAAACTCCCCAATTTAGACACACACATCAAGGAGAGGGACATGCAAAAAGGCTGATTAGGTACACTGCCTGTTGTTGCTGCACTGAGGACTCCTATGAGAGTTACAGAAATGCAAAATCTAGTTATTAAATTAAATCAGCCCCACTGAGGTATTGATACACAGACTAGCGCAGTTTTTCAAAAAGAAGGCTTGCGGTTGGAGGTGCCATTTCCCAGTAAAAATAACCCTTATGTGCCAAGTATGCCTTTTCCAGACACTCACTTACAAATACCGGCTCACATAAAGACATGGTTTGAGTGGGAGATGCAGAAAATAGGGCAGCCTAATCAGAGGAAGGCTGAAATCAAGGTCACCATACCATATTCCAGGTTAAGATATAAAATACTTATTCTCCAGGACACGAATGCAACCCAGCAGGCAGGACTGCTGTTTTAGCATGCAGCTGAGGCAGCTGATGCTGGTGTGCCACAAACATTGCCACCCCATTCACATTACCTCTCCTACCCCTGCCTGCTGTCCCCAGCCTTGTGACTCCTTGTGCTAAGCTCTGTGTCAGGCAAAGAAAGGAGCTTTTTTTCTTTTATTTTCTCGTTCTCAGCTTCACCCCAGCATTAATGAACCTGCACCCTCATCAAATACACTAGTTTCAGCTTTAAGCCAGTGTTTCCTCTGCAACACCAAATCCATCTAAGGACTCCAATTAACTGTACAGAGACAAATCTGTGTATTCAGGCATTCATTTGATCCTTGCCTTAGTTTTCCCACCAACAAGACGTATGTAAGAATTTAAGCATAACAAATAAATATCAAAATTTGTAGAGCCATAATGCAGAAACCCTTTTGAAATGGTCTGACATTCCCTGGACAAAAGATAAGTTTTGTGTTTATTTTGTAAAGAAAATTAGCCAAGGATTCTGGGTGACCCAAGCTTCAAGTTCGGAAAATAAACTGCCACTGTTATGCTGAACTGGTCTATTAGTACAGATGCCAAAAGGCACTCTGCTCATCAGTTACACAGAGAATAAATGATTTCACATGCTAGTGCCCTCTCTCCATCAGTATCCTACAAATGGAGTCACAACAGCATCTTGCAGTCTTGCTTGGATGCTTGCAATTGTTTAAGAATCACAGCAGTAATCCACATGAAATCCTCACCCTTCTCACTTGAGAAGAGTGTTGGTTTTAAAAAAAGACCTCAAACCACCCATGAGCACAGCAGCCCCTGGAAGAAGCAGTATCTTGGTGCTGAGTAATATTATTTCCAAATGGTTCATGTCAATTTGAAAGAATCTTTTAAGAAGACAGAACCGTTCCTCAGTAATTACAGCTACACCAGCTTAATTTATGAACTCCTGTAAATCTGTTGAAACATGGTAATAGTGATATTTTATCATGGCTCTGATGTCAGATTTCTACTGCTTTTGTACGATTGGTACCTTTCATTGCTGAGCACTCTTTCTTTTTCAAAGATGTACAAAGGAATACAATTCCCTGAGACTTGATTGTCTGGAAATGCACCATTTTTAGGTCCTGGTCCATGATGCAGGTTTAATTCCACCGGGAGAGGGAAATGGTTGTATCAAAAGCTTTGTGTTTTCCATCAGCTTTGTATTTTAGGAGATGCTGAAGAAATGTATTTTAGGAAAAAGGAAGGGATAGGAAAGGAAGGGAAGCCACTTTAAATGACAGTTTCTCAGGAAACTTAGACTGCTCATAAAACGGCGAGGCTTGGTTATACAAAAACATAGACTGCCTGTCCCCACTGATCTAGAAGAAAGGTAGTGACTGCTGGATACCCTTGAGAATCTGGGCCCGAAAGTCTGATTTGAAAAATAAAAAAATGAAAACTCAGACTTTCTTTTGCATCACAGTTTGCCCATAGGGGAACCACCAGATGCGCTTTTGAGAGTAACAGAGGGCAGGCACATCTCTCAGTACTAAGTGACAGTCATAAGACAACCACATCTGTTTTTAATGTTGTAGTTATTCAACACATTCTTCAAATTATTCATCAATTCTCCCCAAATAGATCAAATTAAAACTCAAGCCCTAAATATGTTTGTTTAAAAAAACCCAACCAACATCACCACAGAGTTCCTCTCCCTCCTGCAAGCAACAATGCTAAAATAGCAAGAGGAGTAAGTAGGCAAAGCAGACATGGCCTTGCTGCCCAAGGGGAAAATACTAGCTAGCTGAGAGCACCCACACGGCTCTGCTGGGGCCATGGGAGATGCTGGGGTTCAAACTGGTAAGCCTGATGTTCAGGTGAGTTTGTTTCTCCAGGATGCACAGGGAGCCCCAGGACCAGGAGGGAGGCAGGAGCAGGGGCAGATGGCTGGACATGCAGCATGGGGTTCCTGCTGCTCACCTGGACCAGCTCCAGGCAAACCTGAGGGGCCTGGTCACAGCTGTATGTCACATGGCTCCTGCATCCATTGCCAGCTGCAGGAGTCAGAGGTCTCTACCTGCCCTTGGGCTGGAGCAGGGGCAGCGAGACCTTGCTAAGAATAATAGAAACAATGGAGAAAAAAGTCATGTACTTCTTGAATTAACTACATAGTTTGAAGTATTTTGAATACAATTAAATTCCACTTGGAGCTTTCTCTGACATCAACCAAGCCAGCTATTAAATATTTTTTTATGTGAACCTTAGGAATATTTGATACTATAAACCATTAAATCAAAGTATTATAATGTATTTCCCTCCATGCCCAGTATGAATACCTTATAAATCATGCTGCACCCACAGCAAGCTATTTTTATCTTAGTGTTTTTGCCCAGTCCCCTAACCTATTGCAATCCATCTAGTACTTAAATTTCCTGTAATGGATTGTAAGAAATCCTCTGTGCAACATGCTGAGTGAGTGATCAGAAGAACTGGATTTTTTTCCTGCCTTTTCAACATTTTCATGCCTTATCTTTAGTGACTCATGTGCTTCAGTTTTTCCAGGTGTGCTTCAGGGGAAAATGAAAATAACCCACCTCCAGCATATGCTCAGCCTCCAAGGAAAAACTGCAAGTTTTTGTTACTATTCTAAATAAGATTTTCTGCCATAGAAGATCCACTTAGAACCATCCCTGTTCCTTGTATCCTCCGGGCAGGAAGTCTCTTCTCAGACTATTAATGGCTTGCTGTTTTTTTCCTATGGAAAACCAATAAACAAACAAACAAACAAAGGACCATCCTTGGCAATGCTGTTCATATTCCAAGTTCAGTTGCCAGGGGAAATATATAGGTTTTCATATGAAAATGACTCTATAAATCTATATATAAATATAGAGATTTTCATTCCTTTCAACATAGCCATTTGCAGATCTGCACTAAACAATGAATTTCAATGCCAGTGCTGTAAAAGTGTCAGTCAGCAGCTCTGTTGCTTCTGGGTCTGATGGTAATAGAGTGGCTAAGAAATCTGGACACGTTCATTTTGCCAAGGGATTGTGGGCTGCTGGAGGTAATGCACATCAGATGAGATGTCACACTCTCAAAAGAAGCGCAGAGGCGTTAAGACAAGCCAAATTCTGGGCTGTTTATATTCTCCTTTACCAATCAGGATGTCAAGATGGGGACTGAATTTATAAATACTGGAACTGGGTTTGTTGCATGACAGAAGCTCTTGGAGAAAAGAAATAGGTTAGCCTTTTTGCCTTATTATGTCGCAAAGAAAACTGATTATCTGTGTTCACAGTTTAAATTAAATAAATATGTTTGGATGTGGAACTATAGAGAGATTTCAGAAAAAAAAAAAAAAGGTGCTTCAAACATCACATGCTGAGGGCTGCTCTGTCTGAGAGAGGGTTGTAAGGAGGGAAGCAGCAAACAACAGCTGGCTGTGTTTTGTGCTGCACAGGTTTCTGAACGGTTCAGAACAGCCCTGTGAAACTTTGCAAGTGTTTTAGAAACAACTGTATCCAATTAGCACTAGTTCTTGGCTCACATTTGAAAGTCGGTTTCGGGTCAGTAGTAACTTCCCCGGAGAAAGAGTGAGGGGAAAATAAATCTTTGCTGGGAACTGGTGAGAGGCAGAGACATTGCTGTGATTTCCTTGCAGCTGAGGAGGCACTAGTGGAACAGGGAGGGAGGACTGTTTTGGGTTTAGCTGTGGAGACCACGTGTAACAGCATGAACATACAGTCTGACATGCATCTCCTTAGCTTTTTGCCTTTTAATCTCTTTTGCTATCATGATTTGAGTAATCCTTTAAATGCATTTTGCATTCATTTCTCAAATAACCAGCAGACATATGGTGCTAATAAGAACTAGAGCGGGTTTGTTTTTTTAATGAACAAGAGCAGCTGGTAAGCAGAACATAAAATTAAAAATGGAGAGGAAAAAATAAGCCCAGGGTGATAGACACAGTTATTAATCACAGCAGAATTCCTTAACTCTCTCCTCTGATGAGGGTAGAGTGGGACACTGGTGACCTTGAGACAGGTACGTGACAGCCTGTTGCACTAGGGGAAAAATAAATGACTGTCTGATACTGTGTCACGGCTCTCCACAGCAGTAGAGATGCTCTGCCCTGTCCCCATGCGGGCACCCTTGCTGGTGGTGGCCCCTCCAGCTGACCAAGCCTCTGTCACCTTGTGGTCCTTCAGTGGGGGAGGGAAGCCCGAGACACCTGGGTGGGTGAAATCTGCAGCGGGGGCAGGTGAGCCCAGATCAACAGCAACACATCTGAAAGGAAAATATTTGGAAAGGGGAGAAAATAGCTCCAGAAAATTGCATCCAGAGGTAAATTTGGCATTTCTGAGTGGTGCTGCATTACTGGGGGGGGGTTGTGGCAGATGATCACAGCTTTCTTTAAATGAAACCCACTTCATTTTCTGCTATTTAAACATGTATTCCTAACCAACACAGAACAATAAAGGAGCGTTCCTGGGATGCCCTGACTGAGAGGCTGGAAAGGCAGTCACTTTCCTAACACAAACTGCCTTTCTGCCCAGTAGCCCAGAGTTTCTGTGCTACAACACTGTTTTTTAAAATCAGGCCTATTTCATTTAATGACTTGAGGCTGACAGAGCCCAGGTAATGGCTTTAGTGCCAACTTCCTTCACCATGAAATACATACTTTTCAAGACTGATGTGAGTCAATTTGCCCCTTCCACTCAACAAAACTTCTCTGCAATGCATTCCAGCCTGTTCCTGTTAGAAACCTCGTGCTCACATAGTTACAGTCAGCCTGCAGTCAGGGCACCTCATACCCCCTCCTAGACACCACCTGAGTCAGGACTGAGGTTACGACAGGCATTGCTCATCCTGCAATGCGGGGGACCACAGGTTTTGAGGGGCACTGAACACCTTGGGCTGCATTGGCTCCTTGGCCGTGGTTGTCCCATCTATCAGACCCTGCAGTCTTTGCCAGAGAAACAAGTTTTTCCCATAGGTGCAGCTAATTATTAAGGCAAGTCAGGTTGTCCTCTGGTCTTTGCACATGTCTGGGCATAAAAGATAGAAATTATCTGGTTTGGTTTTACATGTCCATATCTGAGCCAGTCCACAGGTTTCTCCTATAGTCCAAAGACAGAGAAAGGTAGCATGACTTGCCTTCTCCTGAGACAGACATGATATGCTGGACAGGTTAGTAGCTTTAGAGACCTTTCCCTACTGTGGTCGAGTCAAGGACAAAGGACAGTCCCATCCCTCCATGTGCTTAGTGGAGCTCCCTTCAATCCCAGTAACTGTGGGGCAGAAATATTATTGTGATCCCACTTTCCTGATTCCCTCAGCGGGCTATGGACATTATAGCACCACTGGTGGCACTTTCAGAAGACAGTGTTGGTCCTTTTGGTGCTGGGAATGGTGGGGAAGGACAGGCATGGTCCAGGGAATCTTTTAGCTAACCTTTATTTGAAAGGATCCAGTTTGCATCCACTGAGATGCGAACTGGATGTAAATGATGTAAACCAAAATGCAGGCAAAGGGGTGGCTGCAATGTGCATTCTTGATCTGAACCAAAGCACTGGTGTGGGCACACCTTAAGAGCATTTAACAAGCTGCAGCATGAATGCTACCCATTGCTCGTTTCTATGGCACTATTGATCTCATATTTATTATGCTGAGAGATAATGACTATCTACACAACACAAAAATAGCTTCTTCTCCCAAAAGCATCTTCTTTGGCAAATTCCTAATTACTCTAACTTTTTCCAGTTCGTGCCCTTAATTTCCAGAGGAGTCAAACAGATGCTGCTGTAAAGTGGCTGCTCTGAGCAACAGTCTGTGCTGTGTCTTCTCCTCCTTGAAGACTAGGCACATTTTACTCCTCTGAGGTTTGCCAAAGGTTGCTTTTCCTTGTTATTGAGTACAATGTACATTGTTATAGGTATGAAGGAAGCAGACCAGTCATTGTGACAAAGGATTATGATTTCTTTACAAGGTAAGATTGTAAGAATCTTACGATTCAAGAAAGCCCTTGTTTGAACATGTTATTTGCACCAGTAGCAGGGAGAATCCTCACAGCCGAATGACAGTAAGTGGCTTTTTCTGTTTAGTGAAATATAGAAAGATCTGTCTAGATGATCTGGATGAGTAATGGAAGTGCTCAAGCCCTCTAGGGTTGCTCACAGTGTCTTGCACGATTGGGTTCCTTTTGCATCTGGGAAAGGAAAAATTGAAAAGATGACAGTGGGAGATGATTGCTGCTGCTAACAGCGGTGAAGAATGAGTGCAGCTGTGTTGGGTTTTGCCCCCTGCATGGTCACAACCTTTCTAGGAACAAAGAGATGCTGTGTGCTGTGGGATTTAATGCAAAAGGGGTGTGTGTGAAACTTCAGAGGCATAGCTGAAGATGCTGGGTTCAGAGAGAGAAGGAAACTATTTGAAATGCATTTGTTCTTAAGTCAAGCTGGAAAGTCTTCGGTGGACATAAGCATCGGGCATGTGCGGCAGCTCAGATTTGTGCCTAGAAAATGCATTCCTGCTGTATGCTCAGCACCAGCAGTCTCTTCAGCAAAAAGCTCCACGTGGCACACTCGCACCAGGGATGAAAAGCGCTATTGGAGCTGTTTGTCCCGTGAGATTCCCACTAGCCCATTGTGGGCGATGCAGATTTCCAAGACCTGGCTAAGGCAGGTCTATCTTACTCACTCCGCTGTGATGATTATAGTCATATTTTTTGCTACATGCTGAACTGAGAGAGAAAGGTCCCTTGGTGTGCCTGAATGTCGCACAGTGTAATGCAACACGGAGCACCCTCCTGCCTCTCCCAGACCCCCCATCAATCTCTCAGCAGGGAGAAAAAAGCTCATGTAAAGGAGATATTTACACTGATGTTATTGAAATGAGCAACGTGCAAATAAAATTATATTTAGGCATTGCCTTTGCTTCTCAATAAATTTCTCCAGGCAAAATTACCCACAATGGTACTTAAGCCTCCTTGGGGGGTCCATAGCTGTTGGCAGTATTTTCTTTCCTGCCTGCTTACAGTTTGAGGAGAAAAAATATTCCTTACTGTACTAGTATAGCCCACAAACTTGCTGAGGCCCAGATGTGAAACACTTAAGAAAAGCCAGGAGGAGGAAGAAACCTGGAAAAAAAACAACAAAAAACACTCAAAGGAAGACATTTGCAATGATACAAAGTTCATCCTTCTGATTTAAAAGTTTCTGTAACTTGTTATGAAGTTCAGCATTTGTAATTAAGAATAAAAACTTGCTGTATTGAACTGTTGCTGGATAACGTATTTGTGCAGAACAGAAATATTCTAGGGCAAAAACCCAATACTTGGAGGGGACTGAGCAGCTCGAGCCATGGGTGAGCTTATGGAGGCTGCTATGAAGAGCTTAGCACTTTGAAATTCACCCCAGTGTTGTGGTCTTATTTGCGATGGAGTTAACATCTTAATAGCAACTGTTTAGGATTGGGGATTGAAATAGTGCTGATAGCACACTGGTGGCTTTGGTTGTTGCTCAGCAGTCAAGGCCTTTTCTGCTCCTCACACTGTTCCACCAGCAAGCAGGCTGGTGAGGCACATGAATCTGGGAGGAGACATAGCCAGGACAGCTGATCCCAACTGACCAAAGGGATATTCCATACCATGTGATGTCATGCTCAGTATATAAAGCTGGGGGAAGAAGAAGGAAGAGGAGGGATATTTGGAGTTTTGGTGTTTGTCTTTTCAAGTAACCATTACGTTTGATGGAGCCTGGCTTCCCTGGAGATGGCTGAACACCTGCCTGCCCATGGGAATTAGTGAAAAAATTCCTTGTTTTGCTTTGCTTGCATGTGTGTTTTCTGCTTTACTTATTAAACCGTCTTTACCTCAACCCATGAGTTTTCTCACTTTCATGATTCTCTCCCCACTACCAACCAGGGAGAGTGAGTGGGCGGCTGCATGATCCTGTCTGCTGGCTGGGATTAAACCATGGGGCCTGGTCAGTAGAAATGGAAACTAATTTCCAACTAATAGGCCTTTTCTGAGCCCATTAGTTAGAACCTGCCAAGTTAATATGACTTCTCTTTCCAATTTCAAGAGGACAAGTGAAATGCTTCTATTTCCTATCTACAGGGTGCTTGTCACTGGGGCAAAAAGCAGTCTTAGCTATTAGACTGGAAAAAAACCTAGCCACAGAAATAGAAACAATTCCTCCAAGGCAGGGCAATTACATATTGTAGGAAACTGATATTGGAATTGGAAGAATTGTAGGAATCGGATCAAAATGTAGGAATTGGATCATGCATCGGAGAACAGTGTGAAGTGTAGTCTGTAGTCAAACTTACATGAGCTTATGTGAATACAGGGTTTGATCTGCTTTCTGTGAGGGCCAAAGAAGTAAAGAGAGGTGTCACAAAGCATGATCAGGAGAGAGGTTATCTATTTTGCTTTTTTATCTGCTTTGGTGTGGGGGACGCAGGAAAGGTCTTCAGCCTCACTCCCTGAGCAAAAGACAGCGTAGGCATCAAGAGCAGGTGACTGATTTGATTGATTACAGAATAGAAAGGCAGGAGAATAATATTGACAAAAGAGGTTTTAAGGAAATGAAGTGATTCCAGCAGAGCTTTGATTTTTCTGATTAAAAACCCAAGGGCTGCTGAGCAGGGGCTTACCTCAGTCACAGTCATTGCTCCAGTCTCATCAGTGGCTGAACTCTTCAAAAAAAAGCAACCCCACCAATAAACCCAGACTGTAGATTTGGTGACAATTGTAATCTGTCAGACACTGATAGTTTCAGCATATGCTGGAGCCAGGGGATTTTACCTAACTCTAATTGGGAGCTGACAGGTGGTGAGCAGGTCTGTCTTTGCCTGTTGGAGAAAAGCTCCTTTCTATTCTGCTGTAGCATGATTAATTTACCCCCCAAATAATACCTTCTGCTTAGAAGATCAGATGGAAAGTGTTAGTTGGGAGCAAATCCTTAGACTGCAGGTCAGCTCTGCTGTTGCCTGGGCAAGTCAGAAGTGCCAGGAACAGCAGAATTATAGATGTGACTCAGATGGTGATGTTTTGGGAGGCAGCCCATTGCAGGAAGGTTGGCCACCTGTCAGGCCCCACGACCTGCAGTACCACTGGGAATGGGAAGGGTGAAAGATCCCTCTCTGGCTTGCCTGTCTCCAGTGGGAAGGTGTCTGTGCCTGATAAAGCTGAACTCACAGGCAGTGGGTAAGGTCACTGTCATCTCCTGGTCCTGATGTGAGTGACCATACCATGTATTGTTCTGAGGCACGTGTACTGCAGAGCACAGAAGCCTGTGAGACTGTACAAAACCTCACCAGAGTGTTTTCCTTCTCCTGTGGAGACTCAAGCTGGTACTTTCTCATCTAAAGAGAGATTTTTTTACACATTAGGTCACTTGGTTTCTCTATAAATAGATGAATATAAACATATTAAACTCTCTTTGCATGTCCTATTCAGGAGAATAACATAACCAGACACTTCCAAGACCTGTAAAGATTTAGAGATAGGGTTGCTATTTCTCTTTGCCTGCTGAGAAGCTGCTTACACAGGGTTCTCATTGCCTTAAGCCTGACTTAACTGAGACAGTGGGCAGCCTACCACGGAGCTGTTACTTGAGCCTTTCAGTAAGTCTTTCTGTTTACTTTTGCATAGAGGAACTTCAAATCTTAGTGACCTACTTTCAGCTCTGTTTATCTGCAACAGATGAGAAGTGGCCCATACCCCTTGTGCTTCTGCACTTCACTGGCTAAGATGAAATTCTGCACGTGCCCTGAAGTGTAACGAGTCATGGTCCCTGAGAGACACTCCAACTGACTGACAGCTCCCCTGTCCTCCCTGTGTCCTCCCGGCAGGAGGTGACACTGTGGCCACCACAGCACAGTCCCCTGGCAAAGCACAGCCTGCACAGGATGAGGCCAGTATCAGCTGGCTGTATTGGTTTCTTTCCTGAGCACCGAGAAAAAATGTCTTCTTTTCTCTGCACGCCGACTGTATGTGCTGTAGATTATATCTGTCATACTCTTGTCTGTATTACCTGCATTAATCTAGTACAGTGTGGGATGAAAATGTGCCCCTGAGACTAAGCACGTACGTAATTTTAACTACCAGCTGCCAATGTGGATGCAAAGTTATCTCTTCAAACTACGCATAAAATCCTGTGGATAGTGACATTAAGTAGCTATCTTGTATGCAATGCAGGCATTACATTTGTGTTAGTGTGTTGACACATCATTATATTTCTCAACAAGGCAAATTAGAGCAATGATATGAAACTTTGTCTTGAGAGCCTGAGGATTTTTTATGGTTCTGGGAACCAGCATTAAGACAGACTGTAAAGTGGGGTGTAAATATTATAATGATGAGTTATTCCTTCCTGCTTACTAAGAAGCAACAGACATCACTGGTAGAAGCCAGCATATCCCATATGGATAACTTGCATTGTATTTTAACAACTGCTGCATATACTGATTGCTTTTAGTTCCTAGGGACCAAAGATAATGTTACAAATACTCAAAGGAAAACTTATGTTTCGTATACGGCAGCCATGGCTAACTATCTCCTCAGCTGGCTTCTTTGTCCTGCTCTTGCTGTGAATACGCCCATGTGGTATCTTCTTTTTCTATTGTGTTTTTTTTAGTTTTTTTTTCTGCCACCAGTTTTTGCTGTCACTGCAAACATGTGCACTGTATCTTGAAACACTTGTGTTAGGGTCTAGCTGCATGGCACCTTGAGCCTGTACGTACAAGGATGTACTCCCCATGCCTTGCAGATTGCTGGGCAGATGGTGTGTGCTGCCAGAGTCATTGTGGTATAACCTAGGGCCTGGACAACCCTTCTTCCTTCTCAAGCCCAAGAGCCAGAGGCATAGTTTTGTTTGTGGCATCACAGCCTTTAACAAGAAGGAGAACTGGGATGGGGGAGGACAGCAGCCACCATACCATGTCACCTTTTTGGGGCATCACCTCTCCCTGCTAGTGCTGTTGTCAGCCCATCTACTCTGATTAGCCAACAGGTATCCTGACTGATTTACTATATCACACCCCACAGAAGGGACATTTCCACGTGAAAGTTGAACAAGCATATGTAGAACTTAATATTGCACAGGAGCCCTCATTCCCTGTGTAGATACCTGCTTGGTTTCCCCTCTTCTTGTTTGCAAAGAGACATATTTAAATGTGAAAATCATCAGGGCTAGGCCACCTGGGATCTCCTGCAAATTCACTGTATCATGGACAGTAGTTTCAGTAGCTATGTTTAAGCTTCCAGGTTGCTGGAAGTTGGCATCTCCTTGGGTTGCACCCCACCTCCCGGTCAGGGGAAGGGACGGGTGAGCACCACTGTGCCCTGGTCTTCATACAGAGGAAGCCTGACTACAACAGCAGGGCACAATACTGCCTGTTCTGCTCACACGGGAAGCAACTGGGCATTATTCCTTTACATACATTTAATAGCATATACATTTAGCATCAATTGCTGTCCGTTAAGTACCACCGATACCTAGTCTGACCTTCTCCATACCACAGGACCCATCGCCCTGCTGTACACCCAGCAGTTTGTGTTTGATCATAGAAGGACTTGTATTTTTCCACAAATAATGTCACAAAAAGTCATGCAGTCTTCATGTGAAACCACAAAGGGAAGACAACATACCATTTTCTTTGGTCATTTGTTCTGTTGGTTAACCATTTCTGTGCTTATAATTGTATGCCTTATTTATAATAGGGAAGACAACATACCATTTTCTTTGGTCATTTGTTCTGTTGGTTAACCATTTCTGTGCTTATAATTGTATGCCTTATTTATAATTTAAATGCATCCGACAGCAGTTTCTAGCTGCTGCAACTCATTTTTTTTCTCTGTAAGATGAAGAAGGAATGTGGTACTGAACATCTCTGTAGTCTCCAGCCCCCTCTTTGATACAGGAACCACAAAGAGTGCTTTAAACCTTATGAGGTATTTTTCCTAGCCCTCAAGAAATTTTAATTAATCTTTTTTAAAAATCTCTGATTTTTTGTCAGATTTTTGAGTTGAGCAAATTATTCCAGTAGCAATTTCATATACAGGAATGAGCTGAGCTGCAGCTGCTGCCTGCTTCCCTGTGCTGCTGCTGCCATGCCCAGTGAGACCTTGCTGCTCTCCAGCTTGGTCAATTTGACCCCTCATCCCTTGTGTTTCAGGAACCGTGAAGACCGCATCTCTTACTCCTAGATATGGACCTTTATGCTTGATTGCTCCCAACATTAAATTTTGTATTTCACTTGCTGATAGTTTAATGTAAAACCAGTTAAATATCTCAAGAATAAGGCCTCAAAATCCAGGTTCCTTATGCGTCCCTGCCCTCATTATTGGTCTACAAAGGCTCCTTTTAGTTCATTTGCTTTCTTATTCTTCATATCTGCACTCGCAATTGGGAGGAGAGAGTCCCCAAGAGGAGTAAGAAGTGACTGTTTGGCAGCCCCGATGCCATCTCAGGGGTTTGGATACTCCCTTGGCAGGAGGGGGCGTCAGTCCAAACTCATCCAGCCCCAGGAGGGCTCAAATTTGTGTCTGACCACCAGCCTTTTCTATGACCTTCAGCTTAAAAATGAGGAGTGAGGTAATGTTGTGTACCCAGCAGAAAGGTGACAACATGGGAGTGGAAGCCTGTTTCAGAGGGTACATCTCAAGCACCATGGTAGAGAGGCAACAGACTGAAATCTGTTTCAGACCAGACCTTAGCATTTGCAAAGGAACGATGGACTATTTAAACCCCTGTTCTAGGTGCTTTCCTCTCCTCATTTGCTGCAGATGAGTCCCAGGAGGCTAGTCCTGGTTTGTAACCCTGAACCAGGTGGCCAGAGGTGTTATTTAAGCCCTTTCATGCAGCTGGAATTGAGACTCCCAGTTTAACACCTGATTCCTGCTGTAAAACAGATCTGGCAATGTTTCCCCACCTGAAAGCAATGTATTAAAGGACCTGAGATGTGCAGGTGTGATGGAGTAAGAGCCAGTTATGTTTCTTAAGCAGCATTTACTTCATATATAGACAACTTTTCAGCAACAATATTAAATTTTACTTAAATCCCCACCAAATAGTAAGTATCTTCTCATATAATGCAATTATTAGTGATCATAAATCCTTAATTAATGGTAAATATAATGGCAAACCCCAACTTAAATTCTTCTCTTGTGTACTCCTCTGTGACTCTGGATGTGAGATCCTAGTAAAAATGGTAGTTTAGTGCTGTGAATTTGACCCATAGTTATTTTAGCTTGAGTTTGAAATGTCTTCTTTGATTTTTTATTTTTTTTTCTTTGAGAGGCAGGCTCCAGAAGTGAAAATGGAAGGACATATGAGTCAACAAATAGTGGCCGATGGCATGCAGAATTCAAGCATTCATGCATTAAAGTCTAATAAACATTGTGCACACTGGCATGTCTCATAAACACCTTTGGATAGAACTGCTAAGTCAGGCCACTGCAAACTCTGAAAGTTGATCCATTTGTTCTGTGTGTTTTTTGCTTAAAAAATCTGGAATTGTATAATTTGATTGCATAATACAACAGAGCTCTGAAGTTTAGGATGCTGGACGGTTTTATGAAAGATGAAACAAAGACAATGCAGACCAGATTTCTGGATCATAGGACTGTGGATCATAGGACTTTCAGCTGTGGATGCAAATTTTTTCTCCTAATGACCAGCTATTAAGAGAGGTTCAACAAGAATATATTTCCTTTGAGTGCCGGCCAACATTTGATTTCTTTGCCCTTATAGTTCCATGGAAATTAATTTTTAATCTAGACAGTTAATACCAATACATGAAACACTGGTTCCCTGTCTCTCTTTTAAAAGTATTTTCTAGTGTTATTTACATTTCTAACTCAGCCAAGGTCTTCTCAATGAAAAGCTATGAAGAATCTGTATTGAATTAATTAGTTAGAAGCAGCCTGTAATGTGCACCCTAGAACCGTGATGCACACTGGGGCTGGTTATCAAAACCAGGTGAATGCGTGTCTGTTGTAAATGTGATTGCTTGTAAAGATTTGGCTGGCCTGATTTAAGAAGTTATTTTATTTCAGGCACTGCAAGTTTTGTACAAGAAAATTTTTGTATTCTTTCTAATATGGTCAAATGAGGTGTATTGCTTGTTCTTTGGAAAAAAAAAATATTAAAAAAATTCTTGGGCATTTCCTTTACCTTCCAAACTATACAATTGGGTATATAATGACTTGTAGAATATGTCTCATGACAAGAAAACAGCCACTGACACCTAAAATTTATAAGAACACTTCTAATTGAAAAACAGAACAGAAAGTTCCAGGTTTTATTTTGCATGTCTTGTAGTTCTAGAATATTGATCTCACCGTTTATGGGCTGTCTGGCGCTTCTTGCCTGATAATTTCCTAAGTACACACAAAGGCAGAGCTGAATAAAAGTCAAAGTAATTCCCGAAAAAAAGAGATATTTGCCTTCGGCATTGGTTTTCTTTCTCCAAAATTAAAGCATTTAGTGAAAATTTCTCATTAACACTAAAGACAACACTTCTGTTTATCACTTGTCCTCCAGAAGAGAAACTCTTCAGGCTGTTCCTCCTGAAAGCCAGAGGAGTATATAAGGGTCACTGGATGATATCACTATTTCTGCCATGTTAGTGGGACCAAATGAACCTTTGAGTGGACCTAGTGTGGAAGCTCTTGTATTTTTATTTAGTCTAAAGATGCATTGAACAGAACTACAACTGGAAGGGGGTGGGGAGGTGGCTACTGTAGTTCTGCAGACTAAGAAATGTATGTCCCAGTTGTTATGTCGTTGTACCCTTCCATGAAATATGAATAAGAAATTGTTACAACACACTTTAAAAGAACACTTCTGCATATGTTCTTTCTATGTTGTATGAAAATGAGAAAATCCATGCTTGAACAAGAATATTCACTTTTTGTATCCATTAACCACTATACACCATTCTCCTGTTGTGTTATGCAGAGAGCGTGTCTGGCATCACCTGACCTACATGATCAATCACACAGTCCAAAAATTCATTGGCACACATCACAGATGATCAGCTGGCTAAAAATTACTCAGCAGTAATGGATTTTATGGATTGCTTTACAAAACCTCTAACTGAGATAAGGGGCAAATTCATTGGGAACATTTACTTATTGGTGTTGAAAAGTCAGATGGGGATTTTTGTTTTTTGAAATCATTGCGCCTGGGGAAAGCTTCTTTAGCTGCTGCATCTGGGTCACAGCAGACTGGATCCATATTCTCTTTAGTTTTGCTCCTTTTGGCTTCTCTGGCCAGAATAGTCACTTTGCCTTTCTCCTTATGAGATAAGGGTGTACAGCCCAGCAGCCCCAGACCACCTGTACTGAAACTGTCTCTTTAGATTGTCAGCAGTTTAAATACATTTTTTTCCAAGAGATGCCACCGTGAGCAATCTGAATTTCCAATTTTCTCCACAGAGACAGCTGTGTAAGAGCAATCTATGCCCAGGCTTTTAAAGATCTATCAAAAAAAACCCCACTTTCAACTCAGAGTTGTGCAGATCAAGACTCAGCTGTAAAACACCCGTAGACAATTCAGTGCCTCATTTCCCTCCTCGTTCATGAGTCCTCCAGGGAATATGGTGCGTGTCTGCACATGGCTTCTCCTTCAAGTCACACACATGTCTCCTGCAGCCCATCTCCACCCTCCTTAGCTGTTTCCACAGTGAAAATTATCTCATGTCTGCAAAAGCAGCTCTTCTTTCCTGTTCAAGCTTCCTTGATGACTTGAAGCCCCTACAAGTTACCATTTTTTGAGGATTCCTTTAATTTGTCTCATCAAGCGACCAGGTCCCCACCAGACTGATCAGTTAGTGAATAGTTAGTGACAAGCCCACCCATGGAATTATACCCTGGACCATAGCCTTTTTTGCCTAAGGAAACACTTCTAAAATGGGCAGTTCACTGGCCTTTCTCTGCTGGTCCTTGCCAGGTTCAATCACTTCTCCTGCCACCTTCTGGGGATTTACCTCTGTGTGAAGCACCCCATGGAGAACACGGGGCATCCCCTGAAAATGCTACAGCTGTAAAATGCCAAGAATTCATAAAATTATGAGGTACTTTTAAAATTATGGTACCTTTAGCACACTGTCTTTAGAGCCACAGTGTGTTTTAAGCAGCTGATTAAGGCCCAGCACTTTGAGACTGGTTGAAGTATCTATTTGTTTAAAGCTTGGTCTTTTTGAGGATGAACAGCAGCATTTTTCAATTTTCAATCTCTGTGACAGTTTTTCAGTGAAATCAGGGTGAATGTGTTTTTGAATTTTCCTAAATCTGCCTTCACTCCTGCTTCAGTAAACACATGCCAAGAGCAGCTCAGGCTGGGTTTGATATAACATTTGGTTTTCTTCATTTACCTGCAACAGGACCAACTGTTCTAACATCCTTGATTTGCACATGATGCCACCAATTGCTCTTCCAAAGGTAAGTCTGGCCAAATGACACCCTTGCGCCCTCCCACTGGCAAGCTTGGTCACCAAATATCTGGTTCTTTGTTATATGGCAGGTTAGTTTGTGAGGTATCACTTTCCTTCTAAAGCTTCAGTGAATATCAGTTTCTTTTATTAAACAGACTTATTTCTCCCATCCTTTGGCCTTGCTTGAGCAACCTGCTAAATAAATAAATAATTTTAAAAAAATGCATGTGGAAAAGTCAGCAGCACAGGAATGGGTGATGTTCCCCAGAAATTGGAGCTTTTTCATACCACACAGACTTTCTTGTCTTTTATTGCCAAGTCAACTGACAAAACTATTTCAGACAGATGCCCCAGTAACCTTTGATATTCCCTACAGATCTTTCCTTGTCATAAAGAATCTAAAAGCACTTCTCTCAAAGAAATCAGAAACCTTATTTTCTGCAAAAGCTCACTTCTTGGTCTTCTCCAAGGGAATAGAACATAACTGTTAGTCTCCATTCCAGATACAGCAGCCACTGTGACTAGAAGATACCAGATAAAAGAAACATATTTTCTGTACCACCTAATTCTATTTCTATATCAGTATATTTATGAGTCCTCCTTTGTTAGTATCTGCAGAATGTAAAAAGTTAATAAAAGGGATATAAGCTATATCTTATTCTTGTCAGATTCAACTCTGGGAAAAATGTGTGAGAAATCATGGTTCACCCAATAAAAGATGAACAAGCAGCTTGGATTCCTTTGGATGTCTGCCAGCGGATATCGGCTGATTCACTTGGGACAACTCACTCATATAAACAACTTCCCTCTTGCAGCAAATGCTTTGAGTCTGTTGATACCCATCATGGCTTAGATGGGTATACTCTCCGCTGGGTTAAAAACTGGCTAGAGGGCCGG
>JAOXJM010000001.1:193149434-193171244 GCA_026413425.1 Tringa solitaria
TTGGACTAGATGGTCTTAAAGGTCCCTTCCAACCTAGACAATTCTATGATTCTATAACTTTGCTTCAAGATTTACAACATTTTCTTTTGACTAATTTCATTGTAAGATTCCTGCATAGAAGAAATATTTGGAAGTCAAGGAATAATATTATAAATGAGATTATAAAAATAAGGCATGTAAATGTTCTTTAAATATAAGCAGGCACAGAAGAAGGCTTGAAAAGTATTGTATTAGGGTATATACCTATTCATTTGACATAATGATGTCAGGTAACATAATTGTAACAAGCATATTTTTTACCTCTGTGAAATTAGCAAACTGAATGTGCATTTATGTCACCCTCCACCTCACTGCCTTATCAAGCTAATGGAGAATAATTTGAACTGAAGAACCAACTTTTTAGAGAGCTTTAATGACTTTCTCAAATGTTACATTCTTGTTTTCCCCTTCTCCATCCCTTTTTTAAAATGGAAAGAAAAATGCAACAAAAATAGTCCAGTTATTTTTCCCCGGAAAGACTTAAAATAATAAGTAGTGTTTAACATACATTCATTGGAAATGTAGTGTAATTCTCTTCCATTTGTCTTACATATACACAGAGAAAATAATAAATATGAGAATTTTCCCTTAAACTTTTATTGATTTGTTGTAATCAAACTAGGGGGGTTTGTAAGTACAAAAAAGGCATTTTGCTTTTGCTGAAATGCCAAATTAATACAAGTGTGCGGCTTGGGGACTTCCTATTTGGAGCATGTTTATTCTACCACTGTTCTCACAGTTCCTGTCAAGCAGCAGGGATTCTGGTTTTCAGGATTTTTTTAAAAAGGCTCTTGGCTGACTCAAAGTTATATGAAAAAATGGTGAAATATCCCATAAGCTGGAATCTCCCCAGAATCTGCAGCTTCTCAGAGCAGTTAATCCTCCTGTCTATTCTACAGTTTATGTCAAGAATATAAATCTCCCTGAGGAGTTGCATGTGGCTCCTACAGTTCGTAACTTCAGTTGCCAAGTAGTGGTCTGAGAGCAGAAATCCGACCGTTTCTAAACCCCATCATCCATGAAGAGCCAGGCCAGTTCCATCTGATTGCCAGAAACAATTAAGAACATCGGAGAGAAAGTTCTTCAGTTAAACAAATGGGCATTTCCCTGAAAATTTTTTTCACTGCTCTGCCCCTGACAGGATTTTTTAACCCTGATGCGGTAAATTTGTAACTGTGCATTATTGGTTAAGGTGGATAGCTGTATATCTGCATAGGGTACCCTAGCTTTTAATGAAGCAGCAGTGAGATGTATTATCGATATCTAAAAAACTACCATGCTAATCAAAGAGCGTGTAACCTAAAAGCAGTCTTAAGGGATTAACTAGATTTTGCAGTAAAAGGAAAAACAAAGAGTCATAGAATCATAGAATATCTCGAGCTGGGAGGTGCTTGTAAGGATTATTGAGTCCAACTCCCTGCTTCTCACAGGACTACCTAAAACTAAATGACATGGCTAAGAAAGTTGTCCAGATCTCCTTGAACACTTTCAGGTGTTTTAGGTAAAATCTTTTCTGGGTTGCTACAGCAAGGACCAGGGCTCCCTGGGTACCAGGACTCATGGAGGTCTCCAGGGTGGATGGGCAGGGCCTGGGGACAGCCCTAGCACCTCTCTGAGGGTGGAGATGGGCCAAGCTGGGTGTATGGCCAGGCAGGGCAGGGCTGTGAGGGCTGGAGATCGGTCCTGCTGCAGCATTGCTGGGACAGGGACTGACAACCCCAGAGGGCTGACATGGGGTCCTGTGCAGTGGCCAGCACAGGGGGAGCCCCGGGGGACTGGGCAGGGACAGTCAGGCCAATGGTGCCTTCAGGACCCTGACAGATCCTTTTGAGGTATATGAAGTTATTAATGAAAAAAATCCAAACTAATCTCAGTGTGTTGACTTTAAAAGGCATTTTGAAATGATCTTTGAATCACTGGGGAGTTTCTTCTTCCTGTTTTAGCAACTGTTTTTTGTCCCTCTGTGTCATGCAGCCTGGCACCAGCGCCTTGTCAGGCTGCTCTGCCCATCTGCCATGTTGCTCCTCTGCTTGGGAGCTTCTGTAAGAGGAACTGACCCAGGCACACATAGGGTTGAGTTATGACTCTTTGCTACCCTGTGAAGAAAGTGCTTCCTTTGAAGAAATTGTCTTTGCGTGATTTTTGTGCCTCAGGGCTAGATTTATCTTGAGCACAGCTGAGGATCAGTCTGGAGTACCATCTTAAAAGAAATTTCTGTGTCTTGGAGCAAGAAAGGAGAAGTTGTAAATCATCATGATCTTTTCAGCTATAATCCTCCATTTCCTTTTGTTTATCTAGTTGCTTTGAAGAGTAATGTGCGAAGGATAGAGCCATCTCCTTCACATCTTCTCCTTTCACATTTCCTTACAGATGGCCCCATGCTTTGACTTGCTATGCATACCTGTGCTAGGTATGCATAGGTATGTGGAGAAGGTCCTATCTAACCCTAATTTGTTTGCTTTTAATCTGCCACACTCTTACTCTTTTGATATCAAGAAATTGTTTTGGAGGCCCTGGTTTACAACTGAAGGATTTTAATGGTTGTCTCATTATCACTCTCTCTTCTACATTATAGAACCTTAATGATTACCAACAAAGTTTTAGATTTCCTAAAAGTGGCTTTCCCACAATATTCATGCTGCCATTCTATGTTCACAAGGTACCTACGATGTATAGAAAATGTTCAATTTGCTCACTTTGGTCTAGGGACTGTTGCACATTATATAACACCCCAGAGATTTCTATAAATCTATGGTTTTCTATATTTTCTATAAATATCTATTTATAAATATAGAAATATATTTTTATATATATATATTATTTATAAATAGAAAATATTCTATTTTCTATAAATAACCATAATTTGTAACAGTCACTTTGCTGCTGTGAGGAATAATGTTCTTTTGACAATGCATCGAGCTGGAAATCCAAACTTGTAAGCAAATCCTGAGAGTTATACTTTCACAAGAACCCAAGCACATCCTGAGTTGTGCTGAGCAAACACTGACTAGTTTATTCAATTGTATTAGATGTCAATTGAAAAAATAATTTTTCATTTCAGTGGAGATGATATATATAGTTCTCCTAGCTTTGTCAATTACATGTAGGTGTAAATGGAAGCTGGTGTTTTGTTATGATTTTTATATTGAATTTAGATCATTTTTCTGATCATAAGATATCAGAACAGGGCTTTTTATTTGAATGTAAATTTTTCTTATTTGCATGGATCTTTCTCCACAGTTGGTTCTGCTGGCTGTGGCCTTGATTTACCCTACTCTACAAGCAGAGCTGGAGTATTGGAGAGGTTGTAATGGCTGTTCCTTTTTCTCTTATAAAGGTCAGAGTTGTGTTCTGCCTGTGTTGGTGGTTGGCAGAGTTAACTTTATGGGTATGTCCAGCTTTTGTTTAACTAATTAAATTGAGATTTGGAACATTTAGAATAGAAATCTGTTAGACCAGTAGAGGACTTCCACTTCCCTCAATGTACTTATATAATGGTATTTATGTGTCTTTAAGTACACAGGAATATCTTTACTGCTATGACATAAATTTATTCTGAATGGCGTAGACTCATCTGACGAGTGTAGGCATCTATGTCCAAGCCCTGTGCTCCCTTTACAACAGAGAAATGGAAGTATTTCTATCCATGGGACACAATTCATCCGACTGACTTAGATGTCTCACACAGATCACATTAATATTATTCTAGAAGCACCTGTTTCTGATGTTTCCCATACAAAGAGGAGTAACTAGTTTAGTTGTAAACTGAGTGAATAAAAAAAATTCACATTATCTACATTGTCATTACATTAATTATCAAAGAAATAAGTTGTGTAGTATTTGTTTGAAGACAAAATTATACCCTCCTACCTCTCTCCTTCCTGTTTCCACCTAGACTTTTGTTAAGTCACTGGTTCATCCCTCTGCTTACCAGCAAGACTGATCACCTTTGGCAGGTCTCACGAATCTCCAGCTCCTCACCACTTGATGTTTCCATTCTCGCAGTCCTTATGAAAAGAAGAATATCTCACATGAAACTCATGTGTGACTCAATTTGACCCTTTTACTTCGTGTTCAGTCATAGAAGGTTAAGGTTGGAAGGGATTTCTGTAGGTCATCTGGTTCAACCCTCTGCTCAAGCAGGGCCACCTAGGGCCAGTTGCCCAGGACTGTGTGAATGTCTCCATGGATGGAAACTCCACAACTTCCCTGGGCGGCCTGTTGCAGTGCTCGGTCACCCTCAGTAAAAAAAAGTTTTTCCTAATGTTCCTAATTAGTTTTCCTAATTCCACAGGGAAACTCCTGTGTTTCAATTTGTGCCCATTACCTCTATTCCTGTCTCTCAGCACTACTGAAAAGAGCCTGGCTCTGTCATCTTTGCACTCTCCTTCAGGTATTTATGTACATGGGTAAGATTCCCTAGGCCTTCTCGTCTCCAAGCTAAATGTTCCAAACTCTCTCAGCCTTTCCTCATATAAGAGACGCTCCAGTCTCAATTATCTTTGTGGCCATTTGCTGGATACTCTTCAGCATGTGTCTCTTGTACTGTGGAGCCCAGCACTGGAGACAGCACTCCACATGTGGCCTCACCAGTGCTGAGCAG
This sequence comes from Tringa solitaria, assembly GCA_026413425.1. Taxonomy (NCBI): domain Eukaryota; kingdom Metazoa; phylum Chordata; class Aves; order Charadriiformes; family Scolopacidae; genus Tringa; species Tringa solitaria. Next base: position 193,154,077 of record JAOXJM010000001.1, read on the forward strand.
AGGGAAGGATCACCTCCCTTGACCTGCTGCAGCACCCCTCTTAACGGAACCCAGAGTACTGTTAGCCTTTGATGCAAGTGCCCATTGGTAGTTCATGTTTGACTTGGTATACACCAGAACCCCCAGATCCTGTTCTGCAAAGTTTTTCCCATTGGATTTGTAGAACAGTCTGATCTCCCTGCGTCAGTTCTTAGTGTATTTGAAGGGTTCCATATTCCCACCCAGAGATTTTTCTTCTTTGGGGTAAAGCATCAAAATTTTTCAAATTTTTTTGTAGGTCATATTTTCTAGACTTTTAATCACATTCATTGCTCTTCACCAGACTCTCCCCAGATGATCCACCTCTTTTTTATACCAAACAGGAACAGATTTGCCCATCTGGGACCTCAACACTGGTGGTCAGAGCAGAAGGATTACTTCCTGTGTTTTGCAAGCTATATTCTTGTTTACATAGTCCTGTATAGTGTTTTCTTTCTTAATGACAGCATGATTCGTTGGCTTACATTCATCTGTTCCACTCTGTAGACTCCAGGCAATCTTCTTAGGAACTGCATTTTTTGCATTTGATTATTTCTGCCTAAGTATATCTGTTGTCCATGGATATTAGCTTATTTCTCCAGTTTAAGAGATTTTTTTTTTTTTTTTAAATTCTGATATCTTCCATCATACTTGCAGCCCTTCTTCTAGATATGTCACCCAGAGACAAGACAAACAGAGTCATTACCTTTCTTTCTGGAAGTGTCCTGTTGCCTTGTCCAGTGCTCACAAAATCCCCGTAGCCCCTAATTGCCCAAATACTTTTGAATATCTTTCTGTAAATGTTGCTGAGACACTGCCATGTATTCTGTAGGACATTCAGAGAACTGAATCCAGCTATTTTAAAATTTCAGCTAGCAGCTGGCTCACCTTTTAAAAAGTCATCCTATACTCTCATCCTCAGTGTGCAGTGATTTTTTTTTTTTTTCTGGCTTACATAATTTTCTTTCTACCTTGAAGTGATGATGGTGTCCAGGTTGATTTGTCATAAGATGATTTTCCACCAGTCTTCCCAGTCCCCTAAATAATTATGGGCCTGTGAAAGAAGCAGCTTTGTTTATTCTCACTGAAGTTGTTCATTGTATGAAGTCAAGCCTGTATGTGTAACTGTTTACAAAAGTGTTGTCTAGCACTGTAAATTTCCTAACCCAATCCTGATAAAAAAAACCTAAAAAGAGAGGGCTATAATCAGAGGTCAGGAGACATGATGTTCTGATCAAAGTCAAAGCAGCAGCTCCATTAAAATTTGTGGATTGCAGAGGCTGCAGAATACATGGTCTGGCCTAATGATGAAGAAAATTATTTTTTAAAACCCCAATTCTTTCTCAAAAATACCATCTCATATTTCTCTTAATATTTTCCAGAAGTTTTGTACACCTGCTTGCAGTCACTGTTCCAAAGTGCCTGTCTTTGTGTAGAGAAGTATTGTCTTCCATCAGTGCAACAAGTGAGGCCTTTCCCTATGCTTTTCCTTAAAGACTAGGCAGTGGAGTTGATATTTGATTCATAAGCTTTTGATCCATGCTTAATCCTAGGGTGACATGCATCCAGAACATGTGGAGTGTTGGATATTGTGTACCTAATGAAATAGCTGTTGGTGTACAGCACAATAGGAGACTCTCTCATGTTCTCAAACAGCAACTGTAGAGTTTGCCCGTGTTCCCTGGGTGGGCCTTTGGGGAGAGAGGCTGAAAGAGCCCCTGAGAAGCAGGGCCTCTTCTGTTTGCTCCCCTTTCTTTGCAGTGGGTTTACAGTGAAGGTAAAATTCAGCGATAGGTTTTTTATTTTTCATCCTAGAGCTACTTAGGCCACACTGTCATTTCACAGCAACGTAATCCCGTAAAATATGATGTTATTGCTCATTTCAAAATGCTCTCTTACACCACTGTAGGTCAGGAGAATGTCCTCTGGAAACAGTGGAATTTTTCGCATTTTATTTGGTAACAAAATAATTAAAGAGACAGGAAAGCAATGAAATGTAGCAATAATGAAGTACAACAGATGCCAGAAATGTTTGAATCTTTCCCTGTTTACAGGAAAGAGAGATACTCTAATCCTGATTGACTTTAGGCTTACAGTCTGGGTGTAAAGCAGTCTAGCACTGGGGAGATGCCCAGAGGTGAGACTTGCTATGGCAAGCTTCAGACAAATCTGTTGTCTCATTACATTCAGTTATACTTTAAGAGAAAGATGTAAGAGGCAAGAGAGTCCAAAGAAAAGAGATGGAGTTTATGCAGAATCACAGCTGCAGACCTGTCTTCTAGAGAATGTCTCAATCACCTCAGAAGTTTCTTTGGAAAGGAAAGGGCTTTGCAAAAACTGGAGAGAGTGATACAGTCTTAGCCCTTCTCTATTATTATGCTTTACAAGACCAAAGTGTTTCTCCCCAGGCAAAGCGGGGAGCTTTGCTTTTGGTGTCCAGTTGTCTGATTTGGCAACATGAAGAGACCAGCAGGCTAGTTTCTAAAAAAAAACCCCTTCTATCATCAAGAGAGCAGGACATCAGGATCAGTAATATAACATGAAAGGGGTGATAGGGAACCTCAACAATTCCTGTTAAGCGAGCAAATGGTAATAATATTCAGAGGATAAAGTCAAAATAGCACTCAACCTTTGACACTTTCAGGAAACTGAGCAGTTGTAGAGAAATATCTTTGCAAAAGTTTCTAAAATTGCTCTGGAAACCCTCAACCTTGTTAAAGCAGGGGCTCAACTCACTTGGGCAGAAAACCAAGTTATTATTAGCTAGGCATTTTACAGGATTGTCTGTGCCTTCTATTACTTCTCACACAAGTCTCAAAGTGTGCTATAGAGTGGTCAATAATATTGTTCCTGCTGTGCTGAAAGGCCAAATAAACACTCTGTTGATAATTTGGCTGGGGTTACCCAGAAGCAGAGCAGAGGACTCCAGAGTCCCTGTTTAGTGTGTTCACTCAATCAGTGTTTCCTGAGAAGAATCCACCCGGGGAAGGTTGGCACAATATATTCACACAGACAGAAATCACATCAAAGAGTTTAACACCTCAAATTGACAAAGGCGAAGCAGGAGCACAGAGGGATGCGTTAATTTTCTTCTAGTCTCACAGCAGGTTCACAGAAGAAACACGGCTCCAAGCCAGGTGACTTGCCTTGCTGACAAGCAGCTCACCTCCGGGCCAGGCTGGCTCAGCCAGGGTCTGTGCTCACACTCTCTTCTCCTGAGCTGACACCCTGTTTTCACCTGGAGATGGAAGAGAGAAGTGGTAATATGAGACACATTTATTTTGCACACCGCTGAACTTCTAGGAACAGAAAACAGAAAAACTCTCTGGCAAAGGGGAACAAAATAAGAAGAGAATTTAGAAATGCCATACAATACATTTCACATTTGGCAATTTGTACTTCAGAGGTAAAACAATTTTGTACGTGCTCTTTGAAAGTGTGAGGCTGCATGCATGAAGAAAGCACCTATTTCCTTTATGCTTTATGTTTTAAAAATTAAAAAGAACAATTAGTCTTGGAGCATTAAATCTGCCCATCTAGGTAGCTGACTAGCTTTCTCACAGACATGGCTCTCCCAGAACGAAGCTGAGGAAACAAGTTTTAGAAATGTAAATATTAGTAGGTGTGCAGGAATATAAATTAGGAAAACAGACAATTTAAATTACTTTAGTTTACTTTCATTTGCTGAGTTCGCAGGCTGACATCAGAAGTTACATCTGTCAGGTTGCTAGCAGGGTGAAGTATGGAGGCAAAGGGACATGGGGACAGGATAAGCTCAGTCCCCATAATGGCAGCAGGATCTGCAATGACAGCATATTATCTCATGTAAGAAATCCCTAATAGAAACAGGAGCTTCCCGACATCTCTATCAAACATGGAAGGTACCATGTAGGGGTAGCTGTCAGCTAGGCAGGAGCTTCCAGGCATCTGGACACTTAAATCACATCGTTATTACAAACACCTCTGGATTCTCTGATTGAGCTTTTCCTATTTTGCTTGGGAGGATTATGGATGGAAGGAGGATTAAATGATAAAGTGAATCATGTGAGAGTGAGGGAATACCTACACGATGAAAGAAAGGGTGACTGGAGGAGACCTTTTTATTTCAGCAGGTTGTGTGGAATAGAAAAATACAGATTTAAGTCATTCTGATGCCTAACTGTGTTCTTAGATGCACAAGGTTTTTGCGTTGTGCTTGTTTTGTCTATGAGATCCTTGGGGTAAGGGCTGTGGGTTTTTTAGATCACCTAGCACAGTATTGCCCTAGTTTTTGTGCAGTCCTGGAATGCAAACATTAACTATGATTTTTTTCATGGCAGGCTGCATCTACTAAGAGATCTAGTTTATCTGATTTAATTATTTTCTGATTAAACAAAACATGTTCATCTTGGTTATCTATTTGTTTCATTTTGTTTTTTAAGTGCTATATTCAGGTGAGAAATGTGCCTTCGCAATATTTGACAGTTACTTTTGTAAGATAATGAAAATCAGAATGTATGTAGCCCCAAATGTCGAATATATCATTACAGTTGGTTTTCAATGTCTGTTTCAATCTGGTAGTTTTGTGCTTGGCTCCCATCATGGAGCAAAAGGTAATAAGCCAGAGTCTCATTGGTATCAACCACTGGACAACACTCAAAACATCCAAAACATCTAGCCATTTAACAGGCAGATGGAAAATCTATAAACCACCTGCTACTCCTTTTCTACTGTTCCTTTTTCTATTCTGTAAATACAATTTACATGAATCTCTATCACCAAGAAATCTGCAGACTCTAACAGAATGTCAGCCTTCAAGTTGGCTGCATTTGAGAAGGCAAATAATAAATAGGTGCATTGGTACACATTTTCCATGCCATTCATTATTCTGTGGCGGTCTTTCTCCTATCTATTCTTATTTGATTCCTCTAGAACATGGCCACATTTGATTTAGTAGCTGTTTTGCCAAAAAACATTGGAAGCTACTGCACCATTTCAATAACTTGCTTTCAGGTAGTTGTCATTTCATTTTAATTTTTTGCTTTTTACAATTTTAGCTAAGTAACAGAGAAGGAGCTACTCTGGAATTTGCTTTTAAGGCAAGTTACAGTCCAAGAGCAAAATTTAGAAGCAGCACTTACACACCATTCTGAGAAATATATGTTATTGTGGTTGCAAAATAGAATCCACCATCTGATTTGGGAATACTTTTGTCTCAGTATCGGCTATTTTCTGACTCACCTTGGTGAAGAGAATATGTGAATCTCATTGCTGGAATAGATGAGCGTAAGAGGCTTCTGTATAACAGGCTACAGTTTATGTTTATCATTTTAGCTGAAGAGGAAAGGTGGGAAAAGTAGAATGGGGATCCACATCTATCAGCTAATTTTTCCTTTTTTAAATTCTATTTTTATTTTACAGGTGATGGAAATTAAAGGACAAATGATTCATGTGCCAGAATCAAATTCGATTTTGTTTCTGGGTTCCCCCTGTGTGGACAAGCTGGATGAACTGATGGGCCGAGGCCTCCATCTTTCAGACATACCTATCCATGATGCTACTCGCGATGTCATATTGGTTGGGGAGCAAGCAAAAGCCCAGGATGGCTTGAAAAAACGAATGGATAAGCTGAAGGCAACGCTAGAATGCACACACCAAGCCCTGGAAGAGGAGAAAAAGAAAACAGTAGATCTCCTTATTTCTATTTTCCCTGAAGAAGTGGCTCAGCAGTTGTGGCAGGGGCAGCAGGTTCAGGCCAGGAAGTTTGATGATGTCACCATGCTCTTCTCGGACATTGTTGGCTTCACTGCCATCTGTGCCCAGTGCACGCCCATGCAGGTCATCAGCATGCTGAACGAACTCTACACGCGGTTTGACCATCAGTGTGGATTCCTGGACATCTACAAGGTAATAGCTCGAGCCCTACGTTAGCAAAATCTAATTGAAACTAAGATGCCTGTAGCCATCTTCCTAAATTACAGACCTTCCATATCAAAATGGAGAGGCAATAATTTTGTTTCACATTACAAAATTAAAACTGAAACTTTGATGCTGAGTTGTCATCTTAGTTTCCCCATGGGAATACATGCCTCATATTCCCATTTTCCTATAAGAATGTTCACCTCCTGTATTATCCTTTAGGTGACATGTCAGCCTCAGTGTCCTAAGGGAGATGAAGTGCACAATGATGGTCCTAGCCCAAGCTGCAGCTCCTGGAAGGCACTCAAATACTTTCTGTTTCAGCTGAAACTTGAATAGTTTAGGGTTTAGGCACTTATCTTTCCCCTGAAAGAATTCAAATTTTCCACAAAGAGCAGAGCATTCACTAAAAAAAGTGTTATAAGAGATTTAAGTTTCCACTGAAAAACAGGAAGAAGACAGCAGATGTCAATTCATAGTAAATGGAATGAGTGGGACATGGCACAGGTGTGCCATGCTCCTTTCCTGCTCAGCAGAAAAGGAGATGTTGCATGTGTTGGTCCTGTTACAGACTTCATCACCTTCACTTCTCTTCAGTGGATTTAGTGTCCAGTATGTATTTGAGAGAAAAAAGAGTGGAGGTAGAATTTAATAAATGTTAAGATATTATCTGTGTAACTATCCTGTAAAATCTACAGACAATAATATGTTTTGTATATGGAGTACTTTTAAATTTGTGTTAGTAAAAGCAGAAAAAATTTCTTTTTATAACTGAATTCACCAAAGAAAAAAACATGAAATTTTAAAATTATATATCAACTTCATTTTCTGCTCGAGGCTTGGAAACTAAATCATCAGTTTTCAAACTGTTTCAAATAGAATTTGTTGATAAACTATAGAGAAAAGGTTTTCACAAGACAGATGTCACTTTCATTTTCAGCCTGAAATGCACTTTAAAAGGCATCCAAAAATATTCATTACCCAACTAAATAAAAATTGTGTCTGGAAAGCTACAATACATACCACAGATAGAACTGAACATGGTATAGGTTAATAGGACAGTACACCACAAAAAAAGATCACTCTGTAAATAAGTTTTGTGCTGCTCCCGGGTGGTGGGTTTGTATTACTAATGCTCAAAAGCCAAAGGCCATGTTGGGAGAGGACTACAATGGAAGGCACCAACCCTCATTTGAAAGGTTATGGTAATATAGTCAGAAAAGATTGGAAGTTTGATCTCAGTTTGTAATAATCTGATATTGCTGCACTTGGTTTTGAGCCAGCTCTGAGAACGGGACTTGAGGAACTTCTGACCCACAGTAAAGAGTGATATCTAGTGACCTTGTTTCATATACTGTATCTGGTACATGGGTGCAATTAGTGTTTTCCCAGATGATTAATTTTAGTTAGCTGTTTTGAGGCATTCAGGACATTCTTTGTTGAAAACTATGGTTGCATGGGAATAGGAAATAAAGTACGTAAAACTCTATGACCTGTTTGGACGGAAGGTTGATTCAGTCCTGTGAGAATGCTAAGAAGGAATATTTATACATAGGTCATGAATATCATATCATTTAGACCATGTCTTTGTGCCTTTCACCTAGCTTTGTGCCACTTTATATAGAAATATCTTACTATATAGAAATACCTGATCCTGATCAGTGAAAACAAGATGATGGCTGCTGAGACAGGCAAGATAAGATTTATACATTCAGAAAAGGAATAAACACTCCAGAAAGTTAAGAACCCCATGTGATTCTATGATCAGGGGAATAAACAAAACTTATTTTTCTACAGAAGGATGTCTTACACCTCTAACACCCTTTCTCCACTGTCTGCTCTAATATAGCCAGTTCTTTCTCAGACCCTTTCATCCTGGGTTTTCCTCCATTTCCCTACTCCCATGTCCCCAGAGTAGCCCTACACATTCCCTGCTTCCCTTCACAGCCCACCCATGAGCAAGGCAGTGTACACTGTGGCTGTTTTGGAGCTGTGTGTACCTTTTTTTTCTCCCCCCAAATCTTTTTTTTCATTTGTTTTTTATCTGGAAGCCTAAAAAAGTTACTGTGGGGTTAAGAGAAAATGCCTCAGGTAACCATTACAGTAAGGAAAAACTCAGGCAATGAACCCTTTTTCTTTTCCTTAGAGAATCAGGCTTAAAATAACATGACATGATGCTTTGAAAAAGCATTTACATTTAAAAATAAAAACAGCTTGTATGTTTATATCTTTTTCATTTGTTTCAGATGATATTCTGGAAACTGAGTTTATTGCTAAGAATGATCACCACCACAGCGGCTATAATTTTAGAAGTCATTGTCAGGCAGTGAATTTTAGATATGTAATCACCAGTACTTGTACCTACAGCCTGCCTCTAAAGTATACTCCTGTTATTAGGCTACAGAAATTTATCATGTGACATATACATATCAAAACACATCAATTTTCACATTTGCTTGTTTTTAAGCAACATGGCAAGAATAATTTGCGAAGATCATTTGGTGAGCACTTCTGAATACCAAATTCACTGTTTTGTAAGCACAAAATTAAGTATAATTAATTAAATAAATTCTATGCTGTAAGTTGTTCACCAAGCTTTACTGTTACAGCATTTTAAATTCAGAACCTTGTTGCTTCTAATCTTGGACTCTGACAACGAATGTAATATTTTCAATTGTCTCACACTATTCATTCAGGGATGTTTACAGAAAAGTATGGCACAGAAAGAAGAACAAAGATCCTCGCATTTAAGAAGTCAGACAGAGTGTAAGCATAATGAGCTGTGGGATACAGAATAAGAAATGCTTGGAGAGGGTTGAAGAGGGAAGAATTAGACTTTGAAATTTCTTGGAGATGAAAGTAAGCAGCTATAACTGATCAAGTAGGGTGATATCCAATGGACGGAGGCATAGGTAAGAATGACACAGGCAGATGATGGGCTCAGAAAATGAACTTCACAGCAGCATTTTGAATGGATACCAGAAATGACAGATTACATTTGTCCAAGCTGAGAGAGAACATTGCAGTAATTGAGATGCATGGTGATACAAGCCTGGGTGACAGTTGTAGCAATCTGGAAGTCTCTGTGCTTTAGAGAGTGAAACTTTAGAAAGAATCTGCTTACATATAGCCTTGATGAAAAGATCAAGAGGGACACTCTTGGGGTAATCACAGAAGGGAGAGGATGTGAGAGAACTGAGACCTGGCAGTGCATTTGGAAACTGGTGCTGCAGACTATCTGAGCTAATTAGAATTGGCTTGGAATTGAGGAATGGGAGAAAAAGATGCTCTTGAGCAGAGAGTGCAAATCAAAGTGATGTAGATGCAGATGCTTGGTAAGCTAGTGCCTGTGGACATGCAAGTAGAAACATGGACTCCAGGAGCAGAAGTAATGGGAGAGAGATCTCAGTAAATTTGGAAATCAATTGCTTTGGGTAAAATATATACTGATTGGCATGACTGTTTGTGTCTTTGTTTGACCTGGTTTTCTCTGTATCTAAGTTCCTGTTGTTTATGAGGCAAGTGCTGGGAAACGATGCTCCAGGTAAACCATGTCTTTATCAAATAAGCTATTTAGATATGCTGCATCTATGGCCGCTGGCATTTAAAACTTAACTCTGCAGACTGAAATCTTCCCTGCTCAAAATTCCTGCAGCTTCTGTTTCTCTCTCTAAGTAATATCTCTTTGTCATCAGATCATTTAGAATATTTTTTCTAGTTGAGTACTTTTGCCTGTGTAGGCCTGCTTTCTGAGCTCTTTTTCCCTCAGTTTCCTTTCTGAAACAACCCCATTTCTCTCCCTCCCCCTTTAGCTTCTGTGTGGAGTAAAGGCAGCACGTACTGTGGCTGTTTTATTTGCCATACTTGCACTGGCTGGGTTGGCTGTATTTGCTGGCCGGGTAACACCAAACCACATAGAGCAGAACCAGGCCTGCTCCTGTAGGTGTTAATTTTTTCTCCTTTCTCTGTACAGTGCAGCATTTGTCCTTGAAGACATTTGCAGATTTTCCCCTAACACTAAACTTCACTTTCTGTGTAGTGCTGAGTCCCACTTCCCATGTCTAAGCAAAGAGTCCTAAATGTTTTCGAAAATGAACTGTTGTCAGCTGCCAAAATTTCTTTGCTATACATCTTTGTTGTCAAAACTTTAATTGAAAATTTATTAAATTAGACAATATAATTCCACAGGTTAATTTTATAGTTAGAATTCACAACTTTGTTATGTGAATTTCTACTTTCTTTTTGATTTCATTATTTGGCTAAACTGACACTCTCTCTGAGGGCTGCCACACACACAAGCCACAAATTCTTTTACCAGCTTCCTCGGGGTTCTCTGTGGCCGTTATTCTTGGCAGAATTATTTCAGTTACTTTACAATGAATGATACTATTTTATTTTTCTGAATGATACAGTTAGTATGTCAGATCTTCATTTTCTGATTTTATACACCTAACTCTGGCTACACCCTAAGTTTTTGCTTGTTCTAAAGACCTGAGACTGAAAAGGGTGGGAAGTCTGGACCGTTCTGCAATCATTTGAGTCTGGTACTCACCAGTTCTGAAAAATTTTTATATTGAGGTTTTGTTATAATGCTTTTAGGAACCTAATTTTAAACTCACATTTTCTAAAAATATCACTTTACATTTTTATACTGGTAGTTTAAGTTGCAGAAATCAGTATTCACTTTACAAAAAATGCCAGGACTTTCTCAGTGCCATGACTACCCCTCCTTGAGAACCAATATTTGTACATATATATATGTTCTTAAGCTTACTATCCATGCTATAATGACTACAGAATACCACAATGACAGAAGTCGTAAGCTTCAGACTATTCTGAGTTTTCCAGGCTTTATGGTACATAAGTTAAAAACCTTAGTCTCCAAGTTTTCCTGTAAAATCTATGATGGCCCCTATTTTTGTCTTCTTTCTATTGCTTCTGCAGTTTCAACTTTTAAAGTTCAGTGCAACTACATGACCATTTTGAAAAGGTTTCATATTCTTTTATCTTCAGCTTAGGCATCTGCAGAATGAAGATTGTGAAGATTGTTATGAAATGCAATTAAAATATGTAAATTATTCTGATACTCTTATATGACCGATATGATATGCATACAATATCGTAATATACCTTTTTAAAGATGAATAGAATCAGTTTTGGGGATTACTGGTGGACTAGGTGTTGCTTTTTCCTATTAGTTTAAAGTCAGGGGGTTTTGAATGTGTAATAGAAGAAAATGGGTAATGGAAGAAAACTTCCATTGTCCAGAAACTAACTCCATGGTGCCACCCAGCCTGGTATCACTGCTTGCCCTTCAGCAGGCTGCTCTGTTCAGGTCCCAGCATGGAGGGCTCCTGAATCTTCTTCCTTTCTTGCTCTGAGCAGGCTATAACACTGACTTTCTCCCTGAACTCTCTGGCTGCACCTGGGCTTGCTGGCACACAATTGTCTCACTCCAGTATGAAGTCAGGCAAGGCTGGGACACCTATTTTTGGAGGGAACTCAGAACTGTTCTTGGGGTAAGTTAAAAAAAAAAAGAACCCAAAAAAACCCCCACAAATGATTCCTTGGATTTTCCCTGCAGATCTGGTGTGTCACCACTGAAGAGCTCCAGAATATTATAAGACTCCCCATTATTTTAAGCATGTATTTTTCTGCAGCCTTGTGGAGGATTTACACTTTTTATCTTTAGGGAGATGTGCAACTGAAGCAGACATGTAGGCTCCAGAAGAGTTATTTTTACTTTACAAACATACAGACCTGCACAAAGCACTAAAACATCTGTGCATATTCCCCTGCTTTAGGCAATTCATCACCCAAGAATCCTCTAAAGAGTCTAGGACTTCTGCTTCTGTATATAATTTCTTCTTCAGGAATATCGTGCTTTTATATATTTACTTCTCTTTTTCTCTTTTGTGTCTTTCCTGCTGCTTTTCTCTTGTCTGAAAAGCACACATTTGTTTGTAAGTATCCCGATCCATTTCTCCCAAGCTGCCTGAGCCTTACAGCCTATGTCCAACTTAGAGGTCCTGGGAGTGCTTCCCAAGTCCTCAGTTTGTATGTGAACCCTGACCATGTCCTGATTTTTCATTTGGACAGGACACAGAAGGGTACCCTCTTTTGAGTGTCCTTGTTCCCTATCGAGGAGCAAGCCCCGAGATAGTGGCTGGACAGGAACAATGACTAAGAGCATGCCCTGTTGCAGCATACAGGTGTCCCTGATGCTATGTTTAGTAAAACCCACCACTAATACTTAAATCCTTTGTTTCTTGTGTCACATTTTCCCTCTTGCCAAAATTTAGTCCCTCTGAGGGTCTGGAGGAAATTGATTTAACTTTCCATCAGCCTAGGCTATTTCCATTTAAACAGTCCAGTATCGTGTCAGACCTAGAGGATATATAGCACAACTGTGACAGCATATGGCTGGCCCCTCATATAGCTGAGTACACCAAGATGCAGCATTTTCATTCATGCAAATAGCATTCAGAACTGCACCCTAATTTCTTAAATGATTTAAATGAATATGGAGGATATTTAGGAAAGTTAAGAGAAACTAACTAACATATGAATTTAAAGACATAAATTAGAGCTTATGTAACCTTGAGGAAGAAGTTGCTGCTCAGAAGCAGATTTAATACCAGGGATACCTATAGCAAATTAATACTACTCTTACATCTGGAGAAAGGCAGTCACATTAAACTGAAATGTGTATCTTAAGTTATGCATGATTATGTTAATGTTTGCTTATTTTGTTAAACAGTTCTTTACATTGCAATTAACTCACAAAAGGCAGAATGCCAGCCAGCACATTCTTTTCATCAGACATATTTGATGGGTTTTTTACAATTTCATACTTGCCTACAGAAGAGTGAAATCACTTATGCACTATGACTTTTGTACTACATGACTGTAATATTGAAATCATGTAAACTGTCTTCTAGCATGTCTCTATTTTAACTAGTGAAAAAAACTTTTAAAATAATAGATCATAACTCTACACAGCAAGTACTATTTGTCTCTTTTCCTTTCGTAAAGAAAACAGTACTCTGAATTAATGTGTAAATGAAAGAGTTCCTCCATGTATTGGATAGTGAAAGATTTATATTTAAGACTGCTAAGTAGGTGCTGTAGAAAGAGTTTGGATGTAGCTCTTCCTGCAAAATGCTCCTGAATTTGCTGGCATGTAGCATCATTATACTCACTAAAAATAAAATGCCCTCAGGCCTGGTAAGAGCAATTGATTCATAATTAGGCTCTCGGGAAAGAAGCCGGGATTTCTAGTAAGATATTTCTTTTAAAAAATGAGCTTTACCAGATGAGCAGACTTCTGAACTATATAGCTGGATACATGGAATACATTTCTGCTCACATGGGAGGGGGTTTCCAGACACTGAACTATTTCCAAAAACAGAATACAGTGTCATAAAAGCATTGCAGAGTTACCTTGAAACATAGGCAAAAGATTTCACTGCTTAGGAGTTAATTTTGAAAAGTTGAAAGGCAGAAGCTAAGAGAACCAAACACTAAGGTAGAAACTGAAGGAGATTCTTGGGTCCATTTGAAGATAGTCTTATTCTCAGATCCTATCTTGAAAAGTTTTAAAACCTTTAAAAACTAGGAGGTTTTTTATAGATTCAGAGAGATACAGGGAATCTATAAATAACATTGTATCCAACATGTAGAATTAATTTCTAGCATAAACCCCCAAACTTAAGTATTTTAAGCTGACAGACGTTAAGCTTCGGTGTTGCACAATTCAGCTGTGTTTCAAAGCTTTTCTGCCAAATCTCTGCAGTGGAAAAACATATAGAATACTTCAAAATGCAAACAGAACTAGGCTTTAATTTGTATTCACACAACATCAAAAAAACAAACAGGTTTTGATTAATATGAAAAAGGACAGGACACACTCTTTGTTATGTAGACAGAAATGTAGATCTCGAAGCTACCTCAGGATCAAATAAGCTTAGGCCATGCTCAGTAGACACTTTCCTGAACTGCACTTACACCACCTCCAGATAAAGAGCACACACACACATTTCACATCTCCGTGGAATAACCTATCTAGTTTCTCTCCTGCATGTGTTTTTTTTGTAATTTCTTTCCTTAGAATCTGTATTTTAGATTAAGTGACTTATTCAAGTCTTTCTGCCATAAGCTGCCCAAAATACTTCACGGCTGCCCTCCCTCCCACTTAGTGATTAATAACATCCGTGATCTGCATGCCAAAATATGCATACCAAGATACAGGATTTTTTGAGCTAAACAGGGTCTTGCTGTTGTGCTGACAAACAGTATCTTAGCACTAACTAAGTGCTGTCAACACACTCAGGCAATCTTTTTCCTGTTTTGGGGTTCTTTATGGAGGCAGGAAAATGTACCCTGTCGTGCACTTTCAAAGGCACAGAGTGAATCATGCACGAGAAGATAACAGCTCACCTAGAGTCTTCTGAGGGTTTCACAAACTAAACTGTCCCAGTCTGTGGCCATTGTAGCCCACACAAACCAGGTTTTCAGCCATTTCTCAGAAAAGGTATGGGAGGGGTCTTGCATACCAAATGGGCACAGACGCTTTCAATTAAGCAAAGATCCAGACATTTGGGTCCTGCTGTAGTAAATAGGTAAAAAATGAGGTTTACAGATTTCAGGATGGAATACATCATGCCCTGGAAGTTCATTTTTTTTCTTCAGAGACTATAGAAAGAGTATAGATGAGTATCTTAAATTAGAGGCTTAATTTTTGTGTGATTGATGCCGGGTAGTGGGAGTCCAATCCTGAATGAGAATGTTGTAAGATTATTAGTGATTTGCAGAGATGTGTTTTGGAGATGGATTTGGGCAGACGGAAATATGGGAGATGTCAATGATGTCTTGAGGTAGAATATGCATATTAAATAAATTGCTCCCTGTGGTGAGTGCTGAGGTTGCTGACTTAATATGAAACTAGAATGGAAAGATTCTCCCTTTTCTTCAGTCTTTGTCCCATACCAGTTAAGAAGGTATCCTGTTTGCTGCTGAACTAGAACTCACAGACAGGAATAATGAAACTCAAATGATAAATCTACAGCACCACTTTTCCATGTACCATGGCCTTTTCCCAGATTTCTTGCTGTACAACTTAGGGGAGAAAACAGATGAAAGAAAAGCCCATTGGGAGATACTAATAACTTCAAAGGTTTCTTATAGTAACAAGAATTTAATCTTAAGGCTGATTTTTACTGTAGTGCTTTGGAAGGAAAATACTTTAGCTTTCATAAAAAGAAGATAAAGTGTTGAGGTACTATATAGTTCAGTCTTGCAGATGAAATGTAGATGAACAAGATAATGAAAATTTTGGGAAAGTATGGCTCTTTAATGCAGTACCTGAGAACAGTTCCCAGTTTCCAGTTTCAGGTTCATTCCCATCCTGGATCCTGGCTTCATGCTGGGATGAGCCTTAAGAAACCATCTCTTTATATGTTTATATGCTGCCATGAAAATGCAACCTAGGTGTGCAGGAAGATAAGATGTGCTCCAGTAAGTCCATGCCGAGGAGTACATATAGACTTTGACTAAGAGACAGCCAGGGACATACTCTGACTTTACTCCTTAGGCAATTAAACTAAAATCAAAACAAAATGAATAAGCTAGAATTCATTGATTTTGTTGTAAATGTAATCATAAGAATCACTTAAACTTCATATTCTCCAATAAATGCTGTTCTGAGCCTGGATTTATCTCTAAGAGTGGAAAGGAAACTGACATATGGAGTGTAGGAAGGTTTTCTACTGGTTCATCTCTCTGTCTGGAGATCAGCTTTCCTGAAGAACTGTTTGTTTTCCCAGAACTTGCTCTGTCCTACTTCTAAAACTCACCTTCCTCCATGTCCTTCCATGTTCAGTCTGCCCCTCTGCCTCTGCACATAGTCTTTCTTAGACCTCTCTCCTGTAGTTCTGAGGCAGACATGAAACTATACTATTTATAACATAGAACTAGTCATCTAGACTAGCCTCATAGTTGACAGAGAAAAGTCTGATTTTGTAGGGTGAGTGTGAATCTTCTTCAGCGTGAGATTCATCTTTTCCTGACGGAAATGCTTAGCACAGGTCCCATTTCAGTCTATTGACTATAAAGAGAACTGAGATTCAATGACTCATATTCAAATGACTATATTAGAGGTGTCTCTGGTTAGGTGCGCTGACTCTCACCCATGTAGTCTACGTCTTACCAACTTGCAGCCTATGTGATTGAAATATTGCTTCTTCCCTGGTTATGCCCTCTACTTTTCATGTGTGTATATTTACAGTTATTTAATGTTTAACATGATTAAATTATCGTCTCAATTAAAATGAAAGAACATTAAATGGCATTAAACTAATATAGTTTAATGCCATACTGTGTTGTTTAATGCATAGGGTCCATTTTGACTGAATAAAATGAAATTTTGATCCATTTTAATTTGTCATACAATCAACATCTACCTAAGTTATTTCTTTCCTTCCTAATTTCATTCCTTTTTGTTATTTTGGCACTGGAATAACTCCCATCACCACCGAGCATGAGTATTGTGCTGTAGTTCAATAAGGTCTCTTAGAATGCTTTACTGATTAATTCAAAGCTTGGCTTTCCATGTCTTTTGCAAATCAATATGATGCTTGTCATCCAAAAAACTATGTATTGCTCACTTCCATTGAAACAATCAGTAACACGTGGGATTGACTGTAAGAGGCAATGGAGTATTCAAGGGTCCTTAACATTAGTACCGATTCTGTTCTCTTAGCTAAGAAGAGAAATATTAACAGTATTTCATCAACCAAAGAAACTGAGGTGGTGATTTTATTGATCATCGTTAGAGAATGATAAAGAAAAGCTGGCATTCTGGCAGACACTAATCTGCTGGGTGATCACCAGGGAAACTGCAGTGTTGCAGCTCCAAACAATGCAACTCTGGCTCAGCTGAGCAGTAAAGTTATCTATAAAAAAATATACAGAAAAAAAAGGGCATTTTTGCAAAATTTGTTTCTTTCTTCCTATCTTCCTTGCTTTTCTCTTTCTCCTCTTTTCTCCTTTCCTCTCGTCTCTCCCATGGGAATATAGGTCACAAATCCAAAAAAAATGAAAACATTTCATTGTTGCCAATGGAGGAAAAATAACAATAATAATAAAAAAATTGCCATTACTTTAATGTTTCCTTGTGCCTTTTAAATATTACATCATGAAAAGTTCAGCAAGCATGGATAATTTTCATATTTAATTTTTCAATTGTAATTTAT
>JAOXJM010000001.1:193171252-193183524 GCA_026413425.1 Tringa solitaria
TTTTCTTCCTGGAATTAAAAGATAGAGTATTAAAGAGAAAAATCAGTGACTGCAGTATGACCTCAATTATCCAAATGTCAAGGGAGACAGAAAACATTAGGACAACTGAAATTTCAGATAATTATCAATATAGCTAATAGCTATATTGGGGGACAGGGAGTACTATATAGTTACAGTTCGTATTACAGTAGAAACTGCCGTAACTAGTGCATTATAATGGTCCATGTTTGACAATATTGAACGTGGGTACTTGAGGAAGTACAAGAAGCCCCATGAGCTACTTATGAAATGTCAGATACATAAGGCAGACTTCTTTCTAGCATTTTCATTTTGAGATTTATGCCCTAAAATACAAGGATTATGTTCTTTATCACAGTATTTGCTGAAGCATCTATGAAAATCCTCACTGTTTGCAGAACTGTTTGATTGTTCTTTAAAAAACTTGCAAAATTCTTTTTATCTGAGTGAGATCTCGTATTCAATAAGTTTCACAGGCCTCCCTCTTTCCTAATCTATAAGGATGTTGATGTCATTGTTGCCTCTTGCCCTCCCACTTTGCACTGCTGTGAAAAGCCCACCTCCGTCTCCTTGAGGACCTCCCACAGACACTGGGGGCTGCTCTTAGGTCCCCCAAAGCCATCTCTGCTCCAGGCTGAACAAGCCCAGCTCCCTCACTGTCTCCTCACAGGGCGGGTGCTCCAGCCCCACCATCCTGGTGGTCCCCTACTGAACTCGATCCAGTTTATCTATCTCTGTTTTGTACTGAGGGGCCCAAAACTGAACACAGTATGTAGGTGTGATCTGATGAGCAGGGGGTGATAACCACTTCCCCCAGTCTCTCTTCATAAAGCCCAGGCTATAACTGGCCATCTTTGCTCCCAGGACTCGCTGCTGGCCCATGTGCTGCTTGCTGCCCACCAAGCCTCTCAGGGTCTTTGCTGCAGAGCTGCTCCTCAGGAAGTTGTCCCCAGGTTGTATCCGTTCCAGGGAAATTCCTTCCCAGGGAGAGGATTTTGCATATGTCCTTGATGAGTTTCATGAGTTTCCTGCCAGGAATTCATCCTGCCTGTCCATGTCCTTTAGGATGGCAACTCTGCTCTGGGGCAAATTGACTGGTCCCCCCAGTTTGGTATCAACTGTAGGCTTGATGAGAGTGCAAATATTGTTATTACAAGGAAAAGAACCACAGATTTCGTCCAAAAAGGCATATATATTTACTCAGTAAAATTCTAGAATTTTTTTTTTTACATATCGTATTTTAAAAGGTCTTTCCTAATTAGCACACATTGCATGCAACTAGAAAAATGTGTCTGTATTTGGTTAGGAGAGGGGAAACATGCATAGGCAACAGGTGAAAGGAGAGACAGATATTTTAAGGAGGAGAATAATGCTCTTCTGTGCAGGGAAAAAAAAAACAAACCAGAAAAGTTAATTTTTTCAGTGAGAAAAGTTAAGTGAGGAAGGTGAAGAGCGTTAAACTGCAACTAGCTAAGCCATTACCCCTTTTGCTACTGCTTATTTCTGTTTTTTTCACTCTTAAGCTCTTGAAGAGTAAACTGATATCATTGCAACTGCTGTTTGTTATTATTTCAATATTATAAAATGAAACTTTATAGACTATCTCCCGGCAGTAGGAGAGTTTCAGGCTATTGGCAGATTGCTCACAAGTGATAAGAAACACTTTAGTAATAAGCGTCTTGTCAGCTAAATATAGCATATACATTTTATATACTGTGGCTGTAAACAGGGTGTGGCGTGTAGAGAAACTGTTTAATATTACAAATTTTCCTGCCAACTTAAAATTATAATAATTATGAACACATATTACTTAAGCAGAAATAAATATTTCTGGTGATTAAAATAACAGAAACATGTGAGACCACAAGCAGGATTTGATGCTTTTGGAAACTCAACTGAATTTGAAGAAATATCTGTTACTCTATAAATGGAGGATAAGAAATCAAGGCATGGAAAGGACTGAAGAATATCTGTTTTTAGTTACTGTATTACAACCTGGCCTATTCTAAAGTCCCTTGCTAAATTGTGACTCAGAGTCAAAGATCAGAGAAGACCATAAAGGGGCTGGAGGACCTCTTACAACAGTCTTTTTTCTCATTCCCACTAAGAGACCTGTCATGGTTTAACCCCAGCCAGCAACTAGGTCCATGCAGCCATTTACTCACACACCAGCTCCGCTCCCAGTGAGACAGGAAGAAGAGGGAGAATGCAGGAATAAACTAGAGCCAGCTCTCCCTCCAGCTACTTCTTTCAGTGGTCTCAATATTTCTGATTGCTGTAGGAATTTTAGATTAGAATTGCCACAAGAGTAACACCTCTGATTACATTTTATATGTTTATTCCCAGACTGTGCTTTGAAAAAGGTGCTGGTGAGAGTCCATAGACTGTTGCGATTCCTCAGTATTTTAGATGAAAATCTTTAGTCTTACTTTTACAGGTTTCGCTCACAAAATGGTATTTCTCCCTGTGTGTGTAAGCCTGGGGAATGAAGTGCGACACTTTAGTTCCTTCATTACTTCTAAAAGTTCATATGCGTAATGACTGGTGTGCATTCATGCACTCATGAGGAAGAATAAAGAAGGAGGAACGATACTTCAATAAACCACGTTTTCCTTTCTGAACTGTCACTGAATCAACACCCAAACTTTATACCTGGGGAGCATCATCAGCTACAGCTGCCAGTTTCTCAGTTAACAAAGTGTAACACAAGGTTTAGCTACTGGTAGTTAGAAGAGATCTGTTGGAGCTTCCCAGGGTACAGTCTATTAACCTCTGTTCTCTGGACACGTTAGTATTGGAAAAATTGTATTCTGTCTGTTGGGCTACCAGATTCACCTGGAAGCCATCTTCCACATATAATCTGTATGAATTAAGAATAAGTGACTATAAGACAACTCCTGTAGAGCTCTACTTCTATAAAACCTACTGTTCATGTCTAAAACAGACATCGTGAATCTACTGAGTTCAAACAGAGCTTGGCTACAAAGGAAATGACTTCCCAAAAGTAGGAGATATTTTTATTTGCTTCCTGCTGCAAGACTTATGCATTATCACTCTACAGTATTCAACAGTCTCAGGATATCTACCAAGAAGCTTTTTCTGAATTGGAGAGTATACACAACCACTTCAAATAATTATGAAACTTAATATTTGATTTGTTGAGGGCCTGACTGAAAACCTTTCAAACATTTCCAATGATTTGATGTAGAATTATAGAAGGCCTTAGAGATACTTTTGTATTGCTGTTTATAGCAAAATACAAAAATTATATATAGCAATATATAATCATTCCTGGCTTCTTCCTTTGTTAATTAAGAATAAAAATTATATCCTAAATTTTTATGGATTGATCTAATTTTGAAATCTAAGTTCAACCTCACTTCTTTTCTATGGTACCATGTCTTAGTTCTCAATTAATAAAAGCTGCAGTGATGCTGACCACAGTAAGTGTGAATCAGCAAAAAGAGATGAAAAATAAATAAGAGTAGTTCGAGCTGTGAATGGCTAGAAATATTAAGAGTAGTAAGAAACCATTCTTATAATAGAATAAAAATGTACTAAATTGCAATAACAGTGAAACTCTCAATAATGTGCAAAAAATGGCTGAAATATTTGAAAGAATATATCTTTCTTTTTAAAAGAATCAGAATACTGTATTCCAGTCTTACAGTAATAGCAAAATACCTTTTCCTGCACACGTATCTAAGAAGGGTATAAAAATCAAATATACTAATAATAATGCACTGCAATATTCACATTACAAAGTAAAAAAAAAAAACAGAGGTTTGTTTATCGCAAGATAGAGATTGACTCTGAAGTTTTATTACTGTATATCATCATCTTGAATAGCATCAAACAGAACTGACTGCTTCTATTTTTAGCTACCTTGAGTAGTATCTTCCTTTTCTGTTAATCCTATTGACATTTACTTGAATATTTATGGAGTAAATTGGTCTCTAGTGTGCACAGTGATTTCAGAATCTAGCTGGCAGATAATTTGGAGTGAGTGAGCAAGCTATGAATAGTGCTTTGTTTTTCTGGTCCCATTCTTGCTCCTCAGCAGAGATAAGAGAAATCTCCTTCTTCCTCATGAGTGTCTGACACACTGACACCCTGAAATTCTGAAGTGCAGTTTCTATTTTAATGTTGTCATATAACCACATCAAGTTGAACAAGGACAAGTGCAAGGTCTTGCACCTGGGTCAGGGCAATCCCCAATATCAATAGAAACAAGGCAATGAATTGATTGATGGTATTCCTACAGAGAAGGACTTGGGGATTCTGGTGGATGAAAAATGGGGCATGAGCTGGCAACGCGTTTTTACAGCCCAGAAAGCCAACCATATCCTGGGTTGCATCAAAGGAAGCATGGCCAGCTGGTCAAGGGAGGTGATTCTCCCTCTCTGCTTTCTCTCTTGTGAGACCTTACCTGCATCCAGACTGTACTGCATCCAATTCTGGGGTCACCAGTGCAAGAAAGATGTGGACACATTAAAGCAGGTTCAGTGGAGGGCCATAAAAATAATAGAGGGCTGGAACACTTCTGTGGAGAAATGCTGAGAGAATTGGGATTGTTCAGCCTGGAGAAGAGAAGGCTCCTTGGAGACCTTGCTATGGCCTTTCAATATATAAAGGGGGCTTATAAGAAAGATGGAGAGATGTCCATAGTGACAGGACAAGGACCAACAGTTTTAAACTGAAAGAGGGTAGGTTTAGACTGGATATAAAGAGATACTTTTTTTTTTACAATGAGGGTAGTGAGACACTGGAACAGGTTGCGCACTGGAAGTGTTCAAGCTCGGGTAGGACAGGATTTGGGGCAACCTGATCTAGTGAAAGATGTCCCTCCCATAGAGGGGAGCTGAACTAGATGATCTCTTAAGGTCCCTTCCAACCCAAACCATTCCATGACTCTATATGAGAAGACGAAATCAAAGTGCCATGAACGATCTGAATTAAGGAGCTATAAGAACTGGAGCTTTTAAAAAAAATGGTTGGGGAATAAAAGACAGGCAATTGGAAAATTTGCCGAATCTGATTTTGAAGGAGGACTGAAGCAAGGTTAAAATTTGATGGAGCTACTTGGCATGGAAATTTCAGTTTAAATGCTTAATTAGGGAAAATCTTCCAGTGGCTGAAACAGGGACACAGAATAGTAACTCATTAGACAACTTTATTTTTATTCATCACATCCAATTTCAACTACCAGATCAGCCTCAACAGTCCTAGTCAATACCCTGGTACTCTAATATTACTGGCACAGGAACTTCATAGGGACAAACACTTTAAAGGGTATCCTACAATGGTATTATTATGCCTTCTATTTTCAGATGAAGATTAACGTGAGGCAATGTCATTCCTATTTTTCTGGTAGTACACAGATATATACAATGCAACTCTAATGATGTTCCTCATTCAGTGAGTGGAATTTAGCTGTTAAATTAGTTTACACAGCTACGAGAATCTCCAAAGGGGAAGATGCTAACAAAATAAGTAGGTTTGCCTGAATGTTGCAGGAACAATATATGGTCCCAGATCTGTACTTGCTTACAGTGGTGCACTGCAGCTAAGTGTACTGGAAAAGTCATTGTGAAATTAAATCATTCAACAAAGTGCAGAATTTGTATTTAATTTTTTTGTATTTGATATCATAGACTCAGCTCTTTTTTAGTAATACCTTTATTTCTATTCAAACTGGTGATGTTCATCCACAACTTCAAGGATCAAACTATCACAGAATTGTGGGGGTTGGAAGGAACTTCCGGAGATCATCTAGTCCAACACCCCCCTGCCAGAGCAGGTTCACCTAGAGCAGATTGCACAGGATGGCATCCAGATGGGTTTTGAATCTTTCCAGAGATGGAGACTCCACCACCCCTCTGGGCAGCCTGCTCAAAGATGACAATGTGCAGTTATTTGGCTTTCTGCTAATTCCTTCTAATTCAGAGCATTTTTTTCTATGCACTTCTTACACATACAAAGTGTCTTTTTAACTTCTGATATTCTGATACTTTTTCTCACTGTGCTTCTGTGTTTTCTTTTCTAGATTGTACATTTTTCACCAGCCATTGCAATGTACTTGCCCATCCAATTTTTTGGAAAGCCGACCTCCTCTCCCACAGGGAGTTGGCAGTCTCCGCTTCTTGTGGATGGAGACCCTGAGATATGACTTGTGTAAAAAAGGCAAGCAGACAGCAGTATTGATTGCTCCTACGTGTTTTTTTCTGTATACAAGTGCTGTTAGGAGCTTCCAAAAGTGACGAGGGAGCTCTAACAGCTGTTGCAGCTCTCACCTCATGAGAAACCCTCGGTTTATATATATCCTCCTGCACCATCAGCAGGAAAGGCTAAGATGCCAAACTTGGCAATGAACATGGATCAGCTTCTGTTAAGTTTGATGGTGGGAAGTATTTGCTCATACTGCTGTTGTAGATTCATGCTCTGGGTACATTTACATGTAGTTCCTACTTTTTGAGATACTATTTCTAATTCTACCAGGACTGGAAATTAAGCTGAGAAGGCCTAGGTCTACTAATATTAGTGCAATCCTTGCAGAGAGAGGAATCAGCTTTACTTATTCCCTGAATAACTTCTTGCTCAGCGCATGTTTCTTCTCACCCTAGTCTTTGCTGAAGTCTTTTCTGGCATTTCTGTAGTGTTGTGGGCAAGGTGAAAGCCAGATTAGTTATGTAGCAAAAACCAAACTAATCCTTGGAGGCTGAGTCTACTTGAGCATGTGTTAATGGACTGGGTGTTGCAGATGTTTGGGCAAGCAGACTGCAAAACACAATGCTGTCAATAAAGCTGCAGAACTCAAGGGCTTCAGTGTTTCTTGGGCTGCCTTTATCCAGGGCCAGAGGGCTTCTGTAGTTTCTGTTGCTCCCGCTTCCTCCTAAGAGACAGCTTTCTTTAAAGAAAATCAAGGATAAGAGAGAGGCAAGGCCTGTCTGAAGAGACCAGAGGGATCAGTCTGCTGAACTTGATGCCTGAAGGTAGGGAATTCACTGTCAGGTAGCCTGCGTAGTAGAGAGGCAGCAATTCTTATTTGAAAATAACAGATTCAACCAAGTCTGTAGCAATAGTATCTATTTGTAAATTCTCCCTATACCAGGAAGACTCTTCACCATTTTTTATGGTGATGTGTTGCTTTTTTCTAATATTCTTCCTGCTATACTTTTCTAGCAGAGCAAATAATAGTTATGAATTATAATCATGTAGCACTATTCTTACCCAAGAGCAAACTCAGGCAGGATAGTGTCAACCAAAGCTGCAAGGAATGTCTTGTTTAGGAAAATAGAGTTTTCTCTAATACTGCTCTGGGAAAATGTCATATCTCAGCTGATGGCATACACTGTTCTAGATACAGTGATCTTCTTTGGTTGTAATGGTGATGAACCACTATGTAAGTGCATGTCAGGTTTTGACTGCACCTGTTTGCAAACTCAGGCAATTATGCTTCGTTGTCTAATTGCTTATTTTATGGATGTTTTGCTCACATGTTTTTAAGCAATGCTATTTGATTGCAGATAACTAATGGTAGGGATCTCTTCTCATTATCATACTTTAACATTAGATTTGTCTGATTGCTGCAGGTGGAAACAATAGGTGATGCGTACTGCGTTGCAGCAGGGCTCCATAAGAAAAGCCTTAGTCATGCTAAAGCCATTGCCCTGATGGCACTGAAGATGATGGAGCTTTCAGAAGAGGTTCTCACTCCAGATGGGAGCCCTATTAAGGTAACTGTTTTGCTCTTTGTTCTCAGCTAGTTGATAGTACTTTGAGCTGATTAATTCCATTGTGTTCTGTCCATAGAAATTTGCTTATTGATAGGAGAATTTCCAATTTTATCAATATATCATAGTCTTTTTCATGGTGTATATATTTCAGTGGTGCCCATCAACAGCCATGTAAGCTATGCCATACTTCAGTAAGTCCAGCAGACCACACAGGCTAGCTGTTGCCTTATTATACGCACTGAATGCCTATTGGTGGCGGAAGGGCATTAAATGCACTCCTGGAGTCCTTCTTCCAGTTCAGTTTAGCATGAGAAGAAGACAGTTCACATGATCCAGGACTGTCCCATGCTACAAGTCAAAGCACAGTGCAGTGACAATTGGGAAATTCACTCCAGAAGTAGGCTCCTGATCTGAACTTCAGTATTAGTGTAGAAGCACTCAGAATTCTGCAGTTCTAAAGGGCCACATGCCTATTTTCTAAATAGTTGTTGACCTGTATAATAAAAGAATGTGTAGACTGCCTGCTTTTAGTTAATGTGCTTCCTTCCCACACAACTCCAGTTCCTTCTCCTAGATTGTACAGGAGGAAGCAGTAGATGGAAAACCATGTCATTTTGTACCATTTTAGAGATCCACTGCTGTTCTGCTTCTCTTGATCTTACACTAACCTTGTAGCTGCTGGCATTTGGAATTGGTAATGTTTAGGTGGAAAATGGAGATTCAGCAGGGAATAAAAAACATGGAGATATAGATGTGCCTTGCTTTTTCAAGGGTCAGATTACATGTTGTTTTCATTATGTGTACTCACTCCTGTTTCTGGTTAAATTGTTCTTCCCATAATACAAAACTTTTGTTTTCAAAGAAAATGGGGGGATTATGTAGAACAATGATTCAACACTGTCTAAAGCTTATAACAAAAGCCATATGTAGCTGGATGAGAAGGCTGGACGGACTTCCCATGGCATGATTTACATCATGGTTGAAATGCACTTTGTAAACTACAATTCCTCATGTCTGTTAAAAAATGAGGGTTGCATCTGAAATACTTCCTTTTTTTTTTTTCTCAAAAATGGAAACACCTGTTCTGAAAGTTAAAAACTTGACAAAAAGGAGGTAATTTTTTAAATTGTTAGAAATGTATTCAAGGATGTTTCTGTGATGCTCCTTGAGCAGTAAAATTGCATATTTCTCAGTTTCAACTTTTCTCTATTAGTTAGATCATATCTTGAACTATATTCCTTGAAGTCTTTGTGTATGGTGAATCAAGAGAAATTTAATCTAAATTAATTCTTCTGCCCAGAAAGGAGAGTGTGGATGCAAGGCAAGCAAGCTAGAAATTCCATGAAATATGGCAACACAATATTCAAATGAAAATATATTGAGTTCTGGATGAAATATATTAAATTTTGTATATCGATATTGCTGATGGATTTTTTTAAATGTCAAAATAAAATATTTGTTTGATTATTGAAAATATCCAAATATTCCAAAGAACAGCTTTCTGAAAAAGTATCTTGGACTACAGATCTTTAAGAAAAATTTTTAAAAAATAATTAATTGATCACACAATAAACATTAAAAGACAAGTGTCTGAAGATATCAGAAAAGATAACATTTTCAGTTTTAATACAGGACTGTTTCAAACATATTAATTTAATCCTATTAAAATAGATTTTCTGGATTGTTTGATTTCTCTGTTTTTCCAATGACTACAGCTGACTAATACATTCTAGCTACACTGTCACACGCTGGGAAAGCTGTCTCCCAGATCCTCTCCATCTTTTCACTTTCTTTTGAGTGATTGCTGCAATTGTGGGGAAATTTTGAAGGTGTATGTTTTACTCTGAGAGACACAGTTTATGACTGTTTTCATTACCAGTGTCATTATTTTTCAGAAAATTCCTGATGATTTCAGTGGCTACATAAGAAAACCTGTATAAGAAAGACTATAAAGACAGTGCAGAGGAAAAATGCTTGCATAGAATAAAATGCTAGGCATAATAACCAAATATTTTCAAAAAGTGCTAATAAACTTCCTTTAGAATTCAGAAGAAACAAGTAACTAAACTAAAAGGAGAGGTACTGAGAAGCTACTCAGTGGATGTTAGTTGTCCTGCCTTTAGTTTTAGGTGTAATAGATTTTGAGGAAGGAGGGATGGTGTTATCAACTAATCTCATCTCCTCAGTGACAAAGAATATGATGCTGTTGCCACCTTTCTACCTAACCTGGTAAATCATGTTTTTAAAGCCTTACCTTTCATAGAGGCATCTTGAATTGATTTTAAATATATTAAGGTTAAGATTCCTCTCACATGGTTTTCTACCCTGTAAAACTATTCAAGTAAGGGCTTTTGGAGAAGTCTACTTTAATTTGTCCTAGTTTAGGTGCCTAGTCTAGGATGAGATGAATCACGCCCTAAAAATGTGTATTTTCTCAGTTGTCTGTAAGGGGAGTCTATGGACCTAGCCTAAGTGTGGATATCTACGCTGTAAGCTTCTACACTGTCAGATGAATCCTCCTACAAATAGCAAAGAACACATAGTTTTTGTTAGTGGTTATGTCAATGATCGTTGTAGTTAAAAACATATGTATTATTTCTAAATTGACTTGGCATGAATTTACCTTCCAGCCACTGTTAAATTGGCTAGAATGATCCCTATTTTTGTTAGCTGCCAGTTTTTCACTTTAAAAAAAGGTGAAAGTGCCCATTGTGCCACACATAACAAATGCTCCATGTGCATAATGATGTTCTAAAGCTGTGTCAGGGTAGTTCAGGTTGGATATGATTCTATGATATTAGGAAAAAGTGGTCAAGCACTGGAGGAAGCTCCCCAGGGAAGTGTTCATGGCTTCAGGCCTCTCAATGTCCAAGTGTTCAGACAACATTCTTAGATATATAGTTTAGCTACTAGGTTGCCCTGTGTGGTGGCAGAGGATGGACTCGATGATCCTTCTGGGTGTCTTCTAACTCAGGATTCTATGTTTCTATAATCTACCTGAAATTTAAGGAACCTCTAGGAATGTGTAACAGTTACTATGAACTCAGCTCAGAACCATTATAGAAGACTTAACTTGTGACACATTTTACATTGTTTTTCATTAAAATATTTAAATACTCATTAACATCAGATACAAAGTACACAATGTACGATATAAGACATTAATTCACTTCTAAACAGTGAATTAAATTGTACTATAATGTGGTTACTTTAAGCCAGTCCTCATGATATGGATGGGAAAACAAGTGCAATATTTTGACTATATTTTGACCTTAATTTTTGTCTGTGATTCATATTACCAAGATCAACTGACATTTCCTGCGTCCTTGCCAAGTACGTTGAATATAGAATGCTGACATAGCTTTTGTTTTCTTGCATTGAAAAATCTACATCAGTATTTGAATATTTGAAATGAACTTGAAATCAGAGGACAGTTTCCCTCATGCCCAGCTTTTGACAAATTGACAACTTTCATGAGTTGCTGTGTTTAAATTCTGACTTTAGTCTTCAGGATAGTCTACCAGCTATTTTGAAAAAGTAAGGCAATTACTTCACTAAGTCCAAGACAAATTTTCAAAATATATTTCCTAAAAATAAAGGACCTTCTGATCTTGGGAGTAAACAACTGTTCTGCTTTCTCTTTCCCTGAAACTTTGAGCCTTGATTAAATAGAAGAAATGATTCTCAGCCACTTTATATAATACATGAGAGCACAGTTATTTGAAGTTCTATTTCTGTTAGTAGGCTAACAATTATAGCACAGTTACTCTGTTCCAATTGTGTTTTCTAGTAAGAAGGAAACATGCTAAAGCCTCCTTGGTGTTTGCAGTGGATTTATTTTCCAGAGGCCTGTTTAAGCTCTCTGAGGTCACCACTGGAAACCGAGAGTTCAAAAGTTATTCCCCAGATTTGTGGAGTGTGACTGATATGATGAACATTTAAGAGGCTAGTTACTTAGGGGGTAACTTTTTTTTCCAGACAGAGTCATTATGAATCTGTTTGCGTTGTCCTGATTGGAAAGATTTCAGCTCTAGGGAAACCTAACAGCAATTAAATGTAGCGGGTTTTTATTCGATGAATACTCAACTAGATATGGCTGACTTTATGATTATGGTGTATGGTATCTATTTTTTTTCTAAATTACTTTGATGGATGTATTTTGTTGTCATCTCAGGACTGAATTCACCAGAACGCAAATCCTTACTTTTTGTAGTGCTTGAAATGTTCATCCTCGTGATAGCAGTGGATATCTTATTGAATGACACTTACAGTCTCAGAATTTAGGAAGAAAAAGTGAATGAATTAATGAAAGAATGCCATATCACATAAGTGGGAATTTATGGTAAGATTTTCACCTGTAAAGTGCATTAACAGACAATCAAGTGAAGCTTGTTAGCTGGGTACACAGTTATCATTTGAAAGTATTCATTGTAGCAACCACAAAAATACGTTGTTTGTACAGCCACTGAATTTCACTGAATTTCACTGAATTTTTTAGAGTTGGAAGGGACCATAGAG
>JAOXJM010000001.1:193194414-193205958 GCA_026413425.1 Tringa solitaria
GTATTTAATGATTAAATAATAAGTATAAAATAAGTTCAAAATGTTTTAGTGGAGCTACTTTTTTGAAAGACGAACCAATAAGCCAAGTGTTCAAGACAATATGAGTTCAGGTAGTGATTTTTTTTTAACCTAGCTTTTGTGGTAATCACAATTTCAACTTTAAAGCCTGTGGAAGCCTAAGAAATCCATACAGTTCCTGTAGATACATTGAGGGATATTTTGTGAGGATGTCACTTTAAATTCTTAGCTTATATGCACTGAAACAACATGAAAATATTTCCCAAGTTAATGACTGAGTCTTTCCCTTTTCCTGTATGAACCCTCAAGTACTAATTAATTTAATTTCAACACATATTAATTTTAACATGGACAAGGTATTGTAAGCCCTGAAATTTTGTAGTGGAATGAAGACAGCTCCATTATTTCTAGCTCCAAAATATCAGTCTCAATTTCATAGGGCTATCTGTGAATAAGAACTTTCTCAAAGGTAAAAATCAAAAGAAGACAAAGTAGAGTTCAAACTTTGTTTTCTTTTTTCTGAATGTGTTTATGACAAAACCTTACATATCTTTGGAAGCTATTTGATATTCTAATTTACAGTCTCCCTTTTCTTAAACGTTTTGGGAGAACAGAGCATGATTACATTCTGTTTGGCACTGTCTGAAACCTTTGTTCTACTGTAATTAGAATAAAGTTTTCACAGGCTTCAGTGAGTCCTTCGTTTAACCCCATTTGTCTCTAGGGTACCACCCCTTGCATACTGGGCTCTGCCTTCAAGCACTATGTCTGCTTTCAGGGCCACACTTGATGGCCATTTGGTCTGATACAGTACAGTTGTTCTTACATTCTTATCTAATTTATTGCTTATTCCTAGTCCCAGACCTCGGCAGCTAAATGTCAACTTCTTCTTCTGAAGGAATGGCACATTTAATAGCTAGGATAGCTCAGATAACAAAAACAACAAAAGAGAGTGCAAAAATTCTTTCCACTATGACTGAGGTCATGGTATCTATTTCAGTCTGGTTACCCTACAACATTTTATGGTTGCTTATACACTGCCATTTCCTCCCCAATGGACTCATAGGGAGCTTGTGAAATTGCTAATTATAAACATATTGAGAAGACTATAACATCGTTCTGTTCTCAGAGCTTTCATTATTTCTGAGCCATTTGCCAAAGAATTTTAAGCGTTTTTGTTTTCCATGAGCTCTTCCTTGATTTTTGCCATTTGTTGCATTGTGTGTGTTGGTTACCTAAATTATGTGATGTTCTTACTCCCTGGACAGAGGAAAAACCTTTTAGTGCATGAGAATGAATGGCAAATAGCTAAATAATAAAGCCTGCTCTTGTTCACACATGAAGACTATTGTTTATAGGAGACAAGGTTAATTTTGCAAGGATCTGTTCCCTAGTGAACGCGGTGAGTAAGTTTTTGGTCTGATAGTTCATGACTAGGAAGAAATGAACAGCCACTCAGAATCAAAATAATTGCTTGAAAATGTATCTTTTGCAGAACGGAGAAAGGTTATTCTCATAGTAGAACTGTTTCTCCAGTTATGTTTACCCAAGCTTATGGAGCCACACTCTGTAAACTGCAAATATAAGACAATGCAGATGTTCCACTCTCATTTTCAGTGAGGCTAACCAGGGCATCCTGGATAATGGTAGTATAGGGCTTAACTTACCTTAGAACTAGAAGTGTGCGTCAGTTATATTATCCTTCTTCTGTTTTTGACAGTTCTGTAAGTAGAGCCATCAGAGATTTTTTAGTTTGTTCTTGGTGGTATGTTTTGCTCACATGAAAATGCAGATTCTTTTAAACCTACAATTCCTGTGAAGTACTTTACTTTTAATGATCTTTTAATAGAACAAAAAGTTCTGTGGGTTAAGTTGGCATTTCTGGGAAGATAAAATGCATTAAGAGCCGCCAGTGGTTAAGTGGAGTGTAGAAAACCAAGCTCAGTCGCCATGGCATACATTAGGCAAAGGTGAATGTCCCACACTCCAGGTTGAGTCAGTACCATTAAGCCCAAAATAGCATAAGGGCTGTTCTTGAGCCTGTCATGGTTTTCTCATTTAATATTTTGAAGGACCTCAGTTTTGTTTCACAGAGAAGATGCTTAAAAACTGCAACTTATACAAAATTGAATGTTTTTCGTGCTAACCCTAACAACAGGCATCATCATTGCACAGCCCATGTAACATTAATATTAAAAAGAAATCTAAGCTCTAAACAATGTTTTGCAAGAAGAATAATTTTTTTTTTTTTCAGGAAAGTAGAAAGTGAGAAATAAATGCATATTTTAGAGCTTTATCTATGTTCAGTGGACATCCAGCCCTCCCCCCCACCTCCAAATTCCTTTATAAATACCTCTGTTTGGAGCTATGAACAAATTGCAACAGATGACTACTTTTAGTGTGGTCTTCTGAAGACAGGAAAGCAATACGGAATCTTAACAGCTTCCTAAAAATTCTCTACGTGCTCCCCTCTTCCTCCCCAAAAAGGGAAAAGGAGAAAAAAGCCAATAGGAAAAACTTGGTGATTTACACCTCTGACCAGCAAATCCATGTGCATAAGAACCAAAGAGCAGGTTTTTAGGCTGCAGAAAGCACTGAAATTTGTGGAAATTTCTGTGAGAGAGGTCTGTGACACCAGTTTTTCTGCTACTTCCTTTCCAAGAATACTAGCAAAGAGCAAACCTTTAACTGGATTTGTGGTTTCCTCAGCAAGACGCAGATGTGAATATAGCTTATTTTGCCATTTAGATAGAGCATTCATTTTAATTCATTCTGTTTGCAAACATTTCTAAGTCCATCTCCTGATGTGTCTTGCACATTAATGACAATGTTATGAATAATGCCCTCACATCCTGATGCAACTACTTCCTGAGGATATTGCCAATTTAGTGGGACACAGTTCCAAAATGAGAACGTGACTCCTGTGTTCTCTCATTACTTTGGACTAATAGAAGATGATACCTTAATAGCCCAATACTGTTACAGGAATTATAGTTTTCCCACGTTTGCTGTGACCCATCTGGAATTCTTACTGGTGCATGAAAACCAGATATGCGTCTTTGCCTGTGCTGGCCTGTCTCACTATGGGCTTAACTTATCAAAACTTAATTACACTTCTTCCCCCTCTCCGCATTCCTCCTCTCCCATTCCTTTGTTTTGTCTTGCATTGCAATTTTAAGGCATTTTCTATAAACAAGATTCTCATTTACTCCATGTGATTATGCCCAGGCATATCGGTTATTGGATTTGGTAGTGACAGCATTTAAAATACCCCTGGATTAATATAGATAAACAGACATTGTCGTCCTTTCATGAATGCCCTGAAAGAGTCCCGTGTTTTATCTTGTATTATGCCTTTAACTGCTACAATCCCTCTTCCCTTCCTGATAGTTGTTCTACTTAAAGTCAGGCTTTCTAACCATCCCACAAGCATACTGCTCACTCACCAGTTTGCATTGCCCTCTGCTGTCCTACCTTGCCTTTGACCCAAATACTTTTTCAGGCAGCCTTTGAGTCAGTGAGAGTTCATTAAAAAGGTTCAAACACCGTTCTGTGTGTAATCCAGGAGATCTGCTGCAGCCTGCTGTCAGCTGTCGGTGTCAGCACAGGGCTAACTGGGTGGAAATGCAGTCAGCCAAACCATGGGATTTGATGGCAACGTCTGTTTTAAAACCTATCAGACAGAAGCACCACTTGTGGCCTCCACAGAAATGGCACATTATCAAAACTTACTTTCAGAAATTATTTTTGGGGAGGATTTCCAGATGTCTCCATGATAAACAGAACTAGTTCCATTCCTATGAAAAATATTTTAATATCCACAGTATGCCAAATTTCTTATGAATTAATTTGTTTAAATGAAGTCAAGGAAATGTAGAGGGGAGCAGGGACTCTTGCTGCTGAGTCAGAGGACAGTTTTATCATTGCCTTGACATTAAAGCCAGGATGGCAGACCAAGGAGAAAATAGCTGCAGTCAAGTAAGCTGTCCTTAATTACTGCCTGAGGGTTACAACAAAAACCTCTCTTCAGTCCAATGAACGTTTGAGGAACCCACCCACTGCATAACTTTGAAAAACCTAGGAAAGAAAGAAGACCAGAAATATGCTGGCTATTAAGGGAGAGGCAAATATGCAGCCATAAGAGTCTAGTGAGGGCATCACAGGACATGAGGCTCAGCAGAAGTTTTTATACTTTTCACCTCAAAAGCCCCAGAGTAACAATTCATTGGAAGCAAGGAAAGCTGGAAGGGTGTCACTCTGCACTTGTCATGTTCTGATAATTTTTCATAGGTCTTGACAACTGCCATGGTTTGAGTCAGGACAGTAGTCCTCATGCCCCTTGGGCTGACCCAATAGCTGTGCGGTGCTTCTGTGGCTGTATTGGATCAGATCTGAACAAGCTCATCTTAATATACCTTGGAGTCTGCGTGCCTCACTGAGACTTATGGTGCAGGCAGTAGCTTTAAACATATGTCAAATAGAAAAATAGCCTTTCTTGGTTTGGCGAAAAATAGAGGTACAAAGAACTTTTGTTTGCTTGGCAACATTTCCTCCTGATTAATATGAAAGTGTATCTTCTTGTTAACAGTTTCTTCACACATAGGCCTACCTTTTAAAAAATTTGCATGCTTTTTGAAGTACACTGTTCTATGATTTAGGCAGACATTAATGAAATGTATGCTTTAAAGGAGAAGATTTACTTCCCTTTGCTCAAATTCGCATAGTAAGTTCAGCTACATGAATTTGGATGGTTGCTGATAGGAAGAAAGCCCATGTTTATTTTTATAGGAAATAATTAATTGACTTCAGAGAAGAGGAAAGGAGTTTCAATTACTCTTCCCACATTTCTACAATGGGGAATGGTGTCTGTGGAAGACGTAGTCAGAACATTATTCATCTTTCCCATGGGGATTATTAGAAGTGCATTAGGATTCTCTGAATTTGCTTACAAACCAAGATCAATTTCTAAGTAGTACCAAATGAAGAAAAATTGTGGTGAGTTATCAGACACAGTCCACTGTAGTAGCTGCTTTATAATGAGCTTTGAGACACACCGTAATGCAGTCTATTGTTGCAAGTATCTTTTGTACGCACACTGCCTACCTTTTATGAAGTAATTGGAATTTAAAGTGCTACAGCTTTGAAATGTGTGAAGCCAAACCCTTAATGTGGGAAGCTTCTGGGATTAAACAGTCTTGCAATGAGAAATCTTAAATGTGTTTTGACTAATTTCATTCAAGGTTCTTCTACAACATTTTTATGTAAGTGAATCTCTTTAATTTTATGGGCCTTACTACTCTAATTA
Organism: Tringa solitaria; assembly: GCA_026413425.1. NCBI lineage: Eukaryota > Metazoa > Chordata > Aves > Charadriiformes > Scolopacidae > Tringa > Tringa solitaria. The sequence goes on from JAOXJM010000001.1 coordinate 193,199,738, forward strand.
AACATGTCATCGTTTTCATTTTACATTTCAGTCCTGAACATTCCTAATATAGCCATAACATTTTTACTTAATAATTTTTTAATTGTTATAAAGTGTCAGTTGCAGATTAGTATTTTAGAAAGTAAATTTTTAAATGGACAATTATGGTTTTGGCTGGCTAATGTTACGTTTTGCTCTTTCCCCTGCCATTGATGATCCAATAGGTGTGCCCGCTCATCAAGTAGATCAGTGCAACAGAAAAGAATCACCGGGTTGATGAGTTTGTGCTGAGGCCCTTAGGTCTACACTCAATGCATTTTGAGGTTTTCACTTGGCCTGATTTTGTTCCACAGACTGAATGTCTCCGCTGTGTGTGATTTGAAAGACCAAATGTTGATTTAGATCCTGATATGCTCATAAGAGTCTGTCTTGACTTTGGTGTTCATCTTGAGCATAGCTACCGTTGCTGCCATTAATATAGTCTATTTAGGCCTAAGGAAACCGGATATTCATCTATGTCTTCATTTCCATTTTATTAGTTCTAGTTGTGTCCCCATCTGCCATAGCTCCCTCTTTGACATTAACACCTTGTAGATATTTGTAGATTAATATCATGTCCTCCCTATTGAGTAATACTTAGCCAAGCTGTGAATATTTATGGGGTTTTTAGTTTTCCCCCTTAAAAAAATCCTTTCAAGGATCTGAACAGATTGTTGATCTTTTCAGAAATCACTCCTGTTGACAGTACCTAGGTTTTAACTTAATATTCTTCGTGCGGTTGAACTAGAATTCTGCAGGAAGGAACTATTTAAAGTGTTATATGGTGTTCATGAACCCCCTTCATATTACTTTTTTTATGTGACCAGATTGCATGTTAACTCAAGTTCATTTTGGTCTTCACTCAAGAGACCTTACACAGAATTTTCCAATTTTCTCTCTTTTATTGTGTATTTTTAGTTTGGAGTTTATTTCTAGTTGCATTCAGTTTCTGTGATCAGTTAACTTCAAATGTGTGTTGTTTATTGCAGATCATTAACGAATACAGAAATAAAATTCAGCATAATTTATTTTTATTTACTAGGCACAAAAACAAGCAAGGTGAAGTTCAGGCATATTTCATGTACCTTATTTCATTTATCCACTTAATTTCAACTCAAGTTAAATACAAATAAAAATTATTCAATTGACATGATTTAATCTTCACAAAACCGCAGCAAGAGTCACTGAAATGTCTAATGATTTCTTTCTCTCCAACTGTTTTCCCTTAATTTATTAAGGCTAAAAGATAGGCTTTTGAAGCAGTAATATCAACAACAGTTTTCTTTTTTTTTTTATAGATAATCATAGCTATAGTTAGCTTTCCAGTGTCATTTCTGCTGTTTATTGATTTTAAAAGAACTATTATCTTATGAGTAAGGTTGGTAGCTAATTTTTTGCTTGTCTTGTCTGCATGCTCTCTGCAGATGACTTACTAAAAAATTATTAACTTAATGAAAAGTCCATATTATTGTCAGGAATTTTAATGTTCATTTTAATAAACCCATTAATGTAAAGATTACTTTCCACTCATCCTTTTTTCCTGTTTTCTTACTGTGGGCATTACACTTTATTTCAGGTAATTCAAATGGTTGCTGCTTCTTTCTGCTTTTCTGACATTAACCATCAGATACAAGAATTAATTTTTAAACACAAATATGTTTTATTTTTTGTTAGCAATTTAAGGGAGAAGGATTGTTGAGCTGGTTGCTCTTTGTGAGAGAAGAATTTTTATATTTTACTCCTTTTTTTTTTCAATTACATTAGTTACATATATGACATATATGTAGGGTATGAAAAATATAGGGTACCAGAAAAAGGGACTCTTTCCATGAAAACATATCTTGCATGAATTTGGAAGAAAAGGAGTAAAGACCAGGACTAAAAGGTAAAGGACTTCACAACTACAAAGGCTGAGCTAAGAGACATGGCTTTTTGTGAAGAAGTTGACTGGACGAGTTCCAAATAAAGCACAATCAGACAAGAGCTACAGCGGGAATGAAGCAAGTAATGATAATGCTGGATAAGCAAAATCTAGGGCTAGGCATCTGTGTCCTTCAGCTGCCAAATTCACCCAATTAGCGGCATTAAAAATTTGGCTGGGCAGCAGTGACAAACAATGAAGTTATAGATATGCTATGCGATCATCTGCTACTGCATCCCAAACTAAATTAGTGTTTAATTTGTCTAGTGATTTTCAAAAGAGCATGCAAGGATAATTGAGGCTTAAAGTCTCTTTGTCTTTCTTTTTTTTGGTCCTTCTCACTCACACAAATAAAAGCACAAATATGCTTTTATTTGTGTGTGTATATTTTTGTGGAATATAAAAAAATAAATTAGTTGATAAAAATTTGTGAAGATGAGCAGAGGTCATCTTGACCAAGCATATTAACATGTTTGGATTTTTGTGTTTGCAAAATGCATAAAATATATAAGAGGAATTATTATAATATATGTATTATGATTACAATTTTTACAGAATGCACAAACTAAAACCAGATGTATGTGTTCCCATGCTTTGTTGTTTATCAGTGTGTCTCAGGGGATGGAGAGGGGGCAAGCATGAGACACAGAGAGATCACTGAATAAAGTGAAGGAAAGTTGTTAGACTGAGCATTGAAGCCTTTCCTTCCCTGAGTGATTCACCTTCATCTAAGATGGCTCTGCTGAACTGTCTCCATGTGTTTGGATTTTGTCATATTCTTGACATCATCAAGTCTTCATCTGGCAATTGCTTTGAAAATAAGGTTGAAATTTTTTCTAGTTATGAAAACAGTGGAATGTTCAAATTTCCTAAATATTCTTCTTAAACTCGCAGTGCAGTTAGCAATTTTATCTAAAGTAGTTGAAACAAACAGCAAAATAGTATCTCATTTCCATTCATGGCACATCTGACATGCAATAATCATCAGACATTGCTTGTAGATTTGCCGCTTAAGTCTAGGAATAGAAAATGTTACATTTACATAAGCTACAGAGTTATTTTTCATTGATTTCATTAACCATTTTATTTGCAAATTTCTTAAACTTGCAGTGAAGGTAACAGATCTGTACAGAACATTTTCTGAGTTTTGATGTTAGCTTTTGTTGTACTTGTTTTGTGGTGCCAAGGAAGTCTGATCAACCTGCTGAAGTGCTGGCTATACATGAATCATGAGAGTCTGTGAATGCTTTGCTAAAATCCTCTGTTCAGTGAAAAACAGCACCCTTTCTCTTCATGCTCATTTCCTTTGTTGTGTGAAGTAGTTTTTCTCAACTCAGTGGATTTGCCTGGCTGAAAGGCTTAAAAAAAATCATTATATGTGAATGTGTGTTTTGATTTCACTAAGGAGGAAATTCACTTTCCCTGCATCAACCTGAAGCTCCATGACAGTGAAGTACAATGGCCAATAAGGAGTGTTAATAAAACTCTTCCCAATTAAAGCCAAGGTGAAGTCTTAGACTCTTGTTTGTAGGATCTATGCAATCACAGAGTGTCTTTTCTCTTTGTACGCAATTGCCATTGCCTGTTAGGCTAATCATTACCTGCCAGCTCTGAAGGGTAATATTGCTCTTATATTCTCTTGTGTTAAGTCTTTAGAAATTTAAGTTCTTAAAAATTGACTGAAGAACAAACAAAGGAATACAGCATCATTATTGTTTTACAGATGAGTTAGATGCGTAAGGATGGTCTAATACTGTGAGCTGTTCTAACATTGGAATGTATACGGTATAAAGTATCTGTACGACCCAGCTGTCATACAGAAATTTTCTGTAATTTACAAGCTAATTTATGCTTTAGCTATATGTGAGAAAGAGTGATCATGCTGGATATTTAGCATTCAAAGCTCTATGATGATGGCAGTGTCCTAAGTTTCTTCACGAGGAAGCAAACTATTTTTTAGCTTTTATAACTTGCATCACTAAACATTCCTTATGCACAGCTTGGGATGTTTTCAGCCTTTTATCTTTCCATGTGGTCATTTCTTGATTTACAGTATTTCAAAGGAGGGCACGTGTTGACTTGTTTCCAGTATTTGTCTATAATTAATTGGATATAATTTTTGTTAGTTCAAGAGGTGCTAAAGGATCTAGTCTCTCCATCTTTCCCAGCTTATGAACAGGCATAATTGCAAAATCTGGCCCATTGGTTTTTATGTTGTGTCTACTGTGTCCATATGGAGGAGGGGGTTTAATCAATCTTTTGTCTTGATTACGTTTATCTCGGTGACAAATACATCATTATTGTACAGAGGCGAGATAAGGTTTTTTCTAATAGTAAAACTGTAAGATTCTTATACATCAATGACTTCTGTAGGTTTTAAAGCTATTATGCAGTAGATTCTTTTTGACTAGTTCCAAGTTCTTCTCATCAACGTGAACTTCATATATGCATAAATGTATGTATTATTGTCAAAAAATGAAGCATGATTTTTTCATTGAAAGATCATTTCATTTTACATTTTTCAAAGATTGCAGGCTAGATTCAAAGACCATTATGTTAAAATATCTGAAGAAATTTCTGCTTTTCTACAAATAGATTGATCTTCTGGTGGTATTTTATCTATCAAGACCTGTTTCTTTGGTCATTTATGCACAGGAGTGTAGCTCATTTTCAGCAAAGATGAAAATGTGTCAACTTTGCCAATCAGAGGGTTGGATTCCTCTCACCTGTCTCTAGCTGTCTATGCATGAAGTGTCCAGGCTAAGCGTATCATTAAATGTCCCTCTCTTTTCCACCAAGAGAGTTAGACACCTTCAGGAGTGATTGATCCAGCCCTTCCTTGGTGCCAGTTTTGGAGTGTGAAGAATTGCATTCTTAAGGTTATTTACCTCCTTGGTTCAGAAGAAGTCTAGAAATCTAACTTAATGAGCTGCCTAACTTCTAGGTGGTTGAAATTAAATGAAGTCTACCTTAAATGACTAAATTAGCAAAAGTATCGAAGGCTGTTTCTTAAGGTTAAAACCCTTAGGCCCAACTTTTTTTTTAGCATACAGTTTTTTCATTCCCTTAAATATTTTGAGCATGTGTCATTTATCTTTGTTAAAATATCACCCAATCCATGCAATATATGTCATATGATGGCACTCTGAGACAAAGATGTCCTCCTACACTAAGGATCAAACAGAACTTACTGATGATTTTTTTTCTTTTTTGGGTGTCAGTGGAGAGGACGCTGGGAAAAATCCTCCATTGCTATGTGGGCTTGCTTGAATGATTAGTTCTTTTTTAAGTGCATGAACACACAGATTCACATATTAATTAAATTCATGCTGTGGAAATTACTATTCAAAGAAAACAAAAAAATGTTTTTGATTAAATGCTATATCAGCAATGAAATGCAACATTTTGTTGGTGAGAGAGAAGCAGCTCATAAAGAAGTACATTAACATTAATGTCTTTTCTTTGGAATCTTAGGGGAAGGGTATAGGACTTATTCATCTGTTCAGCAACTCTAGAAATTCTCATTTACATGATTTATACTCCCCTCACCCCCTAGTAAATCATTTCTGGTCAGGTGTTTTCTTACAGATGACCCACATCCTCTTCTAACCTAGACCCTGAGCAATACCACAGTGATTTCATGTGATGCCTCAGGATAGAATTTGGCCCCAAAAAAACCTTACCCCAATATAAACTTTCTTTTGGTGCTAGAACTAGTGAGCCCACAAAACTAGTCTGAGTCTTTGGGTTTGATTTTTACTTCATCTACGTCTACTTCATACTGCTCATGAAGACTCACAAGGGTATAAGTTTTCATCACAGGGTATGAAATGTAGAATCAAGGAGTTGAACCTCTGAAGGTCATCTAATCTAACTACTATTCAAAGTATGGCTGCCTTAGATGATAGTGGAAGAATTTAAATGGAAAGAGAAAAGAAATTTCATCCTTCAAGTCTGGGGCTTCTTTATGTAGAAATGCTTCATAGCTCCTTGTTCCACACTCAGTAGAGATGACTGTATGCCAAGACCGTAGTCCCAGGATGTACATATGTAATGTGCATCACATTGGTTATAATTCAGTTTTAAGTCTTTTACACAAACATGATTGCTTTACCCAGTAACTATTGAAATGGATTTATTGATCCCAAAGAATTCAGTCTGTGTTAGTTTATTATTGTATTTTTCATTGTCCTTGTATAATTTGCTGTGTCTTTTGCTTCAGACAGGTTCTTGGTACATACCTGTAGCTACCTTTTCTCCTAAAGTCCAAATTTGTGCCTTT
>JAOXJM010000001.1:193227181-193249465 GCA_026413425.1 Tringa solitaria
CTGCTTTATCTAATGTAGACCAAAAAAAACACTTGAAAAGGGAATGCAATACTTTCCCAGGTTTAATGCAAATGGAAGTTCAAGGTTTAGATGAGTCCATGTCAATTAAAAGAAAAAAAAAAAAAGGCTGATTTTTTTGCTGTTTAAAATTAATATAGCTTTATTGTCTTCAATTAATCCAATTGAAACAAGATGTGGATCTGTCCCCTAATAGGCAGATTTTCAGGCATTGTTTATTTCTCAGGTTTTCCTTTTCAAAGATAATGGTAGTCAGTTTTGCTCTGCAGGTGTACCTCCTTTACAGGCATACTGAAGAGGGCCAAAGTTGTTCTGTTCTGCAGATTGTTGGTTAACACTTGTGCAGAGATTCTGAAGTGGCTTAGTTTTATGCCGATCAAAGCTCATTGAAATCAAGGAAGTGTCTCAACAGTACTGGGATGTGTGAGAAGCTCTTCATTCCTATAAGCCAGACCAGACATTAAAGTTTACTTTTGTATTTATACAAAAGTCAAGGCATTTTTTGAAAATAAGTATATAACCTTCACTACGTGTCCAAATTATCAAGTTAGATCTTTCTGTGACAGAAATGACAGTTCTGTATTTCTCCCCTTTGACCTGTAGCCCATGTTAGAGTGGGAACAAGTCAGCGTGGCTCTGCTAGCCTGTGCTGAACATGTTTCAAACTTCCTTTCCTGGAAGCCTTTCTGGATGAGAAAGTACTATCTTGAACCTATGCAGACTTCAGCATGTAGAGGGCATCTGAACTTACTATGTAGGTGTGGTAAAAACTCTCTTCTTGCCTGAAGAGAGTAGAGGTATGGGAATTAGCCCAGAAATTTACTTAAATGGAAATTCCCTCATGTTCTAGAGGAACACTGATGTTAAAGATTTATTCCATTAGTATTAGAGCATCCTTAGGATTGGAGGTGTTAATCTTTTATCTACCTTGATAAACAGCATTTGCAGTTCTACTGCCTATTTAAAAAATGACTTAACAAAAACTGCTTTAGCTTGAGGTTGCAGAATTTCCATTCAAACTACAGATCTGAGAATTTTCTCCATAGGATAACGACTTTTAGCCTATAGTCATTGTTTTGCACATACATAGGATTTAGCACACATCATTTTCCTGGCACACCAGTGACACATGCAAGAATCATAAATGAAGCAAAGCTCACATTTCACAACTGGAAGAGGAACATGGCTTCCCAGCTAATAAAGCAGTGGGTTTGATGTAATTTCCTTGTTCCCTAGAATGAAAATTTTTCAAATAGATATCAATGAATTGAAATTTCATTCTGACTTCACTGGCACATCCTTATTGTTCAGTAGGTGATGATGTCAGGGTACCAATCTCTCTGGCCAGACTCTTTTTCTCTTCTCACCACTTGTAGTCTTGTGTGAAGAGAACAAACAGAGGTTCAGACCAAAAGCAAGTAGCTCAATAGCTTGTCTCTCACAATTGTCAATAGAAAATGTCTAGGTTAGTTCTGTGGCTGATCTTTGTAGATCTATGGAAGCACTTTCATGAGAAATGATAGATAAATTCTAATTCTACTAGCAAATTGGAGAAACAATCTAAAAAAATTTGTATTTCCATCCTCATCCTCTCAAGAGGGGTTTATTCTATAGGGAAATTTATAATCACAGAGATCACTGCAAAAATTGAAAATTGGTGTCAGCATGACCATGGAGACAATGGCAGTATTTGCAAATAAATCATCTAGCTCCCCAAATTAGAGTAGATTTACTGTATAAGAATATACAGTCTCTGCTTTTTATAAATTTGTGTAAAGGTAGAATGTCTGGAACTTCAGCACTGATGCTAAGTATTGTGCTATTGGTTTCTGTGTTAGGACATGGGAAGTTAATAAAAAAGTGTGGGCTTTCTAAGGACATTTTTCAATTTCAGTGTGAGAAAAATGTAAAACAAACTGTCATCACTCTTTAGCTTAGCAGTTGCATCCACTGCCTTTAATATTAGGTTGAAATTTTATTTTCTTGGTAGCCTTTATGAAGTGAAATTAAATTTATTATCAAGGTTGATGCTGTGAAGTCAATTAGATGGTAGTCAGACTCAACATTTTTTCAATAACACTTACTTTTGGTGATAAGGAAAACTTTCTCATTTGCCTGGCATTATCTTCATAAATAAAAAGCTTCTCAGAATTTTTATAGCTCTTGGGTATATGTATATACACCACCTTGGGATGATGAGATGGAGAGGTTAGATGTACTGAAATGGATGCAGAAATCATATACCATAGTTGGAATTTTCTTCTAATACTTTCCTTCCAATAAAACAGATGATCTTTTGTTCCTCTGATTAAGAATTTACACACCTGTTTCTTCACGTAGCTGCAAGTAGCAACATCTTGAGTTTCTGTATGAAACAAATCCACCCTCTCTGAAGATAAAGGAAGGAGATTGACTATTACTGTACAAAAAGAAGGATGATGTAAGGACCCTAGCTGGGACCATCAGTCTCTTTGCCACAAGCTTGTTCTGTGCGTCTTCCCAGGCTCAGAAGGACCATGGAATGACCACAGAGGCAAACCTAGTGGCCAACTTCTTGTACAAAAGTCATGTAGCCTAAGTAAACAGAGGCAACAGTCATTACCCCAGAGTACTTTTTACAGATCTTCTGTCAGATTTTTCCATCTTCTTGAAACTCCCCATCATGCAGGCTCTTCTGTGATGTTGTGCATAGAGGTCACAAGAGCAAGAAGGAAATAGTGATAGAACTGGTAGAGTGGTGGATAAATTTTGTTTTGCATTACTCTAGTAGTATTTGCCATTCAAAGACAAAAGCCTCTGCATGGGAGAATTATCGCTAAGTCAGGACTCTCAAAGTGTGGGTTTCTTGCAGGATCCCACAGGATATTTCTTTTTTAATTCCAAAGAGCCACAGTCATTAACTGTGGTTGTGGTTTTGGCTTAACTGCTCATTCCCACATCAAATTTCAGATTGAGTCTGTTTGGAAAGGCGTTTTGGAGCCTGGAAACATGCCTCTGCAAACAGAAAACCAAAGCTTTTCAAACCTTGGCAATCTTGCATGGGAATTTCCTATTCTGAAGAAGAAATCGTTATAGTTGAGTCACTAGCAGGTCCTACTGCCGTTGTGCATGTGCCGTTCCACAGTGCAATCTCCTCCTCTGCTTACACCCAACACTGCTATCAGGTATATAACCACTATTTCTCTGTTTTCCATTAATGTCCTTCCTTCATTTTTTTTTCTGTATAAAGCATGCAGTGCAGAACCTTGATTGGTTACATGCATTTAAAAGTATCACAGCACTGCACTGAGGTTTGAGAGCTCTGCTAACCAATTTCACATTGTATATTTCTGCCTCTGAATAGATCCTTCTCCCAGACAATTTAAAAATGAAGGAAAAAAAACCCACCCAAAACTGTTATGCTGAATTTCAAATGAGTATGAAACCAGTTGTGGGGCAAGTTTAACTGCTGAACAGCTTTCAGGTTCTTCAGCTGCCACAAGCTGTCGCACATGCCTGCTTCATGCAGTCTCTCCTGCTAAGAAGCCTGTATTCTAACAGCAGCATCACAAATTTATGGCATTTTCTGGTTTTTTTCTCTTCCAGTCTCAGGACACTACCTCACCTCTGTTGAGCACTCAGAGCTCAGTGAGGAGAGCGAACTCCCTGTCCTAATGCAGTCCTAGAGCTTCTGGCTTTGTTTTTTGGGTTCTGTCTGATGTTTTGCAAAATCGTACAAGTGTAATATTGGAAATAGCAATATGCTGAAATTAACAACAAAACAAGAAGCATAAAAAAGCTTGTCAAACTTAGAAACAGTTGGTTCCCTTCCTTCAAGGTAATATTCATAGCACTTCACTGGGATTGAGGGTGCCACTGACAGCAGAGGCTGTGGAAGAACTGAAGATGCTGAGTGTACAGGAGACTCAGCAGGCATGAGTTGATCAGCTGCTGCTACTGTTCATAATTCCATCACCTTGCATGCTGTCTCCTGCTCTAGGTCATGCTTCTGCTCTTCAAAAGACTTCTGTTTTCCTTCCTTTAGCACACTGCATGTGACATAGTGAGTAATTCCTGTTATTCTTATTTGCATCTGTTGTTGACATGGCTGCTTAGATCTAAAGAAATATTGCGATTAAAGGGCTGATCTTACTCTTTGCAACAAAGACAAAACTGCTATAGTGACACAGTAGGCACTCACCTCCTTAGAGAGGGAGAAGACTGCAGTGAAGTTGTCACTGGTGGATTTTGGGTGGAGAAGTCGGTACAACAGTAGTCCATGGCATGCTTTTAACTTTCCCAAGCACTAAATTTATCTGTGCAGCTAGGAGCTACACCTTAACACTATTATTAATTTGCAATTCATAAGCAACCTTACAACAAAAGCCTGTAAACTGTTTAACCTCATAGACGTGATTGATCTTTTGTGCTTGACCGTTAATCATGCATGAAAGTAAGCAAAACAGTGAAACCAGGGAATGTAACAATTCAGTCATAGGTGACAGATCATTCACCTCTGCAGATGCTTACTTGTTCCCACAGCTTAGAAAGGCTGACCTCCAATTATCTGTGGTCCAGGTTAGTAACACCGTGTCACTATAGCAACAAAATGGCCTCTGAAAAACAGCATGAGGCACCTCAATCTGCTTCCCGGTGGGCTGAGGTTCACATTAGAGGGGCCAACACAGTAAGTGATGCAAAGTGTGAAGTTTGCTGGCAGCCTTAACAAAAGGATCAGTGGAAGCAGATGTTAAACTGGCTGTTTGCTCCTGGGATTTTGGCGTCCAAAGGCAGACTGAGGCTGAACATGTTTTATTTTGGACAAAAAGAGAAGACACAGGATTTCAGAGAAACAAGTGTGTTTCCTGCTTTATGGCTACCAGGGAGGCAGCAGAAGGAAAGGGCATCAAGAGGGACACGCTGGCTGCCTCGGCTGCAGCAGTGCTTGCTTCTGCCTTCAGCTCTCTGGACCACTTTGGCTACAGCGTTCCAGTGGTCAAGTGTCTTCTGCAGACTAGGGAACAGGTAAGTGCTTCAGGCACTTGTCCCCTCTGTTCTAGACACAGCATGAGGCTGCCTAACTCCCTGCGTGCGCTTAACTTTCTCAGTGACCACAGATGACAAACTTAGAGTAGACATCTATTTTTTAACATGGCCAACATAAGTGAGATTGATCCCACTGAATTATGGTCTTTCTAGACCAATTTCTGTGTCTCAAACCCTTTAGTCTTTGCTGCTTTTAAGAGTTTTGCATTGGCCAAAATAAATTGAATCAAACGAAGTGGCAGAGGGACAGATAATCATATCCCAGGATAAATAAAGGTTTGATATGGTAGCCATGGTGACTGTCAAGAACAGTAGCTACTGCAGTTCTGGAAATCTCTTCCTTCTGATGTCTGAACTCCTTACATAAGATACCAGCACTGCCAATCACAACTCCTGGATGCCATTAGGACTGTGATTTAGAAAAGCTTTTGAGCTTTGAGCTCCTAGCCCAATTATGCAAAACCTCTCTGCCACCTTCACCTGACCTATATGCCAGAATGCCTACATAAACCTTGTTAGTTATCCTGTAGTAAAGCTAATAATAAGATATAGAAGTTCTAAAGAGCAGAGAGACAGTTGCCAGGTTATCATTAACATACGTTTTTTGTGCTTTTGTGAATTTCTAGGCCCAAAATTAACATTCCATTAGCAGAAGGTCTCACATCAAGATTTAGATAATTATTCCCTAGCAATACTCTGTAATGACTTCTCTTGGAGCAATAAGTAAAGCCATGCTAATCTATTCTGTGCAGATTCTTGTACATCACCTATCACCTTAACAAACCACCTTTTAGCAGAACATTACATGGCAGAATCATACCACGTATTGTTTGTCCTTCCATCCTCTTTCCTAGGGGAGAGGGGTATGTAGTGGAATAATTTGATTTTGTGAGGTGCTATCTTTTTGTTAGTTTTCTAAAAGTATATGTTGTTACTTAAATAAGGAAGAGCAAAATCAGAGCTATAGACCAGAATTAGAAAAGAGTTTTAGTTGTATACTCAGTATTTTAAAGACTGCCCACTGAGTAAGACTGATCTGCCATCCTAGAAACAACAGTACCAGTAATATATCTAAGATATAGCCAGGAATGATAAATATGAGCAAAAAACCAGGCAGGTATATATAATGGATAGCTTCTGCTTTATACACAACAGTAAACAGATGCTAATACTGATTAATACCCAGAGAGGAGGAATACAGTTTAATCCATTTTGGCATTTGTTTACTACCACTATACCTCTAAGGTATTATTTTTTCCTTCCCTAATGAGACTGGAACATACTGTTAAATCAATATCAGAGTTTCTGAGCTTATTGCAGAAGAACATGGGTAGGAATAAATAATTATCAAGGAGAGTTTTTTTTAAAAGTGAGCCATTGTTTGAGAGAACAGATCATATGGAAAAGAGAAAGGAGGTATTTGCATGTGAATTTATTTTAAAAGTTTCTATGGCATTTCTGATTGGTTAAAATAATTCTAAAACTGTACACTTAAACCACAGCTGCTTAGTTCAGGTTATTTGCATTTGCTAAGAAGGAGGAGGTAGTCACATAAGGGACATACTTCTCAATCCCATTCTTTCTGCTTAAACACAACCTCTTTCTGTTAAGGTTGAACCTAAGTTTGCTGAATGATCCTGAGGTTCTGAATGCCTAAATAAGTTTTGGAAATGTGGGTTATAAATCCATATTATTTATGTTCCTTTGAAATGATGCATGAAAGCAAATTCTAGATATCCAACCAGCAGCAAAAGTACATTTTCCTACTGCTAACCTGTGCTGGATGATGAAATGTGGAATTGTTTCTAATTTATGCAGATTTTTACACCTTTTTTCAAGGTGATGCTACCAGATGTGTTGCTGTGAGTGTATGAAAGCTCTGGTCTTCAACAGGAACGAGGCTCATTACTGGCTTTTATAAAGTTCTGAGGGATCCTAAGAGAGAAAGCACTACCCAGCCAACTCCATCCAATTTAGCTCATCTTCTGAGAGAGTGTCAAGCTGAGTCCAAGACTTTCTCATTACATCTCTAAGTCAAGTCCTCCGTACTCGCCAGTGTTTAAATGTGTAAACATTACCCTTCAGAAACTTCTCACAGGTCCTGCAAGTGTATAGATAAGAAGCCAAGAGAGAAAAAGCACCTGAAGAAAGTGAAGTATGTGTGTAGGAGAGAGCTGCCATACATAGATGTGCTGCTGATTCTCAGCTGTTGTGTATTTGGAAATTGGATGACCCAGAGTATTCTGGGTATAATCCAAAATGCAAGAAAGTGTTGTACATGATGTCATGAACTCTCAAGGCATTAGTATGAGTTTTAGAGTCCATAGTCTTTAGGTGGAATTGCATGACAAATAGACTATTTTTGGAGGTGGGAAAGTTGCTTTGTATTTTAAATAAGAGTTGAATCTCTAGTTGCAGACAAAAATTAGGGAGGTGGGGTGTAAAAAGAAAGTCTAAAAATTCTAAATGCAAAATGCAAACAAGAACATCCCACTTTTTTGTATCATTTGACTTTCTTGGAGCAGGACTCAGAATTGCTCTATGAGTTTTGATACTGAATGCAAAACTAGATGTGACACATTACAACTGGTAGAAATTTGGAAGTGATAGTGAGAATGTCTTTTAAAAATTATGTAGGAATACACTACTTAAATGTTAGCACTTAAAAATGGAAGCTCTTCTGGTTTGTAAGCAAATAGTTTAGAAATGTCTAAACTGAAAGAAAGCATGGAAGACTGTTGTATCATAACAAAAAGATACAAGGTCTATGACATAATCTACACTTCACTCCTTCAGAAACAATCCTATGTAAGGAGTTTTCAAAAGCATATTCAACCAACAGTTGTTTATAGTCAATTTCAAAGAGAGCAGTATTTTACCAAGCACCTTGTGCAAAAATGCCAAGCAGATCAGATTAGGTAAGGCCTAGAGTTAACTCAGTTGTTAAGAGAGACACTGCATCCCAAAACAAGGCTTTAAATGCACTTTGTAAAATGTGTCAGCATTGTGCCTTTTATTGAAGTCTATACAAAGCCCAGTCTAGACAATATTCCCATCTCAATACATGGCATTTACGTTGCCTCGCTAGAGGCTCACTAAGTTACAGCCATTAATGTCTTTTATGCTGGAATATTGCTTGTTATTCTTATGTCTTGCTCAGCCCAAGTTGCGCTGGGGCCAATTATGCAATAGAGCACCAAGCGTTCATGGAACTGCTGTAAGACTGAGTAAAATTCAGCTAACATAAATTTAGGGATTTTAAAATTATGTCTTGTCTGAGCTAGTCAGGTCGGCTCCCTCTACAGTCAGTGCAGACATCCTGGCATCTAAAAGAATGATCGTTCCTAGAGAAAGTGTTAAGGCTGAGATAAAGCGCTGCCTTAGATGTGCTCTTTTCTCTTTCCCCAGTGACTGCAGTGTGCAGGTGGAGGACTAGTTCAGATTAGCTGCTGTACCGTAGGTGAGATGAATTCCACTGCTGATAAGAACGAGAGGATGTAATAGGAGAGAACAACAAATATACATTGAAAGAAACACATCAGGAGCAAGGGCTGGGGTCCAACCAGAGATTCAAAGGGTTATGGTGGTAAAATTATTGATATTTAAGATTTGAGAGGTCTAGATAGGAAGTTTATCTTAGTCCTTTCAACTAAAAGCTACCCATTTGTGATTGTTTCTAACTCCCCACTTCTAATCTAATATAATACTGGTCTGCCACTCCTATGGGCTCCACCAAGAGCCATCTGGGTTTTTTAACACTGAAATGATCTTTTTACCTCACCTCTTTCTTTTTTTCTGAAACAGTATATAGGTTGGTTTCTGCGATTGCTTGGGAAAGAACAGGGGAGCAGAGGGGGAGGTGCCGGCCAAATGTTCTCTCACTACAGTCATTGTTACTAAAGCTTCTGTCTGACCTGTCCTAAATTGTACTTGTGTTGATACGTACTTGGAGTCCCTATATTCTCCAACAGGATCTTGGGTGAGCTCTGAACGAGAGGTGAGTGGGAAGGATGAGAGCTGCCACTCTGCTCTACTGCTCCCATACTTTGCTCTTCAGTTTGCAATTGCCATTCTGATCCTTAGACATCTGTGGCAATTTTCACTGCAGTCCTGGTTAAGGGGGCCGTGAGAAAGTTCTTGGGAAGAAGCAATAGTATGCAGTCCTCCACACTGAGAACTGTCATCCTCTCCAGAGAAAAGGAATTAGAAATAGCATTGTCCTCAAAAGCTGAGAAAACTTGCAGATTTTCCATGTACAGCGAACAGTTTCTATAATTACCAGGAAAACAAAACAGTCAGACAAAGTTGTGCAGCATGGGCATCCCGTCTCATATACACTGCTGTGATAATGAAATCCAAACCCTGTGGAATTGCAGGCACATTATTCTCACTTGCTTTAAAGGTCAGCTAAGCAGCTAATTTCTCAAATGGGCTCATAGCTCTGAGACAACGTAACACTAGTCGTTTCTTCCAACAAATTGCAGTTGTCAGAGAAACTGAATTAGTAGCTCATACAGCTAAAAATAGACATTATGTGCTTGCCAGAAAAGGATGAATTCAGTAACATAGGTGAAGGTAAATCAAAATATCATAACATCTGGAAAAAAGGCAGTCACATGCCTTCACTGCATGTGACAACAAAAACCTGCTCAACTCAAAGCAAGTTACCCATAAAATTACATTAAAAATAATCAGAGTCACCAACTGGAAGAATGACAGTGTTTAGTCTTGATTCTGTTTTATTCACCTTCCAGATCCACCTTGCAGTTGCTGCTTTATCAGCTGAATCAGTTTGACCACAGTCCTTTCAAAGTCATGTACCTTAAGTTGTTAAGTGAAATTCATTATGTTAAAGCCATTAGTTGAATACTAAAAATGGGATGCTTTGGCTTAACCTTTTTTTTTACTATGGGGAGGGGAGCATAATTTGGTGCTTAACTTATTCAACTGAAAAATAAAAATTAAACTCAAAAAGCCCTAAACTAGTATGAGAGCTACAGTGTAAGCAACTTTCCAAATCTTAGCATATCTTTACTAAGAAGTGGATAATTATTTTTCGTTGCATCAAACATTTGCATTTTACATAAGTCTCTTTTATGCTGTGATTTAGCAAATTAGTGTTACTACTTGTTTGGACTTAAAAAAACCCACCAAAACCCCAAACATTTCTTTATTCTTCATTCTTCTTTAGTTATTTATTTTCTACAGCAGAGAAATTCCACCATACAGCATATGATCCTGAAGGAACAGTGACCCACTGCAGATAGCAAGTCTCAGCTTGTCTGGTCAAGGTGAAAAGTTCTGCAAGGTACAGGATGGGTCTCAACTGCAGACAGGGCTGGCAGTAGTTGCATGCAGTTTGTACTATGACTTAAGTTATTATTTTTATTTTTATATTCAGAACCAGACCTATGTATAGTTCGGGAGTAATCTTCACCACTTCCTTTAGAAATTCTTTCTGTGGTATGTGTCTTTTCTGCGCATCTTTTGTAAAATATCTTCATTTAAGATCTGAGGGATTGGCAAGTGTAGGGTATAAATAATAACTTATGTCAGTGAATCAAATCACTGTGAAAAATATTTGTAAAGCATTTCTGTTCAGTGTCTTTTATATATATCTTATCAGCTAGTGTTGTTTTTGCAAATTCTATTCTTTCATAAGCCTTTGGTCATCATTCTGAGAGGTCAGAAGTAATCTTGATTTTAGGATTTAATTGGCATCAATACCATTTGTCTGAAAATCACTGTGTCCCATTATGACTGCAGTGTTAAGGTTCAGTTGTGAAATAGAAATGTCAGGACAAGCAGCACCAGCAGTTACCTGCTTTGCACATCCTACACATTATGCACACATTTCATGGCATACTTTTTGTTTTGTAGAACATAATATGACTGGTTAAATATGTAGAAAAATAGCAATAAAAATACAAGATATGTGGACACTGCCGTGTCTGATAGCTATCTTGAGATACTAAGAGAAGTAATATTGTGGTTTTTGAATATGGTGGGATTCACTGCTAGAACTGACTTTAAATCCCTTCTTGATTTGATTTTAACCTTTCCCAGTTTACTAAAATTCTGCAGTTCCTTATTGCAGGATTCCATAGTGTTTTGGAGAGGCTGCGTGTAGTCTGGTTGCACAATCCACTGGTGCAACACCCGAAAGCTAAACTGTTTTAGACCACCATCCTGGAGAGTCCAACCAATGTTTCACAGCCATAAATTATTCTCTTTTTCACTTTGCTCTTCCTCAATGGCCAATTTTAGAGAAAGAACTGAATGCTACTAAAAATCTTCTGGTGGTTTATATTTGTTTCAGTGGGATAAACTCAGGATTAGGAGAAACTTTTGCAAATCAAGCCCATTATTGGCATGAACTTCACAGACTGAGCTCATCATCAAGTCATAGTTCAGCCTCTTCCCAAAGCCTCTGAGAACAAATTGAACTTTGCATGCAATATCTTGCCTAGAAGAACTGAGAACAATTTTCCAGTTGTCTGTCATTGTGATCCTGACTTTCCATCTAATGGAAAACCCATGAAATTCATGAGACCATCAATGGAAAATCTCGTACTCTTGGTACTTATTTAAACCTTTCTTCAAGGAGCCTGCTTCAGTTCTGAAATTGGTGATTTAACTAGCAGTTCATTCAGCCTCATCTTCATTTCCTCTGCAAGTAACTCTAGAGGATGTTTAATCATTGATGCCTTAGAGTTGTATCTTTCAACTTTTCCCTTTGATGTCAGTGTTGCCAAAGTAAAATCTGAGGGCTAATTCCTGTCTAAGATTGTCAAAACCAGTTCCAATAACAGGGACAGACATGTGAGGGTGAATTGTAGGTACGAGTAAAAAATTTGGATTATTGTAGGAAGATGGGTGTTCACCTGAGTTCATGATGCTCAATTTTAGGAGTGGGAATTTTTAGTGAGAGTTATGAGCCACATATTGGTGGTCTGTCTTTTACTGAGAGCAGAACAAAGAGAAGGAGCGGTTCATTGCATTGCAGTTTTAACCTCAGTTTTATGAATCTTGAGAATTCTTGCTTGTCTTGTTTCAAGCTTCTCTTTTCTGCGAGTTGGATAAAAATGATTGGTACCCCTAAAATGTGAAGACTGGCCACCTCAAAGTGCACTCCTATGGAAATGGACCAATCTCCCCTGGGTGCAAATGGTTTTTGTGTAATTCTGTAATACTGTTTTAGTGTGTCCTATAAAGCTTCTCTGAAGAGACTTGAACTTCAATTGTACAAGCATTCTGCACTAAGTAACAAGATTACAACCTTGCACTATCAACAAAGGATGCTTAGCATGAAAACATTATTGGATGTCACTAGATAATACTAGAGCTCTATCAGGGTTTAGAGCACTGTGATATTTGTGAATTTAAGTAGTTTGTATAAAATTTCTTACAGATATGAGGGTCATCTAATTAATGTCAGTATTTCCATTTTAGTAACAGGCAGACGAGGTAAGGTGGTGTCCCTAGAAATTTCTATACACTTAGTGGTTAAGAGATTAATTTTAGTACTATGTAAATCTGAACATTATTTTAAAACATCAATCTGCAGTCTACTGGGAAGGGATACGGCAGGTTAGAGTTTTACTGTGAGCTAGCATAGACAAAAAAGCTCAGCAAAACGTATAAGTCAAGATCTTCCCAAACTGAAATCAAGGGATTAATTGCAAAATCAATTACTGATTACTTGTCCTAGCTGTTCAGCAAAGAAATCCACCTGCCAACAGAAGCGGAGTCCATACAAACTATCGCATGCTACGTTTCAGTTTTTTATTGGAATTCATTTGGCAATCTTAGTGGTCTGGAAGTTACAGTAAGTACCTCCGGTTGAAAATTACTATTTCAGTTACGATTGCTTCCCCAAACCCACTGAATTCATTACTAACCAAAGACTTATCTACTTGAAACAAAACATTAAGGTTTGGTTCTGTCATTTATGTCTTTGACTGCGAGCAGTTGAAGTGCATAATGTATGTACTAACCAGGCCTATATGGTGTCATTGAGCAAGGTATTCGAGGCTACAGCACCAGTATAACATAGCAGAATTCAGTATTATTCCCTCTGTGGGAACATGAGTCTATGTAATAAATTGATGTGCCATATGTGTAGGTCATGGGAAAATTGTGTGTGCAGTGAACTACATATGGTCTTAAAAGCTTTAACATTTGTACTGCTCATCCTATAACGGAATGTATATCTTGATTGCTGTGACCCTATGAGCTTCTGAAAAAAAAAAAAAGTAATTTAAAGTTTATTCTTCTTGTTCTAAAAATCACTGTTTTGTGAGTTACTGTTTACACAGACCTCCCTACAGCAAGGGGTCTTTCTCCATGTGTTGCTGGGAAACGCAAGAGCAGAGGCTATCTATAAATCTTGCAGGCTCCAGAGATCAGCAAATGCCTTTCCTGAGTCTCTGCCTGATAAGCAGCTTCTTTTTTCTGATGAATGCAAACAGTGCCAATAGCCTGGGCCTTCTTTAGAAGAAAAAAATTGTTTGTTAAATGGCCTTTTCCTGTTCAGCTTCTATTGATACTTCTTGATTTTTTCATTCTGCCTCCTTTTGAATAGGTTTCAGTGACAGGATTCTTGCAAGTGGAACTGAGGACAAAGTTTGTCTTTTTTACCCTTCCTTTTTCCAAAGCCACTGAAGGTCTCAAACAAGAAGAAAAAACTTTACAAAACTCATGCAGGCATGTTATTAACAGATAGCAGAAGGCTAAAACAGCCTTCTAAGAGCACTCCAAATTACCTTTTAATGACATGTCTGCACTGCATTGTGACTTCATACCTTGCTTTCATAGTGTGACCTGCTATAATGGTGTTTGTTACAATGAAGTCCTTTTCATTTGTCCTAAAAATTTTTCTTTTTTGTCACCATATTAGATACATAAGATACACTCTATAAGAAAAGCAATATACAATATACTATACATCTCTATTTCAATGCCTCTAGTTTTAGGCTAGTATTCATATAAATGTTTATAATCAAAATACAGGTTTTATTGTTCTTCACAGGACCAAGCAAAGTTTTGCCTTGTCTAAATACTAACAATTGTCTGAATATTACCAGTAACATTTCTATTCAACAAATACTCTTTTCTCATGCTTCTAGTTAACTTGTGGTGGGCTCCATCCTACTCTGACTCCCCATTAATTCATTTGAAAGGGAAAAGTAATGAGCTGTTTTAGTGCATGACCTTTGCGCAGTACCTGATTCATAAAGATCCAAAATCTCATTTATGAGTTATTAGTGATCAGCAAAAATAACAAAACCCTTTGAAGTTCGGCTGAGTAAGTTCTGAAGATCTTGCACGCTTACTCAGTTTCTCAATTTCTTGAGTCATTATAACAGTCAATACAACATATTTGATGAAGCCTTTGCCATGTACTCTGGCACTAGCCTTCATTAAAGACTGTTCTAATTTCTGCTTCCCATTTTATCTGGAAGTTTACTGTAATGGAGAAATTATCTGTATTTATAAAAAAACCATAAAACTTAAGGTTTCCTTCAAGTCAGTGTTCACCTTATTTCACCTATTCCAGAAAAAAATGTTTCTTCAGAAAAACTCCACTGAAAAAATTTTGTTCCTAATTGTGTCCAGGATACCTGTGTTACATATTTCAGAGCTAAATTACTGAAGAGGTGATCCAGAAAGACAGAATATTAGGACAATTCCAGAAATGTTACACCCAATAAATGTGTATAGTCAGTTAAAAAAAAATATACATAACAGTTAGTCATAAAATATTTGTTTTTTCCCCCACATACTCTCATCTGAAGTCCATAGATCTTCAAATAAAAAAAAAATTACATTGTCACAAATGTAGCTAATTCACTGGGTTTCATTGACAGAACTTGGTTTTCCAAGCACTGCAATAACATAACAAGTATCAGTTCAGTTACATCTCCAGGTGCTTCTAGGTACAATCCAGACTGTATTTATTATTATTCTCTCATCCTTTAAAATGGAAAAAAAAAATAGTAGAAGTCTGTGTCCTTGCATTCTTTGCGTTCTCATGTGTTGAGACTGCATCTGGCAGTATGTTTCAAACTTGCCTTCCCTTTGCTACCACATGAAAGAGTAGCAGCTTCATCACTTTTGTGATACCTTTGCCTGTCTGTCTGTCTGAAATTTTTTGACATCTCTTCAACCATCTCAATAGCTCTGATTGGGCAGCCCAATGTCTGGAATCCTGGGTAAAAGTCCACACTAAACATGTGCAGAACAATTCTGTATCTCAGGTGAGAAAGAGTTTTGTATGGATGTGTTGCATTTACTGCGAGGGGCAGACCAGCCTTGCGAGTATGCTGGACTCATCTCGTGCTGTAGAGTAGGTGTGTACAGGCACAAAGCATGTTGACACATTGCTCAGCTCATGCAGACACATGGTTGTGCATTTCAGACTGGCAAATACTAAGATAAAACATGGAAGTTGCAGCATTTGGAATTTCAGATGGCAGGAGTACGTCATTGGTACCACCCACTCTCTGTGGTTTCATGAAAGCTGTCTGGAACAACAAGAAAGTGGAAAAAAAAAAAAAAAGAGAAATAAGGTTCATAATAGAAAGATAAATGAGGATTGTGAGGTAGAACTCATTTGTCAGCTTCATGTTCTCTTAAACCTCCTTTTTTGCCTTCACCACACGTGGAACTAACACCGTTCAAATACAATGGTCAACACTCATCATCCGTCTCATTGGAGTCATATCTGAATTTCCACAGGTGAATTTTATACTGAGTAGCTACAATACTGCCACAGGGCAGGAGGCAACTGTCCTTTTTAATAACCATTGTTTAAAGATTTGTTGCTGAAATGGTCAATACCCAAATACCCTCATGGGTCTCAACAACTAGGGTTCACTTTCCAACAAGGTTTTGTGTTAGGAACTTTGAATGTAATTGTGAAGCAGGACTGATACATGGTGGTCCTAAGCCTTCACAAATAAAGCAGATTATTACAGCACAGTCAAAACTGTGGTCAGTACTGCCATGCCAGAAAGACAACACAAAATTCTGAACAATTGCAGACCTCCTACCTCCCAGTAATCCTTGCAAAGCAAAACCATATGACTCCTATTATGGTTAATAAGAGTCTTTGTTTGGGTAAAAGTCTGCAAAAATCATTGAAATCCCACACTCCTTGCTGTACAAAACCAACAGTGGTCTGATTCTTTAGTTTTTATATTTGATGGGTAATGCTCAGTCTGTAAATGGAATCGTAGTAGTGGATGTGTAACGCATTCCGTGTAGGAACAAGAGGGCACTTTCCCCTGACCTGCATTTGGATTTAAAGCTTAGTTCCACGGGCTGTTTAGGCTGCAGTCCTGCGTGTGCTCAAGTGAACAAGTAGCTGTGGGGGCGCGGGGGCCTCATGGAAAGTCTGCCCTGGCCAGGCCTTCTGCAAACATCAAGGGCGGCGGGACTGCAGCCATACCTCATCGGGTGGTTGTAGATGGGAGCCGCACACCCAGTATCTAATGCAGCATTTCAGATATCTAAGGACTTATTTTTCCATACATTCTACATGCATTCCTACGTATTTTATGAATCGGGTCTGTGATGGATGTTTTGAACAACTTGTTTCCTGCAGTTTCATGGGGTTACTATCTTTTCAGTTTGCAATGTAAATAATATTGTACATCTGCTATTTTATGATACAAATGCCATGTGAATTGCTTATTTTTAAAATGTTATAGCTCTGTTATGGTTTATTTACAATGCCATCTTACAGTATTGATTTAATATACAATGTATCTGTATGGCATGGATTAAATTGCTTATATTTTACAATGTCAATTATTTTATTTTTGTTTTCTAAAATTATTACATTTCATCCTATGCAGTTTCATAAACGTTTCTTAAGTGGCTCATTATGTCTGAAAATATTGCTTCCTCTCCAGTAGTGCAGGCATAAGAACCAGTATTCCTCATCAAAATCATCAGATACATCATCTAGCAATTTCAGATTAGAAATATATGTACAAATATGTAAGCGTTTATAGTTAATCAGAACATCTATTATATCTTCCTTGCTTTTCATGTAATGATATATTTTAATCATTTTGTATACTTTTTATTTGTAATTATTTGTGAGTCAAACACAGTGTAAATAACATGTTTCATTATGCAAAATTTCTAGGTATTCAAGATTACAAAAAAGGTGAATTTGTGTATGAAAAGAAATTGACAGTAGATTGGAATGACATAAAATAAAGTGGCGATGACTATGTTCTATTTATACTGTTCATTTCCAAACTGTCTGTTAAAGAAAAAACATTTCATTTGCCCTTTAATGTCCAACCAGTTATTTACAGTATATTTACATCAATAAATCATGCAAAAGTCTATTAAAAGTCATGATGAATCATTGAAATTTTCCTCTTTACTTTTCACAGCTTACCTATGGAGAGCAGAATTAATACATACTAAAACCCAATTCAGTGGAAACAGTCCAGAAAGTCAATGAAGATATTTGTGGAAAAGAACACCTTTTCACTCTTAGCTCTCAAACTTCACCTTAGACAACAAATCCAAATTTATTATTAAACAATAAACTAGTAAAATGTGTTATAACAAAATACTAGATGCTTAAATACACGTTGTGTGTATCCCTTGATAAGTAAGCTTTGTTTTTCGTGAACACTACCATATAAAAACTTTACTAAAGCCTCTGTTCTTGACTGAACTTCTGGAGTTTTGAGGTAAAGGTGCTTAAGAAGTTTGACAGATTGTTGGAAAGAAAATGTCTGTTTCGGGTAATTCTATAACAGGTAGTTTCTTCCAGTCATTGTTTAGTTTTCGGTTCTGTAGAACAACAGGGCAGAACCAGGTTTCAGTCCTGGAGGACAGAGATAGAAACCAAGTGACATTACAATGAAATACCGACACTAGCTCATTGCTACCAATGCAAGAACAAAGGAAGCTGGCACGCTGTAACGTCATCAGCCTTACAAATGCTGCTCGTGTTGCCCATTTTTTCATTATTTCTTCATCTTTTCTGTATCTCCAACTGAGAATATAAATCATTCTGCTCTGCTATTTTTTACAGAAGACCATTAACTAGAATTGGTTGCAATATTTTTCTGCGGAATGTGTTACTGGGAGAGAATGGAATTTCAATTAATTCAAAATGTTGGCAGGGGAGTTTGATTCTGACATTTCAGTACTGAATGTGCCTGACTTTTGTGTAGCTAAGGCTAAAGCTAAGGATGGTCTAACCAATCCCAAAATTTCAGTGATTTTTGCCCTTTCCACAGCTGGCTTTAAGGCTGGTGAACATTTTCCAAGACGAGACTGATAATTTGCCTATTCCTGTCTTCGAAATTATTCCAGAAAATTATTCCAGACTGTTTAGGTGGAAATTTGAATAACTCTGGTATGTGGGAGTCAGTTCTGATCTACAGCGGGAATACTCTGTGTCAGTCAGGAAATTACAAGAAAGGCAATTCTCAGAGTCTTTTTAGCTGGGAGAGTCTTCTATTAATATAAAACAGCATTTTGAGATCTCACTTTGTCCAATAAAACTCATTTATTGTTTGAATGTATTCATACAATATATTGTGTGAATTTAAGGAATGCTTTCAGCTTAATGCTTGTATGCAGTGCAGGTAATTCCAGCACTGAAGGATACAATAGAAATAAGAAAAGCTACAGACAAAAGCAACAACAATTAGGAAAGCTGTTGCATATCTTCCAGAAAGGAATTAAACAGGCAAGAATTGCCCAGGTTTGAAAAGACATGACTATGATAAAGATCTCTGACTACTATGGTGAAAGGGGATAGAAAATGATTATTCTGTGCTTCTTAGAATGCCAGAATTAGAGGGCATTTAATGAGGTTACACGCAGCAGATTAAAAACAAGTAATGCAAGAGAAAGTACTTTTTTTCATAGAGTGTGTAATCAAATTGTGGCTCTCAGTGCCAATAGAACAGTTCAGAGACTAAAATAGAAGCAATTAGAAAAGCTGGCGGAGGGTAGATTCATGGGCTGATTTTAAACACGTTGAGCTGCATGCTATTGTCAGCTCAGAAAGCCACTAATCCTTTGTTGCAGGAGTCAGGTGTAGGGGATGTACCAACCAGAGGTCTCAGAATACTTTGCCAGGCTCTCTCTTGTGTAGCATTCCCTATGTATATTGTTGTGGACAAGTTGTTGGGCAGATGGACTTTTATTCTTACATGAGAGACCCTGGAAGAAGACAGTCCAGGATGATCTGCAGGCTGGGGGGAAGAACAGGAGGAAGAGAATTGAAAGTCAAACCAGCAGCAGGAGGATATAGTGTAACATACTGGAAATTTGCTGTTAAAAACTGTACACAGACATCAGAGCTGGTCTGATGGACAAGAAGTGGGCTGTGTTCTGGGAGCAAGCATACAAAGTAGGGGGTTTAGACTGAGAAGGATACTAGCTCAGGGAGGAAAGGCCATCTGGTGGTTCTTCATACGGGAAAAAATGAAAATGGAAGATTTCTGCTGAAATGTCTCAGCGCAAACAAGTTTCTTACGATCTTTCACAGAATTTTCCCTATCCCTAGGAAGGAAAGAACATGTAGACCAAGGAAACAAAGACTCAATGATGGGCCGAGATTGGTATTACAAGAAAGGCTTGAGGGTCTTTCATCATCTCGATGGGGAAAACACTGTTGTGTGTTGACTCTACCCAAGTACCTGGAGCACAGGTATTGCATGTTTAATGTTTAAGTTTGAGACATTGTTAATGACAACTTGAAAGAAAAAGGATTGCTTACATTTTCTTACATGTAATATCCCTCCCCGATTTCTGTACAGAGGCAGAGAAAATTAGTCGTGAATAAGGGAGCTATTCACATAGGTCTACACAGACAAATGCTTTTTTTCCACTCTGTATGCATGAGCATATCACATACTTTAATTCTGTTTTACTAACCTCCCAAAATGTAGACATGTGTGAGATGCACAGGCTAAGTGGAAGAGAAACTGAAGTTGAGGACCACTATGATTCAATATTTTCGTTAAAGACCTTAGTACAGAGAAGAAATGATAGCTGTTGATGGCACAAAACTGGGAGTTGTTATCAACACAGTAAGAGCCAAATGAAATAAGGGAAGAATGGAGTGGCCTTCAGACCACATAAAATAGAAGTAGGATGAAAGGATAAGTAATGTGTGCCAAGATTAATTGCAGGTATTCCTGTAATAACTGGAAGCTTATAATTTAGAAATGACAGAAGAAGAAAAAGAGATAGAAGGGTACTGACTGAGAAGTGTATGATTATAGCCACTAATGTCATACGAGAAAATCAAATGCAACCAAAAGAAAGACGTTTCTAAAAGATACAGGGAAATATCAATGTCATTACATAAAGTACTTGTGGGATCATATGTGGAATTCTGTGTCTAATTCTGACTATTTGCATTCAAGAAAGTATTGTATTCCTGTGACTGACAGCAAGGTAAATCCTAAGGGAAATATGATTATTTAATTAACCCGTTTCTTTTCCAGTGGACCATACATCTTTTAAAGAGCATATATAAAACATTTTAAGTATACCTGATGCAATAGTATGTCTTTTAGTACAGAATGTAGCACCATAAAAAATGTTCAAAGTGCTCACACTTCTTGCTGCTCTGTTAGGCTGAGGCAGAAAGGGATGCAGCTCAAGAATATAGCCAAGAGACACAAAAGGTTGTTGCCATCCAGTGTATCTCTTGACAGAACCCGGTTGTGATTCTCTGTACCTTTTCCTGGGTTTTGTGGTGCTAGAATCAACCTCCAACCATGGCTTGTACTACTGATTTTTCTTAAAAATGTGAGAAATCAAGCTAAATATCAATATTTGTCCAAGGGGCCTAGATTCTGCTTCCTAAGCGCAGACGTCTTCTGCATTTGAGTTGCCCTAGTTCAACTTGCTTGGCTTCTAGCCCTTAAGTGGCCAAAGAACTTCTGTAGATCCTGAGCCATATTTACCAGTGCCACATCAAGCTCTTAGATGCCATGAAATGACACTACATTCAGGCAACTGAATTAATTACATCATGCTAAGTTTATAATTGATTTGCAGGACAAAAAATATCTCACTGTTTGAAGGGAAAACTAGCTAACCAGGCTAAGATCAGAGATCTTTTTTATGAGCATACAAGATGACTTTTACCAGAAAACATTTGCAAATGATAAAATAAAGCTTCAGATATGATCCTGAACAATAGTAAAAGAAATTTTAATAACATACCTAATATGGCAATATAATTGAGTACTTGTATTAGCAAGTAAAACAGAACTGTGATTTGATTTATTTCATTTCACCCTGAAAATGTGTCCATGCAGATAAACATAATATTATATAATCTGCATTTTTTCCTCCCATCTCAGTTATTTCTGTTAGCAGTAGTCCCTTGCTCTGGCTGCTACTTCTTGTTGACATGCTTTATTGTAATTACTTTCCGAAAATCAATATAATCCGACAGTGCCCAGATGCAGATGGACTGCTTGTCCTATGGTGGCTGTGAAAGAACAAACCCAGCTTTGATTTCAGTCGTCTGTCTTCAGCTGGGCAGAGTTTTTTGTGCTGCACATGAAAACGGTGGTGTTCAGAAACCCTTGCAGCAGGGCGGGAAGCAGAGCGCAATGCTCTTCAGCTGAAAAGACTCTTGATTATGTTATTGGCAATCTTGAATTCCCTGTCACAAAGTCCTGCAATTGGCAGCATGTGGCTGCTCAGCCCTGAGTTCCATAAGCCTGAAATGGTCCCTCCACAGTGACAGCAGCCTGGCCATGTGTCAGGTACGAAGCCTGTTGCCACACACCTGATTTGTTACAGGGCAGGTCACACAGGCTGTGCCACTGATATTATTTAATTGTTCCAATACACCTATAAATAATTCTTCCTAGTTTTAAGACATATGTCTATCTTTCTTTTCTTTTTCTTTCCTTTCAGGTGTTTGCCTTGGGAAATGCTAAGCTGGATAATGAGTTACAACGAAAGGCTTAGCTTGAGTTCTCACCTCTCTGTCTTGAGTGCTGGATGCATTTACAGTTTCTGACCCATCTGGCTCTTTTAGGTCTGAAGACAACAAAGCGTTAGAGAAGTTGTCTTGATTTTCCCTTTACTAAGGACTTAGTAATTACTTTACTAAGATCCGTTTCCTTCCTGTGTTGAGGACTCCAAAGCTGGACACAGTGCTCCAGGTGGGGGTCTCACGAGTGCAGAGTAGAGGGGCAGAATCACCTCCCAAGACCTGCTGGC
>JAOXJM010000001.1:193249674-193259788 GCA_026413425.1 Tringa solitaria
GATGATATTTAAGGTCCCTTCCAACTCTAACCATTCTATGATTCTATGATTCTAAGAGATGTCCCACTAAGATCTTTGACTATGTGTTCAAAACTGCAATTTTCATGTTCAGGGTTATGTGGGCACTTGTATTTTCACAGGTTGTGTTAAGCCTTTGTTTTCATAAGCGTATTATCAAACTGAGCTGTATTTTGTGCTTATTCTGTATCATTTCAATGCCATTGTTTCCAAATGAGATGTTCTTACACGTGGTACATATGCAGGAAGTTCTGCATGGAAGGATTTTAGATCTTCATTTATAAAACCTTTAGTATACTGAAGCTATAGGAGGACAGTAGGCAGTACAAATACTAAATATCTCCATTTCAAAGGACTTAGATAACACTGGGATAGCTGAAGTCTTTGAGAAGCCTACACAGTAAATCCCGGCTATGCAATGCAAACATGCCATATTTAAATTTGTGTGTGTGCGCTCACATGTGTGTTGTATTACATACAAGTCTGGCTTTATTGCTGATTATATCTCTGCACAAAGCAATAGACAGCTGAGTAATGATGTCTTCCAAGAGTGATGCATGAAATCAGGCTTAAACAAAAATCTAAGGAACAGCTCAAAGGGAAATGAGCACAAATCCACCTGAAATAGCAGCCTAGAAAAAAACTGGAAGATGGAAGAAGGAGACAGAGTATAAGGTAGACTAGGTAGGATTCCCTAAGGGCAAAAGAAGAGAGATGTTGCTGTAACCTGTAGAAGACTGTTCAGAAATCTGTTTTCAGGAGGTGCTGAGTCCCTGTTTAAATCACGAAAGAATAGTATTACAGCCCATTATATAATTCTGCTGCTAAAACCCCATCAATAGCAATAATAATAATAATCTTGAATTCCAGGACAAGCGGGGGTTTAAAATTAGCTTGAGCACTGGAGACTGTAGTTTATAAGGAGAAAAAAATATCTCTTGATGTCTGTGCTGGCATTCAAGGGAGGAAGACTATTTTTTCTGCCAGCAAAGAAAAGATTATTGGTAGAAAAAGGAAGGAATATTCTTCTCTTTCGGCTCAGATTTATCTTATATTAGAACCAATCAAAATTCTTCTCTATCTCAGAAAAGCCATGAATTTCTCAAGTACTCTGTAAAATCAAGACCTAATCAATTTTAATTGTATAGAGCATATAACTAGCTCCAGGAAGTGCAATATAGATTAACTGTGAAACTTGTCCAAGTATTTGCTGCATGCTCCAGGTCAAAATAAGCTTCTGTAAATGTCAGTGCCATAACTGATCTGTGACACTGGAAGTGTGGGGTAAATCAATATTGTCTTAATTATAGTTTCGTGAGGCAAACATACAGTAGTCACAGAAGAATGGCATATTTAGCTTTAGCATAATTTATAAAAGCTTAACTAGCTCATTAATAAATCCATTGTCTGCAAATCATTAGAATCATAGACTCATAGAATCATTTAGGATGGAAGAGACCCTTGGGATCATCGAGTCCAACCATCTACCCTACTCTACAAAGTTCTCCAAAAACCCACTCAAAGTCTTTCCATACTACTAATCTAACTAGGACATTCCTGGTGGAGATTGTGTGATGGGCTTTGGTCAGACCCACTAGTCACCATGCTTAAGCGTTAATATTTCAGAGACTCAGAGAGATCATGGCATTAGGGTTCACCATCCTTGTCCAGCATCCAGCAGCCACAAACAAGTGGAGGGCCAGGGGTAAGTGCCACTGGTTTGCAAAGTGCTGTCTCCCCTTCTCGACCACTGAGTGTATCTTTTTGGCAACCACTGTCCATCATCACACATCACATTGAAGTAGTGAATGAACCGTAATGGTTTCACAATGTGATTTTGAAGCAGAGAAAGCAACTCTTTTTGCAGCACCTGGGGCATTTTCCTGACCACAAGTAACGTGTTGATGCAGGGCGGATGGCGCTGCTCCAGCTACTGCAGTGCCTGGAACCAGCACCGCCATGGGAAGAGTGGTTGAGCCTGCAAGTCTCCTGCCCAGGGGCTCAGAACAAGAGTGGCTGAAGAAACAAAGCAGATGTTATGTAGTGACAGGATGGTTTCAGCACTGACGCTTATGGCAAGGGCTGGTGGCAGGGCAGACAGTTGCCCTGTGAGCGGCTGCCTTCAGCCAAGTCTTCACAACATATTCACAACATGAACGTTTTTCCTTTTCTAAAACAGGAGATGCTGAGCCTCTTCTGGCTTTGCAGCACCTGGTAAGACTGTTTGATCAACGTCCCATCCCTGAGGACACCGCAGTTTCCTTGCAGAACAAAGCCTGTAAAAGAAAATGCTAGTTGAATCTTAAAAATGACCAGCTAATTGCCAACGGGAGCCTTCGTTAATGGCCACATACGGTGTTCACCTGCTGACGTGTGGCTTCACTGCACATTGCCGTACACTTACGTGGCAGGGGCAGGCTCCTCTGTGTGGCACAGGGAACTGGGAGGTGATCAGGAGTAGGAGGAGGTGAAAGAACGATCAGTGTCAATTAAATAAATCCCTTACAGTTTGTCACAGACAGCGGTGTGGGTATAACTTCTCCCCAGAGGCTGTGGTGGTCCCCACTCCTCCTCTCATTGCCCTGTGGCAGCTTTGGGTTGCTCCTAGGGCTTGTTTCTCCATGAAGGGAACTACAGCTAGATTCATTTTTTTAATCTTTGTTTATCTGGCTTAGGACTCTTTACAATTTTTTCTGAGGTGTGGAGCAGCCCCAAAAGAGAGAATTTATGATGATTAAACCAGGAGAGTAGTAGTACCCAATTCACTTTAAAAATAAGTTTGATGCTTCCATTAAGAGAGTTTTCATTGCCACAATTGCAGTTGTTCCCTCTACATTTCTGAACACTAAATGAAGGCTGCTGAAACCAGTTAGTGCTTCATCTTGCCTTTCCCTTTTGAAACCTCTTCCTGGGCATTGTAGGGAGGATCAAGTACTGTGGAAATAAGTCAGGACAGGCATGTGCTTGCATATAACACTGATTTTTCTCTTTCAAACCCTATTCTGCTGTGCACACAACGTGTCTCCAGACTGAGTACCAGTCTACATGAACCTTCAGGCTGACCCAGCGAAGCTGATCACACACGTGTGCCCAGAGACCGCAGCAGACTGGAGCCCTGCAGGCCCCAGAAAACTTCTTGACGTTCTGGAAGGACCCCATGGAGATGCCAACAGGGCAGGTAAGTAGCACAGGAGGAGCAGAGGCAGCGAGATGGCTCCCCTGCTCCCCGGCAGCGCTCTGCCCTGCTGCTCTTCCAGGATGCAAAAACAGCCATCTGAAATAAACACTGAGCTAAAGCCAAACCTTTTTCTTTTTTTCTTTTTTTCCTGAAAGACGCGTTTCACTGCACTGTCCCTCCTCTCTAATAAATGGTTAACGCTACAGCATTTGTTTGATTAAAGAGGATTCAAGGAGCTACTACTCAAAGGTCACTGCCAAATACAATGGCGGATTTCACTACTATTCACGCCTGAATAGTGCGAGATATTCTTTACGGTCTCTGTGGCTAATGAATGCAGGCAGCTCAGCTCACTGCCCAGTGAGAACTCCTCTGCCTTAATTGTAGCCATACTCTCCCTCATTTTCTTCCCTTATGTAAATAATTAATGCCATGAAAATACATTCCTTCTTTAGGCTGCATGCTGCAATTTTCAGTGTCACTCCGTACACTAAGGAACTTAATTCCTTAATTAGGCTCCAACATAGTCAATTTCGAAAAATGTGGCATCTCACTCAGAAATGAATAGATGAGTGAAATGACTCACTGATTGCAATTTGGGTGTGCTTGCGAATTCCTCCTCCCTCCCCACACACCTCAGGAGATGCTGTGGTGTAAATAGAGAAGTGGACCTAGAAGGAAATGGTCTTAAAAGGAGTAATGTAGTGGAGAAATGCAGTAAGAAGTAAATATTTATGTAAAGGCTAGGAAAACAAAATACTTGTGAAAAAAAGATGCGAGAAGGATCCAATTAACCAAACAAAGTATACTGAACAATTCAGAGCTATTTTAATAGCATCTACTGCAGAGGTTTGGAAAGCAAATGGGTGACAAGGAGAAGTACAGGCTGTAAGTGAGGAACATCCTGTTCCACAGCAAAACTATTCCATAGTCACATCAGACTGAGGAAAAGTAATAGGGAGGATGACATAAAGACTAGGAAGGCTTCCCTCCTAGTGAAAGGAAACCAGTGCTTTTATCTTTTGTGCAGGTTTATTATTTGATAATGCAGCTTCATTTGCCATTTCACACAGAAAAATGCAGTTCGTAATATAAATATTTTTTTTTTTCTGTGCATGGCCTTGACTGGGTTGAGCTGAATTTCTTTCACATTTCTCTATAGAAAATTCCACCAAATATATACATTCTTTTAATTACTCTTTCAATATTGACTGCTTGATTATTTACTGAACAACCAGACCAAGGCAATCATTGATATATTTTTTTAAATGACTCACGATGGGACAGAGTTTTTTCAGTTTGACATATTTGGTGACTGTTTCTGCTACTTCTAAAGTTTTTCATAGATAAGTCATTTTCACAGTGGTGAAATAATAAAGATTCATTTCTTGGCATACTCAGAGACTGAAAAAAAGAGATACAGGGGAAGTACTTGAGCGAAGTGAAAAAAGAAAAACTAGAGAATAAAATCAAACAGATGTGGCTTCAGCCAGTGAAAAATGTAAGTGTAATATACCACGAGCCCCAGGGGATAATAGAGCAATGAGGAGCAAACCACATCAGTATGTGAAAACAGGGACATCAGAATTCCCATCACAACTGGCTGTTTTCAAAATGATCTTGCAAGTCAGGAGTGCCAAAGAGGCAAAGAGTTTAAAAGCTTTGCCTGTGGTCTGCAGAGTTTGATGCAGCACTTCACGAAATCTTGTCTCAAGAGCTGACTTGCGTAATGGCTAAGTATCTTAAACAAAATAAGGTTCAGAATATGAATTTACTTGTAAAGTATAGTAAGAGTATCAGGAGTTTTGGTGCCTTGGAAACAGACTCATTTTTTCCTCTGGCTTTGCCAGCAGACCATCAGGGAAGTTATCTGCTATGGGATCTATATCTGGGCTCTCTGTCATTCCTTACCCTGCCTGTTTGCTGCCCACTCATTGCCAGGAGGCAGAGAAACAGCCCTGGATAGGTGGGTGGCTGCAGCAGCAGGTGATGTGAACACAGCCCAAAGACAACACACGCTTTGACATC
The DNA here is from genome assembly GCA_026413425.1 of Tringa solitaria. NCBI lineage: Eukaryota > Metazoa > Chordata > Aves > Charadriiformes > Scolopacidae > Tringa > Tringa solitaria. The sequence goes on from JAOXJM010000001.1 coordinate 193,254,899, forward strand.
TTTGTTGATTCTTGCCCCAGGAGAATCCATATCACTTGGTCTGATCTTCCTAACTGCTGAAAAATCCTTATCTAATAATTTTTCATCAAGACCATATTTCTCTTCTCATTAGAAAATGTCTTACAGAAAGAAATCCAGGCTTGGTTTAAAGCTATTGGGATGGACTCTGCAGGTTCAATTTTATTTTTCTAGAAAGCACCCCCATAAAACATGCTCATCCAAAACCTGTAGTCCAGGCAGATAATTTCTCCATTAACTTCACTGTTGGATCTTTGGAAAAAAAAGTAAAAATGCAGCCAGTCTGTGGTCCCAAGACAGGGAACTGCACTCAGATCTGTCTCGTGTTAAACTGGAATGTTTAATTGTTCTTCCTTGCAGGACCAGAATAAAGCCCTGGTATGAAAATGATGTTTCAGGCATTTGATTGCAAAAACCTAACATAGTAAATAATGGAATGCTAAAACCACATGCCAGGCACTGTTAGATTAGCAAGTTTAATAACTTTCCTCAGATATTACTTTGTTGTAATTTGTAAAATGACCATGACTACATGAGCAGTGTGGGTGACTACTGTGTTGGTGAGATATAGCTATTGCAGTGCACATTTGCTGTCACCATGGGCTCACAGATAATAAACATAATTACTTCCATGGCACCAGCCAGTGCTTCTCCTCGCATAAATTAGTTTTCAATAGCGTGACCTACCCTCACCTGGTGTGTTGTGCTGCGGTTGTATGTTGTGATCCTATTTCAGCATGGTATTAACTGCACTGTGTCTAAGCTGGGGAACTGTTGAACACACCTCCTAGAAGATTTCAGCCATTTATTGAATTCCAAAGAAGGAAAGATTCATTTCTTACTGGAGCTTCAAGAGGGTCCTTGGGGTTTTGCCTTGGAAATGTTGTGGAGTTTTTACCCTCTACCATGTTGCATATGCATGCTTGTAGAATCTGATATACACTTCTAGATTTGCACATATATCTGATTTACACTTCCACCTCCTCTACTGGGACAGTCTAGACAGCTTTACAAGATTGACAGACAGGAGAGTATCTCAAAGGCTGCAGTTTTCAGTCCAAAGCTGCTCAGATGTTTAACAACCTTTAGTGATAGTCCTAAATCTGGGGGAGTAAGATCAGTTCTTTGAGATGGCACGAGTCCTCGGAGAAACAGCACCACATCAAACATACTCAGCTGGAAACTGAAGAGCATGGTCTTGCACACAGTGCATAACATGAGCAAGCTGTTAGGCAAATGTCAGGTTAGCAGATCTCTGGGAGCAAAGCTGCTTTTTGGAGTGTCTTTTCTTCCCTGTTTCCTAGTATTACTTTCCTGCTTCACACCCCTCTTTCCCTAATACCAACGGCAATATCATCTTCCAGAGCTCAGATGGTGAGATGCAACCGATATTCAGTCTGGAGCAAATCCTGTTTCTAGCAAGGTAATTCTTATTTCTGATGAAGGTAACAGCACGTCTTGCTCTTAATATCTATGTAATATTAAATCTTTGCACAGACTGCAGGGCTGGCTTGTTCATTCTCTGTGAGTGAGTGATCCGTCTCCTTTCGATCTCCAGTTTGACAACCATCTATTTCCTGTCAGCATCACGGGGTGTGCACCAGGGTTTACTCACCAGAGGCATGAGAGACGGGGAAAGCTCATCTTCCATGTCTGGATATTGACTGCCTTCCTGAAGAACTGCTACCAGGCATCTTGGTAGGATCCAATCAGGAAGGCTTGCACGTATGCCCACTATGCCTGATGGGGCACCAACTCTGCACAGTACACAGACGTGACTAGAGAAAACAGACATCACATTTACTTTTGAAGGACTTCTAAGAGCCCTTTGCTTTAAACTGCCTCGTATTCATCACAGGACATGCTCAAAGTTTGTGCTTCTCTACTGAATTAAATTCTTTCTACTCTTCCTCTTATCTCTCATGGGGTTTTATACACTTGATTTTTGCTTTGTGAGTCTTTTAACATTATTATTAAGAATACAAGGCTCCTTAGCAGGCTGCAAAAAAGAAACCTTCACTGGCATAAGCAGCCCAGGCCCCTTCAGCTCAGCCTGTGAAATGGCTGTCTACATGTTTCTTTGAATGGTCCATCTTTATTGTTTAATTTGATAAGCAAAATCCTAGTTCTTCAGAAATTACGCAGGTGTGAAATTATGCATGAGCTATAGGAAAAAAGAAACAGGCAAATAAGAGTGAAGGGGGAAGAAGTAGTGGTTTACTATGCAGGGAAATAAATGGTATTTTAAATTGTCATGAAAACTGTCAGATATTTATTTGATTTTCCTTCGCATCAGCATGAGCAAATATGTATTCTCTGACCAGTAGCAATGGGCTCTTAGTGGGGTTATATCTTTTCTGCATTTCATCATGACAGACAGGAAAACTGAAAAATAAACCTGAAGAGAATCTGAGACATCAAAGCATCCTGAGGAGGACTGAACACCATTGTAACGCTGAAACATGAAATTTGTGCTGTAACTACAGTAATTTAGTAGATTGTGTCTGACAAAAGACTCAAATATTGATCTCAGTCCTTCCTTTGAAGTTCTGGTTACCAAATATATCTACTGTGGCAAAAGTTACAGGATTTAACTTGTAAGTCTGATATAAAAATGAAAAAGGAGTTTGCCCTGTAGTTATAAGTGTGCTAGCAGGGATTTGCCTGTGTGCACTTCCAGTGTACGTAGTCACTCATTCCCTGGGGGTGTGTGGGGAGAAGGGGCGGGCAGGAACTCCCCAGCCAGTCTCTGCATCAATGAGACACGGGAGTGGTTTGGTTCAGTGGACTGATGTGCAACAAAGTGCTTGGCTGATCTCCTCCTGGTTTCACTATGAAGTGTTTGACCGATTTCGACAGCTCCTCCCCGGGGGGGTATTTTGAACAGCCCTGCAGATTTCCCCTGGGCAGCTGCTGCTGTGCACAAACCAAAGGACAGAGATGGCTGCTTTGCCTTGGTGGGCTGAGTAACAGCCAGGGTGGTGACTCTGGCCTTCCCAGAGATTCCCTGAGGCCATTTCCACAGCAGAATTGACCAAACTGTACATAAATAGGACACCTGTGTGGTCAGTAGAAACTGTTTCTGCAGATGTGGTAATGGTCATATAGGAAAATCCTATGTACGTAGCTAAGAAAGGAAAAGCTTTTACATAGTTGAAGAAAATCAGTGTATTGCTTGTTCAGGTGTGATCATGTAGGACCATAGTTCAGCTGGATATAAAAAATCCCAATGACTATGGCTTGGGGTGTCTCACCTGATTCAATTGAAGATGCTGCTGCGGTGACCCTTGTGATTCTCCAACACCAGCCAGACAGCAGCTGATCATCCTGTCTGAGATTCAATTTCCCTTGTGAGTATTATCTTATGCAGAGATCTCAATAAATCTGTTTATCTAACAAACATTCTCTGTGAGTGTCTGCACCACTATGGCAGAAGCCTTATCTTTACATGCAGAAAACTAATAAACTCTTTATGGAGGATCCCTAAAAATAACTAATATCTTTCAAAGATGCAGTAATTGTCTTAAAAAAATGTGTTTTAAAAGTCTTAGTAGGCAATAGTGGAAGCTACCTTCCTCACAAGTTGTTATAGCACAGATAAGGTTTCCTAGTAGGTCTAACTAGTAATAGTGCATTCTCAGTGATTTCTTCTCACATTAAACTTCACAGTATCTTCCCATACAGCTGGGGTGAAATTCATTTGCTACCATTCTTTCAGCTCTCAGAAAACTGCTACTCCTTTAAAGTTTATCACCCCGTTAGCTAAAGAAAGGCTAGAGGTCTGACCATAATGGTGACCAACTTTTTCTTCTTATATCCCCCCTTATATCCAGTGTTGCGTTGTTGTACCATTTGGGTACTCTGACATCTTCTTGATTTGCTAAATTGGAGAGTGGTTAGGGATGGGCTGAAACCTGAGTTTTATCAATATAGAGAAGGACTCTGCTGCAATTTTTTTCACTATGAGGGTATACATAGAAGTTTGTAGAGTTTGATGTTCATACAAATACGTTTACCTGTGGGAGGGAAATGACTCATCCTGGGCTTTTGAAAATGGAAGTGATGACTGAATTGTTTTTTGGAGATAGGCTTTTACACCATCTGCAATGCTGTCATGTTATGTGAACAGACCCAAATGCAGTCGGAACAACACTATAAAATAGGCTTATGTGAGAAATTCCATTGGCCATACTGCGGGAATCTTACTAATAGCAACGAGAAATGCAATCTATATGAAAAATAAAGAAGTCTGGTACTGAGAACCTTCTACCTGTGCCTAAAAGTTAGAGGCTGGGTTTAGCCCTGAAAACAGAGGCTTTATCTTCTTTCTGACTTTCTTGCTGACATTAATTCATGTAACTGTTCAAATTTCATTCAACCTTGCAGAATCCTTGACCTCAATTGCATTTCTGTCAATGTATTTGCTCCACAGTCTAATTATCTGTGCAGGGAATGGATTTGATCAGTTTTCATTCTGCCAGCTTTCTGTTTTGTTAGCATATCTCCTTGTTCTTGCATTGCAAGAGAGAGGAAACGGAAATTCCCCATTTACCTTTTCCATCACATTACTTTATTTAGTACAGTTATTTTTCATCATCTCTTATTAATTTCCTTTCTAAAGGAAACAATTCCACTCTTTTCAATCTCCCTTTAAATGTTTTTCAGTGTTCTTAATAATTATGGCCTTCTTTCAAGCTCTCTATAATTCTGTGCAATTTTTCTCAAAAAATGGTGGCTGGTATTGTAGAACTAGCAACATAATTGCATTACTTTTGCAGTATTCTTCCCCAGCCCATTTTTTATGCAGTCTGACATCTCATTTGGTTTTTTTCCATCACTGTGATGCATTAAGTAGAGGTTCCAGTGATCTGT
>JAOXJM010000001.1:193270842-193281263 GCA_026413425.1 Tringa solitaria
GCCTTCTTGGCCACCTGGGCACACTGCTGGCTCATGTTAAGCCAGCTGTCCACCAGCACTCCCAGGTCTTTTTCTGCTGGGCAGCTCTCCAGCCACTCTGCCCCAAGCCTGTAGCATTGCCCAGGGTTGTTGCAGCTGAAATGCAGGACCTGGCACTTAGCCTTATAAAACCTCATCCCATTGGCCTTGGCCCATTGATCCAACCTGTCTCACTCAGGTTATGCCTCACTCTGTCCTTACATCCAAGGATGTTATTGCATCCTTAGCTAACACATGCTTAGTTAACACAGCCTTGGTTATCTTTGTCACTGGTCCAGCTTTAACTCAGCTAAGTTCTTTCTCACAAAATATTTCAGATCCAACCTTTCCTGATTATGTCACAATCATCTCTTTCAGAAAATGATAGGAAAATTAGTAGTCCTTTTCATAGGGTAATGAAAAAAATGCCCAATAGACCAAGTTTTATAAGATGTCTTTTGAAACTTTTGTTAGCTAAACTACTTGCAGGTCTGGAGGGCACACGTAATCTGCTTGCTCTAAGTGTAGGATGCTGAAGGGAGCTTATTTCATTCTGCAAGATCTTATCTCTGAGTTAATATTTTAGACGTCAAGCTAGAGGGAGGCCATATAGCTCCTTTCACATGGTACTGTGACATTAGTTGAGATAACAGTAAGAATTTGATATAAAGGAGCTGTCAGCTTTGTCCCCTCCAAAGTGAATATGAACTTAAAGCGGCACTCTGACCTCCCACCTTACTCCTTTTTTATAGCAATGTAAACAGGTGCACGTCATTCATACTGTAAGGTAGAGGTTGCTCTTCTGTACAGCTTTTCTTTCCCACTCCCATCCACATAGTAGCTGTGTCTGACTTTGTGGCAGAAAACAAATTCGAATTTTAGCTTGGAATAATGCATTTATATTATGGATACTTCCCATGCATCAACACTAGAAGAATGGACATGGACTGGAACACACGATGCACTAACTTATAGGTCAAGTGTAGAGGGTAGAGCAACATGGGTAATGATGTGGTAGAAATCCACTACAGACTGGCTGAAAAAGAAGAAGTAGATGAGGTCTTATATCCAGGAAGTTGCTGGACAGTGTTGAAGGCAACTTCCTGATACAGGTGGTCGAGAAGCCAATGAGATGAGATGGGTCTTATGCTTACAAACAAAGCAGGACTGGTCAGGAATGTGAAGGTTGGAGGCAGCCTTGGCTGTAGAACCATGAATGGTGGAGTTTAGGATTCTGAGAGGAAGAAACAGAGTAAATAGCAGGATCACAAGCCTGGATTCAGGAGAGTATACTTTGGCCTGTTTGGGGATCTGTTTGGAAGAATCCCATGGGATATTACCCTGGGCAGGAGACAGTCCTGAAGAGCTGGTTGATTTTCAAAGATTTTTTTCTCCAGGTTCAAGTTTGGTCCAACCCATCTGTGTACAAAATCAAGCAAAGGCAGCAGTGGGTCTGCATATATAAACAGCATTCTCTTGAAAAAACCCAAAACCAAAAAGAAAGCATATGAGATGTAGAAGCAGGAAAAGGTGGCCCAGAAGGGCTATCGAGACACTATCCAAGAGTGCACAGGCAAGGTCAGGAAAGCCCAATCCCAACTGAATTTGAAACTGTAAGGGACTTGAATAAGAAGGTTTTACAGGTACCTCAAGAGCAAAAGGAAGATGAGGGAAAATGTGAGCCTGCTGCTGAATGGAGCAGAAGGTCTGATGCCAAAGGACATGGGAAATGCCAAGGCCTTCAATGTCTTATTTGCTTTGGTCTTTACTGGTAGGATTTGCCTTTAGGAATCCCAGACCCTGAAACCAATGGGGAAGTCTGAAGCAAGAGGTCAGGTTGGGGAACATTTAAACAAAACTGCGCATATGCAAGTCACTGGGACCTGATGGGATACACCCGAAAGTGCTCTGGAATCTGGCTGATGTCATTGTAAGGTCCTTGAAAGACTGGTGATCAGAGGAGGATTTGGGGGACAGTCAGAAAGCATATGCCATTCCTACCTTCAAGAAAGGCAAGAAGGAGAATCCAGGAAACTACAGACTGGTGAGCCTCACCACAATTCTGAAATAATCCTGGAAATTCTTTCCAAGCATATGAAAGACAGGAAAGTGATGGGAAGTAGTCAACATGGAGACACAGGAGAAATCAGGCCTTAGCAACACTATCACCTCCTACAGTGAAATGACTAGCTTGGTGGAGGAGGGGAAAGCAGTGGATATTGTTTGTCAACACTACCAAAACTTTTGACTGTTTCGTATAACATCCTCACAGACCAACCGACTCTGTAATATGTATGGAATAGGCATATTTTGACCTTTAGTTTGGTTTATGTTCTTCTTACCAGATGTTTTCCCCCTTAATGGTTCTCAAAGAAAAGGGCTAATATTCTCCTCATGTCTGATGAAAAGCAAAGGGATTACACCAGGGTTCCATGTGTCAGCACCTACTAAATTAACTCAAGAAAGGAACTTCATCCCAAATCAGATTGATTTCCTTGCATCATTGCAGATGTTAGGATCTGGAGTAGTCTGGATTTTTCAGCTTTATTGAAAACTGATCCATTTCATAAAATGAATAGCTACAGATTTCAGGGCCTAAAGGTAGGCACCCGTCTTTTTAAAGTCTTGGCCTTGGATTAGGCTTCTGCTTCTGCTTAATTCATCATTCTGTCTCACAGTATTTTAAAGCATATGGCTGAAGTTATTCTGTGTTTTGCTAAATGTGTCATCCAAGCAACTCTGACACTTAAAATGTTAATCAGATGGTAGTCTTCTATTTGACAAGTAGAAATATGACATTGTGAAACTCTTGGTTTTTTAGGTGCTGCTAAGTATATGCGAAGTATTGTGATTTCATGGGTATTTCAATTTGCTATAACCATGCATTGCATGAGAAAATATAAACAGATGGATCACACCTTGTGATAACTAGGAATAAAATAACAAACGGGGGAGTTATTCTCCCTTTATAGAACTATAACTGAGAGCAGAAACTGACTATTAGGGCATTTGCTGTCAGGCTGAAGCCTGGCCAATTGCATTTCAGTTCCTCACTGTATGAGGTACCGAGCGGATCAATGCGTGGAGCTACTGAAACTCACTTCTCATAGATTATGTCTTATATCCATCCCCATCTGCTCCCTCTGCACTGTCCCCGGGTTCTCTGGGTTCCCTAAATTCCCGTGATACCATCTAGTTTGTCACATGCTCAATCTCTCTCTTGCTCCCCTTAGTCCCACATCATTTCCTTGCTACTCTGCTTCTTGACTGTTTTCAAGGAAATAAACAGTCATGTCCTGTAGCTAGGCTGGAATTATGAGGGTGCTGATGGGCCATCTGGTGTTCATGGCAGGTTGGTCAGTTGTCTATTACCTCTAAAAATGGATAAACACTGAATTCTGTTCTCGTTTTCCTCATTATCAACCATCTGTTGATTTTCACAAAACTTGTTGATGTTGGGTTCTCATGTGATGCCTCTCCCAGTTTAAGTCTAGTTGAAATTAGTCAACTGGTTTAGAGGTTAAAAGTGGAGTGGGATAAGATATTCTCATAGCACAAGGGATCCCATAAAGATGCTTTCCATCAGTAGAGAGGACAAGCAAAGTACAGCAAAGCAAAATTAAAAAAAAAAAAAAGAAGCAGAATCCTAGCTACTGGAAATAGTTCTTTTCAACCCAGAGGGCTAGAGAAAAACTAGGGTTTTTTGGGGGGGGTATTTATTCTTTTTAATTTTTGACTTTGTGTAGTACTGTGGAAGAAAGTTATCATTGGCAGAATTCATGTCATCTGAATTAGGTGTTTAAACTCATCAGTCTATGCCACTCCATAATTGGTGGAAAGAAGGATATTTGAAAGATTCGTTTTATTCCATGGTAGGTCAAATAAATCTTATATTGATGCTCAACTCTCACAGAGTAAAATTTGCTAACAAGAATCCCATCAAGTAAGACTAAAGATAGTTCAACCTGATTTTTTCATTTAAACAGAAGAAAAAGCTTTTTTAGTATAAGGATGATCAAACAATGGAACAGGCTTTCCAGAGAGATTGTAGAGTTTCCATACTTGAACACATTCAAACACAGAACACAGACCTGAGCAAACTGTTCTAAATGACCCTACTTTGAGCAGGGTGGCTGGCTTTTTCATTTCAATGATTCTGTGATTCTGTGATTCAGATTTCTTTTGCTACAAAATGTGTGTCTAAGAAAACAGATGATACTGACTGATGTACCTGCACCTTGCAAGCTTCTTTCAAACTCATTGTCTGTTTTCCTGCCAGGCTCTGTGCTCAGGCACTGAAAAATCTATATAATTTGTATGCATGAACTAACATCATACAAAGTTGATTGTCTTGAAAAGACGACCTTTACCAATGATTTCCTAAGTGTTCCCTCAACTAACAGGAATATGTAGTGGAACACACAACAACCTCTACAATAAGTAGACTTTTAAAAAACTTTTTAAAGCTGAAGTACTCAATTATTTTTTTTTTTTTGCCTGAGTTTCTCCAAGGCTTCCTATGAAAGGTTTCAGGGAGGAGGAGAATGACAAGCAGTAGGTGAAGACTGAGTCAGGGAATGCTTGCAAGGACTTGACCCGCATGTGTTCATTGGACTCAATAGGCTGCATTCAGTGGTGCTGAGAGAGCTGGTAAAGTCCTTGCAAGGCTGCTCTCTATCTTCTCTGAAAGATCATGGAGATTGGAGAAGGTTCCCCAATGGCCCGGGGAAGGCAGATGTTGCACTCATATTCAGAATAGGTTGACAGATCAACCTCAGGAGCTGCAGGTTGGTCTACATTACTTCAGCCCGTGGGAAACTCAGAGAGTTAGCCCTCCTGGAGGACATTGCTGGGCACATGGAGGAAGAAGATAAAAGGGAATAGTTAACATGGACTTTGGGTCTTTTTAGTCTAGAGAAGAGAAGGCTGAGGGAGGATCTGATCAATTCTTATAAATACTTAAAGGGAGGGAGTCAGGAGGACGGGGCTGGTCTTTTTTCAATGGTGCCCAGTGACAGGACAAGAGGAAATGGGCACAATATGATTATTGCTTATCTACATTTTCCATTCTCTGTTTAAGTCTTGTGGTTGAGATGTGCATATACACTAAACACTTTCAAGATCCATTCCTTCAGGGAAACAGACAGAATGGGATAACATTTTTTTTTTTCATAAGAAGATTGGATTGACTTGAATGTAATGTAGCTTGAAGCCTTTCTTTAACTCTCAAATGAGGGCACTGAATTAAGCCTCTGATCTTTGCTCATCACATTAAGTCCATGTGTTCATCAAAACTGGACCAACTAATTTGTCCTTAATTCAATTTTATTTCCCCTCTAGATCTTTCTACAAGACCCATTACTCAATTTTCATTTTAATATTATTTCTAAAAGGACTTAATAAGACTGAAAGTCTTCTGAAATTAAAAACTCTGCAGAAAAATTCTTTCCCAGCGTAACTCTTTCATTGGCAATGGATTAATTTGGTCCCACTTTAAAAACTCCTCCATTACTCAGGTATTCATTTTATATTTATACGTATGTATATCCAAAGTGTCATGAAAATAAAAATAACAATTAGATCCATGGAAAAAAAACAGCCAAAGAAGTAACAACTGAAGTAGAGAACAGTGCAATTATCTGAAATGCCAAATGAATAAAAGCTCAGAGACCCACCATGAAGTCACCTCATGAGTCTGTAGCCCTGCAGCCTAGTAATACAATGCTGCTGCTGCTACTAGTAACAGGCCACAGGATTTGTACTGAGTTGGCAAGGTTTTCTCTAAACTTCTCTTGACTTTCCTAGAGCTTTGTTTTCATTTAACCACAACAGCAATTTTCCTAATGATCAATTAGTCATGTATAACTTGTTTTACTGTTGCTTATCTGTATGTGGTATAATTTTTATATAGATGGTAGTAGCAAGTAGGCATTCTGTGTAGAATGAAATATTTATGATTGTGACTTAATAATATGGTGTGGAGAAATTCCAGTCTGTCAGATAGCAGAGACCTGGAAAATGGGTTTGCAGGATGCAGTGGAGAGGACTGCAAGCATGAGATGATAAAAGATTTGGTACAGGCTTTACACTAAAGACCCCATGTCTGTAGTGCAATGGAGTCTCTCACCAGCGGTTATTTAAAGAAATGTAGATCTAGAGCTGGATAAAACTGGGTTTAGGAGTAACAAAGAACAAGTACCTATCATGTAAAATGCATCATATACAGTAAAATCATAGGTAATATGGTATTTTAGGCCCATGAAGAAAAAGGAAGTGTATAGATGAGCTAACAAATCTATGAAAATGATGCCAAGTAGATCCTAGAATGAAGAAAGAGAAACCATCACCACTCCACCTGTTGAAGGACCCCAGATGCTGACAACTTGCTGAACCACCTCCACTCCCACCAGACTGAAGCCATCAACGTATGAGTCAGAGGGGCAGTGGCAATCTGACCATAGCAGCAGGAGGAGGGTTGCTGTATTCACACATGGGAATATGTGGCTAATGGTTGCAACTGTGTTATTATTGTTACTGAGATTTTTTATTGTATAATAACATTATTTTTCTTTTTTTTTTTTTTAATTTCTAAAAGGTATCTTTTTTATGGGAACTTTCAGCCTATCTCTTCACTAGTTTATATTGAGACAGAACAGCTCATCTAAACTCTCACCTGAAGAACAGGGGACTAGATTCAGTGGTTCACAAAGTCAAATCTAGTTCATTGTTCTCTTTTGTTTAATTTAATATAATGTTATGAAAGGAGCTTCTAGGTGATGATGATTCATATCACTCAAAGTCTTTTGTGTAGAAAGTGAGCTTTAGTCAAACTTACTTGACAAAATTTGAGCATAATGTGCCATAGGCTCTGAGGCAAACCACAGGAAACATAAAAGGTGGCCTCCCTCAGCCTTAATATCTGCATTCAAGTTGCAAATGTTTAATTATTGCTTTAATGCTGTTTTTAACCATTACCATTCCAGAAAAAGTGTATAGCTCTAAATAAACTAGTTAGAATCGGGAACTAATTTCAGTGCTATCAATGTACTGCTTCTGGGAACACTGTTCAGACAGAACTCCGTCCACATCTTAGCATGCTCCCGAATACAGACTAGTGAATTCTTGGTACCTGCACCACCAATCTCTCCCTTACCACAATGTATAAAGATCAAGCTGTCTACAAATCCTGAGTAGCCCTGTGGCATGCACCTTCAGGGTCATGTGAGAAAGGACCCTGGATTATCTTGTTTGCCTGACAACCGTGTGGTCATGCAGTAGAGGCACGTGGGATATCTTGTGGTCAGACTGAGCACAGTTGTCCCAGACAAACTCTGCAAGAGCGCTTCCTTCTGTCGACGTTAATGAGTAGTGCAGACCCAAGGTTCATCTTCTAGTGTTGCTTGGAGAATATCTGCGTGCCTGGGCAAAGTCTGTCCCCACTTCAGCTGAACAGCATCTCTGGACTTCAAGTGAAGGCTGGGACTGAGCATATATGTGTGCCTGAGTCAGTGATTTTTCCTGTAGCTGGACACTAACAGTTCAGGCCATGACATCTTCTTTTGTCAGGAATAGCCTTCACCTTCAGCAAAACTTCTTTGTTTTGGTTTCAGGAAAGAAGATCAGAAATCTTGGGGGAGACTTTTGTATACACTTGCTCATTTGCATTTCTTTGTTGCTGCATCTCTGATTGGATGGAGTCAACTTAGTACTTTCAAGTGGCAGAAATGAGAATAATTTTTTGTGTGTGTGGGATAGAAGAAGGAATGAAAGCCAGCACATTTCTAAAGAAGAAAGATGCATTAGAATTAAAACCCATGTGGAATAATACAGAAGTTGCATCTAGCATTTCTTTAAGTCTGCAGACATTATCTGTGCCACTGAAAGTTGGGACACAGCAATGTGAAGAAGCATGATTTCCTAGAGGGAATGAACTGCTGTAGAGCATGACATCTGTCCTCTCTGTTGTGAGTGGTTTATGCAAATCTTCCCACCTTCTGTCCAACGTTTATCTATTTATTTATCTGTCTGACATTATCACCTGCCAGCACTATAGATGGCAGGACTTTTTCCTCTGGTGTCTAGTACAGTAACTCATGCTTGTCTAGTACAGTAGTCCTTGTTTAGCATTCCTGCTTACCACTAAAAATAGAAATACTCGTGTATTATTTATAATAGAAATGTAGTATTTATTAATTTGAATAGTAGTAGTATTTCCTTTTGGCCAGCCACTGAACTAAACACTTTATGCCCTGATGAGTTATGATGTGGTGGTACAGAGATTCAAGTGGGAGAAAAAAAGGCACAAAGTCTGTGAACATCTGTTATATCAGTAAATATACAACAAAGGTTAACGCTGGGGTTTAACTGCTGTTAAACACGGGTTGAGAGACTGAATTATGTTTTTTTTTAGGACCAATTCATCGTATGAATCATTCTTTCCTCTTGGATCACAGTGTAATGAGCATGCCAGGGAGATCTGCTGTGAGAAATAAATTACTATTTCCTTATGCTTATTGGTACGTTCAGGGCTGAGGGATCAGCATGTGATACCTAGGAGATGGTATATGATATCTAGGAGTAGATATTGCAGCATCTATGTTTCTGTGGCGGTGCAGCCCCAGGGCCCTGCTCAGAGGCATCCCTCTAACTGTGCCTGTCTCATTCCAGGTCAAATTTCCTCCTATCATTTTTCAATAATGATATTATTTTATCATTCATTAGTATCAAGGGCAGACTTCCAGAACAGTCTATTCTTTTTAATAGCCTGCAAGCTCTTGCCTTTGCATGCTCTTTCACTCCCATCTGAATCACTCCCATTTTCCAAAAGTCAGCTTTTCCGGTGAATTCCTGGAAGCCTGCTTTCTTCTGCCTGCTAAAGTTGCTTCCAAAAGGATCCAGTTCTTCAGCTGGAATAGGCTTGTAGCTTATTAAAAGAGCTTGTGATGACTCTTGACTTCTCCTTTTACCTTTCCCTGCACTTCTCTTGGACTGAAGGGACTGTGGAAGCTAACCTATCATCTCCAGTCACCAAAATTCAGGCAGACATTTCAAAAGGTGGAACTCTAAAGCAATGAACGTTTACTGTTTTTGGAAACAGAAAGTGGTTTTCTGGCCAGGAGACAAGAAAAAGGAAAAAAAACAGGGTCTTCCAGGCTTCCTGCTCACAATTATTTTGGGCTGAGCTGAAGCTAAAAGCATGGGTCAAACGATAGGTGTCTAGTCCCAAGATAGAGCCACATGATTCATACCACAAATTAGACTTTGAAATCACCCAGAAACATTTATCATTTATATGCTGGTAGTAGGTAAACCTTTTATTCTTTTTCTTCAGTCCCTCCCTTGACAGTGAAAAGTCCCTTATATAGACATCTAGGAGCTAAAGTTGTGTTTTAAAGCTACACTGAACCAATATGGTAGGAGGCAGATGGTTTCCTTAGCAACTTCAAAGCAAATTTTAGAGCAACTTCTCCCCACTCTGGTACATTTCAGTATAACATTCAGCACCTGCTGGCTGGAAAACTCTGTATTTATGGCCACTTGAACTGACCAGGCATGATCAGAAGGAAAAATAAAGGTGACCCAAACTGACTTCTTCAGTCAACAAGCTCATGCATGGAGGTACTCCAGACATAACCTCAAAGGTCCCCTAACCTCCAGTTCTCTGATATTCTCCAATGAAGCAGTTCCCATACTGATGGAATGACAAACCCCTCTGTCATGTCCTCAGTTGTCTGCAGTGGAAGATGTTTCTGACAAGAATTTTGCGTTTGGCCATTTACTTCCTGAAAGCCAGAATCAATTTAAGTGCGGTATAAGTTTCATCACCTTCTGTACAAATATCATGGTTAGAACATTAAAGTAAGCTTATCTAATAGCATTTCAGTAAAGATACGAAGTGGGATGATCAGACCTTTGTCTGCAACCTTTATGGGTAAAATGGAAGAATCATTTGGACTTCAAGGAGCTTCTCATGAAGCCTGGGATTCCAATATTTCCCGTACAGCCTGCATATAAATATGTTTTGTCTTTTTTTGTTTGTTTGAGTAAAAAATTTGGAAGCATATCCACTACACAGCTTTCATATAAAAGGGTCTGCAGGCATATTAGCAAACCTGCCTTCTCAGACATGAATTAGTACAATAGCAGAAAACGATGCTTGTTGTGATGCACGATAAGGTCAATAAATGCTGTGTACGTAACAGGCATGAGGTATGCTTGTCAATATAAATGAGATCAACAAGGAAATCTTCCTATTGACATTCTCTGCGCAATGTTGCATTTAGTATTGATAAAATACCTTCTGAAGCCAGGAAGACCTTTGAAAAGACACTTAGAAAACACTAACAACTTTCCTTCTTGAAAGTGTGCAGCTAAACATGATCATGGACATCCATTTTAGTTAA
>JAOXJM010000001.1:193290003-193301103 GCA_026413425.1 Tringa solitaria
ATTCTATTCTATTCTATTCTATTCTATTCTATTCTATTCTATTCTATTCTATAAACCTCAGTACAAAACTAACTCTCTGTTGTATTCACAAATGTGGAAACAACCACAGTTTGCAGGGAAATCTCAATGTGATTGTGTCAAATATTTGAGATAAGATCATTTCAAGAAGATGTTGAATGACAATTTTTTGTCTCACCTAAAATATAGACTAAGGAGGAAAAGTATTAAGTGAATAGTATAAAACAAGTACTTCAGAACTACCCCTTTGAGGATAGATACTGTAGCCCTAATATGAGATAATTTCGGTTATTCATTCAGTATTCTTCTCCTGTTTGCTGAGGTCACTAACCATCTGCTTGAACTACTTGGCTGTGTGGCTTTACAAGTCAGCTGGTTTCTCAGTTCAGGATGAAAAAGTATTTTTTAAATTTACCAGAGCAACCCGGTCTGAATTGCAGAACATTGTCTTGGCAAGACAGATAGTCTTTATTTATATTCCTTCTATTTTTATAAAGCAACATATCTTCTAAAATGTGAAGCTATTTTCTCTCATTAATTATGTGTAATTTTAAATTTATTTTAATGAGCCTAAAAAAGAATAAAAGTGAGACTGTTGCCACAAACAAAAGCAGGGTCTGGAATATCCAATTATACACTTTGTGGAAGGGATAGGACTGCAATTTGCATTAATTAAACATGCATCTATGGTTTCTTTGTCCACTAGGCTTGATCACCCCTGTCCTGGCTCACTCTGTCTCAATATTCCTCATTTCATCCCTGTACCTCTTCCCAGATCATCACTTTTGCTGTTCAGCCCCTCCACTAATGCACCTCTCCCTTTCCCCCCTGCCCCAGATGTTTTCTGGTCCCTCCACCATCTCAGAGTTTTTATTCTATTCCTGGTTCTTTGTCCACCCCTTTGTTCAGCCAGCTCTGAATGCCTCGCCACTTCCAACATGTTAAATCTTCCCCTTATTCCTTTTCCTTCAGTTCTTACCACAGCTAAAAAACTCACTTTTATCTTCTTCTCATCTCACTCATTCATGCTGCCCTTGCCCCACAGCTTCGAGTCCGAGCTGACAATTTAAATCCATCTTCCAATGGATTTTTTTACTTCACTTTCTTCCTAAACTCTCTTTCTGTTCATGATCCCAGCCTCCCTTGTTCTCTGCTTCTCTTTCCATCTCCGTTCTATCTAGTCTCCATGTGACAATCTACTCTCTTTCCTCATCTCAACCCGTTTTTTAATCCTTCTGCTAGCCTCTGGCCTAAAAAAAGGAGACATCGTTGCCTTAAGTAATATTCCCAGGGAGTTTCAGTAAGAAGGGGAGCCTGAAGATGTGGAGTCCATTAAAATCTGGTGGAGAGAAGAAGAGGTAAAGGAAACAAAACAACCTCTTTAAAGAATTTCCATTGCTTGACTTCCTGTGCATACAGGTCTCTTTACTGGAGCACTTTGAGAAGAAACCCTTCTTATCTGTGCAGTATGGACAACAGCCACCAAGCAATGCTACTGTCATATGAGAACATGTAAAACTAGAAAGTAAAACTAAAAGAAGCCAAAACTCTTGGTTTGGCCATATGACACCAAGCTGAACACCAGCATTTTTCCAGGAAGCACCCATTCCAGGCAGCAAGTACATACTATGATCTCCAGCTAAAATAAAGAAGAATAGCATGAAATATTAGAATGTGTAAACCTGAACAGAAAATATTCTCAGTTTCAGTGTCTTCCACATTCTTTTGCCTTTTGCCTTGGTTTGAGTTTTTAAATCATAGATGACTTCTGAACTTTCCCCTTCCACTGCATCCCAGAACAACAAAAGTTAATGAAGGCCAATATATTGTGTATGTTTTTGAGAAGTCTAGTGAAAGATCTTGGAGGAAGAGAGGCTGAAATAACAGAGCAATAACCATAAAAATGATGTTGAGGGCTGCTAGGAAAATTGCATTTGATAGGATGATGGAAAAATCTAGCTTGGAAGGGACTTCTGGCTGTTGGCCAGTCCAGCCCCCTGGTCAGCACTGTCTCCAGAGTTGTTCAGGGCAACCGCATAAGGACATAGAAATCCTTGGAGCCTTCAGCAGGGTTTTAACAGGGGTGGCATTTGTCCAATGCTTCAAGTAGTCATTGACTTCAGTGTTGTTGTGTGACAAGAACATCCTGGAGTAAATGAGGGTGGTGGGTAGGAACTGAGAGATATACCCTCAGTGTCAACAGATCGGGAGAAGCCCAGAACCAAAGGGTGCCTTTTTATCTGAGTGAGGACATGTACAGACATAGAGTTAGGACAGGCTATAAAAAGAGTTATGGGACCAAAAGACTCTGCTACATGATGAAGCAAGCAGCTGAAGCTCCTAACAGACTGAGCTTCCTCTGGACACCCATATCCTTGTTTTGAAGGTGCTCGGACTCAGTGTTTAAGAACAGGAATGATTACTGTGTCTGTGCAGAATTCAGTTTCACCTCTGTACTGTGGAAGACACAGTAAATGAGAAACAACTTGTTTAATCTGAAGTTTGGCAACCTGTACACAGCACAATTTGGCTGCAAAAAGCAGAGGAGAGGAAGACCCCCAATGCAGACTCATCAGAGGGAGACAGTTTGTCCTCTGTTCTTGCCCAAGAAGCATATTGCTCTAGAAGCCAGAACAGCGCATCCTATGGATCTTTGAATCCCCATGAAAACCATTATGTGTGGTAGATTAGCTTTCCATGACTCCTAGTCCATGTATGCCACAACACACAGCAACATATTGTGAAACCAAAAGATGTTTAGGCAACACACTACGAACAAGAGTTTGTTACAACAGTGTCTGCTATAAACTCCAGATGTTATTTTCAGAGAGGCCCAAAGAAATATAACTGACCTAGCCATCATCTGATGCAGCATGGTGTACCATGATGTGGGAACATCATGTTCTAACATGATGTTCATGTTAGAACATGTTCATTCTAACATGTTCATGTGGGAACATGTTAGAATGTGTGGGACATTTCCTACAGCAGCCAGCCCTGATGTCCCAGCAGAGCTCACTACCCTGCTGAGGCTGGGTTTGCACCCCACCACTTTTTGCACTGGAATCTGATTTTACCCCCTACTCACCCAGGACAGTTTTCTCTGAGGGAAGATCTGGTCACTCTTTTACTTTTAATTTGCTTATTCACATACATTTTTTTTTTAATTTCTTGCTTTTTGCTCTTCTGTAATTCGTGTTTTCAGATAATTTGGATCTAATTAAATTCAATTATGCCCATAGTAAAAGGGTTATTTCTTCAAGCTGATCCTTTCTGGCTCCACTTCAGATCTTAGAGGTATTGTACATTCACCCACTCAGCCACCATTAAAGAAAAGGCACCATGCTTTCATACAAGTTAGTTCTAAGAAACAAAAGACCTCCATAAATTAACTTAAACTGCATTAATTAAAGTGCAGCAATTGGAAAATACTGTGGTATTTGTTTATTCGCCTTAGTGACATATTATCAGCTCAAAATGCACTAACAGCAAGAATTAAAAAGAAAAAAGTTAGATGTTTGCTAGAACTCCTTGGGGTTTATCTTTTTGTAGTAGTTTTTGGTACTGAGGACAGGAAATATAAATTGGTAGCAGTTGCAAAGCTAACTTCACTAAACAATGTAATTGAATGATATAATAGTAATAATACTGAATGATGCCAGAGTAATTTGCTGATGTAGAACAGACACAAATTTAAAGGCAAGATATAAACAGCATTGGAAGAACTGGACATGTATAGAGAAGTAAATATAATACAGCAGGTGTCTGAAAACTTAAGATGCATAAAACAGAGCAGGTAAAATATAGGGTGAGAATTATTCACGGATTAATTCTCATGTTGAGATTTTCCAGATAAGTAAGTAAAGGCAGCAGGGAGAGTGAGCTCTGAGGGATCCCCTCTTTCATGGTAAGAGGGGAAGGCCATAACTGGGAGGAGCTATGCCAGTGAACTTGCAGTCTCTGCACAAAGGATTCAGGCTGGCTAGAAAAAGATGAAATGAAAAAACTACTATCTAATTACATCTGATGAACCAACAGTGTTAACTTCTTCCTTCCATCTACTGTTAAGGATTTGCTAACTTTCTTCCCAAATATTTGCCACTAAGTGGAATTTTGTGGATAACTTAAACATTCCTGATAAGGAGAATATCCATATCCACATCCACATCGATATCCATCCGTTTATATATATATATGACATATACACTTTCTTCAGCTTAGGTAGAATTACCCTCTAGAAATTTGGGAGGGTCATAGAGATTAAATTTGTTTTAATGGCAGGGCTGGAGTACTCTTACATTTTAGATACTGCTGACAATAATTCAGTAAAAAACCCCAAACTTACTCAAGCTGATGGTGATTTGCTCTTTTAATTGCATAGAATTTCTGCTTATGTTTGGTGACGGGCATTTTTTAAAGATGAGGCTTCCAGTCTTCTCTCAGTACAAATAATTGTCCATGCTAAGCTTCATGAAATGTCTAGTAGTGATGTAAGTATTTATAAATAAGTTGGTGGTCATCTGGCCCCTCAGAAAAAAAATATCACAGCATAAAAAACTATGTACATAACTCAGTATGCTCAATTAAAAGAATATTAGAAGAATGGTGTTTGCATTGTCTGATTAGCTGCAAAACCAGAAAATGGAAATCTGCATTTCCAAACAGATCTTTTCCATCATCATCTTTCTTTCATAGATGTCCAGTGCCCTTTAAAGGATGCCCTTTACATTTCAATGTCATGTTTTGACAAGAAAATGCAAGGAAGGCATGTTTTGCAAGTGCTTTTTGTAATCACATCGTATAAAACAATGCTCTACAGTTTTGCCTAGTGTTTGAAATGCTTTGTCAAAATACTGCTTCAGTCAAATCTAAGGCTTTATTTTAAGGTTAATGCTGAAATATTTAAGCAAACAAGTATGCCCCTGTTCTAAGATGCATTTTCTGTTTTGCAAAGCTGTGCAACAGAATGAGTATTACTCATTATCCCTGATTTATTCATTGCAGTTAGTTATTAGCCAGCTCAATTGAATTTCCTAGCAGGATACCATTCTATTTTAAAGGCATATGTGTGTTATAGCAACCCTTAATTTATTAGTCTTTTACAATATAAAAGCCCTATTTGTTGTTGGGTAGCAAAGCTGTAATTATGCTAAACTTTGTCATTTTATTGACTTCCATTGAATGCTTTACGAATGACATCTTCAATGCAATGTTATCATTACCATTATTAATGAATCAGACCAACCTATAGCTTGGAATAGTCTTCTCAAATTTTAAGAGATGTCTTTCTTATTTCACTTCTACAAACAAAGATGACTATAGCACCAGTGCTGGTCATGATTTTGCCTGTGAAATAGCTCTGCTGAAAACTCTGTGAATATCTGGGTGTTTGGAGATTAAAACACTTGGTGTGTGTGAGTGTTTTGAGGAATGAAATCTATATCTGAGTTTTATCAAAATTTCATAATTTCCTACCACATTTCTTTTAATAAGCCACAGTTGAAATGAACTCGTAGTGAATAACTTAAGAAAATATGGTTCCCACTTAATCTCATTTTAAATATCCTTGGGATTTCCAACGGCCAGAAAAGCAGATTAAAAATTCTTTTACAGATCATATGAGATATTGCTTATTAAAGCATGAATTAATTACTTCTCTGTTGATAAATTACTTCTGACACATGTAATTAAAGCAGAAGATTCAATCATTAACTTCAATCAGTGTGAAAGTACACTTAAAAAGAGCAAATTCTAATGCACACAGGGTAATAGCCTAATGGTACACTGGATTTTTTTATATTTTAAAATATCTTTTACTGTAAAATATTTATCTAAAAAAGTAATTTGTCATTGTATATATCTGATTTTTCATAGTTCTAAATCCATAAATCACTAAAACAACATGAAAGGATAAAAAAAATGCTAGCAACATAGATTCAAAAAAAGCTTTGGAGGGACAACTGTTTCACACTATAATCCTGGTGTGGTACCTATATGGAGCACACATCTGTGATGTTCCATAGATGCAAACCGGCTGGTTTCTGACATTGCCAGTTATTGTACAAACATGAAGAAAAAGGCAATCTCTGATTCAGAGAAAGGTTTGTGACATTAATAATTGCATCACTGTGTGATTGCATCACACTGCAAGAAGAAAAATGCTGTATTTACCTCAGAGAAAGGCTGATGTTTCTTACCTTTGTTAAATGCTTCTCTAATGCAAAAATGCAGTTATTTTCAGTGAAATGACTGCCTTGGAGTATCTCACACACTGACTAATTCTAGTGAAATGGCCTCTGCTTTGAAGTGGCTGGTAGGAACCACCTCTGTGTCCCTTCCAACCCAGATTTCAATGGTATTGTTACATTTCTCTGGGATACTAGTTATCACGTGAATATTGTGCCATGACTACTACAAGACTTATTACCAATAGTCCAGATGATTTTCAGCCCACACAAGAGTGTTTTTCCAGTGCACACTTATTTAGCTTCTACATTATACTCAAAGTATATTATATTTTATTTTATTATATCAAGTTATAAATGTCTCCAAGGATGGAAACTTTATAGCCTCCCTGGGAAACCTGTGACAGTGATTGACTACCTTCATCGCAAAGGTGTATGTACCTAACTGGAATTTCTCTTGTCACAACCTGTTTCTGTTGGAAGCCTTCTCTGTACCTTCCCATCAGGTGGTTGAAGACAGTAATAAAATTTCTCTGGAGCCTTCTCTTCTTAAGGCTCAACAAATCCCCTTCTTTCAGTGTCTCCTCAAACATCATGATCTTCAGTGCCTTCATCATCTTGATGGTCTCTGCTAGACTCACCGTGTCCTTCTTGTGAATGCTACCCCAGATGTGGTCTCACATTCACCAAACTGAGAGGAATATCACTTAGTAGTTACTCTAATCTCTTGCTGCCCTGCTGTTCGCTGTCCCTCTCCTTCTCAAAAAGTGCTGATACACACAGGGTCTGGGAACAGGCTTTGGCTGTAAAAACTTACACAAAAAACATGTCAGGTATCTCAGCCTTCTCCATAGGATCCTTTACTAAATAGTTTTTTTTTTAGCCTGTCATTTTATCCAATTTTCATGCTATTTTTTTAAATTTTATTTTTATTTTATTTCACAAAAATGGTCTGCCAAATTTTATGGGTTGCTCCTGTTCTCTCAGTAAGGTATTATTCTTTCATTTATTTTAAGTAAGCCAGTTCTTCTGGGGACTATTCATCTGACAACAGCTTCCCAAGGGATTCCATCTAAGAAAGACTTAAACAAGCCACAGTCTGTTTTAACAGTCCTACCTCTGTTGCTTATTTTCACAGCTTTTTTCCACATCCTGAACTCAGTCACACCATGGTCACGGCATCCCAAACTTCTGTCTGTGACCACACTGCTCAACAGTTATCCCTTGCTTCTGAGCAGTGCTCAAGTAGAAAATTATACTTGACTGCCCTCTCTGGCATTTGCATCATGAGAAGCATAACATTGTCCTGGGTTGCTTGCACAATGCTGCGTTGCCCTCCCTGTAGATGCCTGTATTGTTGAAATCTACCCTGAGGACCAGAGCCTGCAACTGGGAAAATTCTCCAAGTGGATTTTGGAAAAGCTTCATCCTCTTCATCTTTTAAATCAGGCACTCTGCAGCAGACCCCCAAGAGATTGTCCCCCATATTTCTTTGCCTTCTGTTCTGGACCTTCAGGCTCTCAGCAGGAAAGGAGGACATGAATTTGTTCCTCCTTTGTTGATGTCTGATACAGAGAGAGGGAGATAAATCTGAAGGATCAGTGGTCAGGCCTGATAGATATTTATTCTGTGAGAGTATTTGAGAGGTGTTTTCCTATTACATTAGGAATAGTATGTATATAAAGGGGGCTTAAAAGAAAGATGAAGACAGACTTTTTAGTAGGGCCTGTTGTGATAGGAAAAGGGGTAATTTTTTTAAACTAAAAGAGGATAGACTCAGACTACATATAAGGAAGACATTTTTTTATGATGAGGGTAGAGAAACACTGGAATAGGTTGCCCAGAGAGGTGATAGTTTCCCCATCCCTGGAAACATTCAAGGTCAGGTTGGATGGGGCTTTGACCTGATCTAGTTGAAGATGTCCTTTCTCATTGCAGAAGGGTTTGACTAAATGAGCTTTAAAGATCACTTCCAACCCAAACTATTCTATGATTCTACGCTATACTGCAGAAAGGTTCTGGCTGTAATGCTGTTTTAAAGTCTAAGCCTATCTATTCTGCAGTAACATAACACCTTTGGAAAGCAAAAGATGGAGCCTGTCGCTAAAGGCAGCAGAATCTACCTCGCAGGCCAGTGGGAAAGCTGGTAAAGATCTCCTGTGGACTGAGAGACAGAAGAAGCTGGAAACTGATGTAATTGTCATTGCTACCAGCACTCCCACTGAAAACTGGAACATCAGTGTGGGGAACGGCTGGCAGTGAGACCAGGTATCCCAGGAAACTCTAGTCTGAAGGAGGTCAGACCAGAGAGTCCATGCTGGTTTGCTTGAATCCTTGTTGCTCCCCAAGGGTTAACAATACCAGTTGGTGAGTTACATGCTATTGAGGAGGAATAAAAAATTGCTCAAATTAGGATCTCCATTGTTTATACAATGAGTACAGTTTATGATAGATATCTAACTTTTAGAAGACAAAATAATGTGAAATGAATGTCACCTATAAAGGTGAAATGCCAAAGGTCATAGAGAAAACAGGAAATAAAAAGCAGCACATTAATCTAACATAGCCTATAACATAGAAAGTAATTGGAATACAGAGCTAAGTACAGCTCTGGCTTCATTTATGAAAATGAAGTTGCACCCACTTACATTAGAATTGATTATAGTTCCCATTGTCTAGGTTAAACAACCCCCAGGTCTCACATACCTAATGTGTCCAAAGTTCAGATTCATTCAGCCTTTCCTGACACTTGAAATAGCAATTTGAGGCTTCAATCCTTTTGTTCTTCTTAATTTACAATTGCAAAATTCTAATTACAATTTTTATTCACACAGCAGGCTGGTGACTCTATTAAGGCTGAAGAATTATTTTTTTTTTAAAGGAGTAAAGAGACCTCAAAAAAGCTTAAAACTTCTGATTAGAGAAGAGTTTGTTGTTTAAATCTACATCTCAGCCTGTTATTGGTACCATAATCGTCAGACATTTTATTCAGGTAGACCTTTTCAATGTACCTGTTGTTACTCAAACAGTTTAAAAGAGATGCATATAACTATTTTCTTGAGAGAAATTAAAAATATTCTTAATATTCTACAAGTATTCTTATTAACAGTGTTTCTTAGGGTAAATAGCAAGCACCTTGTAGGAACTGTAAGTAAACCACACCATAAGAATTCATAGAATCATAGAATGATTTGGTTTGGAAGGGACCTTGAAGATCATTTAGTTCCAACCACCCCACCATGGGGAGTTTTACTTTTGGTATAAGACTTCTTAGCTAAGTGATTGGCACAAAACATATTTCCTCATTATATTTTTATTCATTTTGGTGGAATGCTGTGGAATAAAATACATGGACTGGGGAATCAACAAGGATAATAAATTACTTTTTAAAAGCTACCTTCATGCTTGTTTATTACTTCACCATCTATTAGTGAAGAAGAGTGGAATAATGATGTTGGGTCAGACAAAAGGTCCTTCTTGGCCTTCCTCTTTATCTAAAGCAGTGAAGAGTCATAGGATGACAGGACCACAGGATCACCAGATAATTCAGGCTGCAAGGGACCTCAGGAGGCCTTATGTCCATCCTCCTGCCCTCAGATGGGTCAGCTCTGAGATCAGACTCAGCTGCTCAGAGCTTCATCCAGTCAGAGCCTGAAAATCTCCAAGGATGAAGAGTGTAAAACCTGTGCCTCTGTCTGAATTTCCTTTTGGGGAGAAAGTTTCTCCTTATACGAAAAGTGAACTTCTCCTGCTTCAGTTAATGCTCACTGTTCCTTATCCTCCCACCCCGCATGGATGTGATGACCCCCATTACATATCCTTGATGGCTTTAAACTGAAAGAGGATAGACTCAGACCAGATATAAGGACAAAATTTTCTATGATGAGGGTAGAGAAACACTGGAACAGGTTGTCCAGAGAGGTGGTAGATGTCCTATCCCTGGAAACATTCAAGGTCAGGTTGGATGGGGCTTTGACATAGGCACTGGTGGCTGCTGTTAAATTCCCCCCAGATCCATCTCTGCTCCAAGCTATGCAAGTTCAGCTCCCCCAGCCTCTCTTCAGAGGGCAACTGCTCCAGTCTCCACCATCTTAGTCTCCCAGGAGGAAAATAAAAAGAGGAAAGACCCGAAGAAAGAAAGACTGTATTTTTTCTCTACCGTTTATTGCAGTGTGTATTTTCATTTTTGGTCAGCTTGCCTATACAGTTTCTTACTTATCCAGTTACCCACTCAGCCTGACTGTGCTGTCCAAACATGGATACTAGAACATTGTGGGAGGCAGTACTTAAAAACTTGCCAAAGTCGAGGTGAATGGCTTCCCCTGTCCTCTGTTGAGAGCAGCCCTGAAGAGAAGGACTCAGAAGTGCTTGTGGATGAGAAGTTAACATGAGTCATCAATGTGCACTGGCAGCCCAGAAAGCCAACCGCATCCTGGGCTGTATAAAAGAAGCATGGCCAGCAGGTTAAGGGAGGTGACTCTGCCCCTGTACACTGCTCTTGTGAGACCCCACCTGGAGTACTGTGTCCAGCTTTGGAGTCATCAGCACAAGAAGGATATGGACCTGTTGGAACAAGTCCAGTGGAGATCCATGAAGATGATCAAAGGGCTGGAGCACCTCACCTATGAAGACAGGCTGAGATAGTTGGGATTGTTCAGCCTGGAGAAGAGAAGGCTCTGGGGAGACCTTACAGTGGCCTTGCAGTACCTTGAGGGGCCTACAGGACAGATGGGGGGGAACTCTTTGTCAGGGAGTGTACCAGTAGGATGAGGGTGGTTTTAAACTGGAAGAGGGGAGATTTAGATTAGACATCAGAAAGAAGTTCTTTACTGTGAGGGTGGCGAGACACTGGAACAGGTTGCCCAGGGAAGTTGTGGATGCCCCATCCCTGGAAGTG
>JAOXJM010000001.1:193309399-193328393 GCA_026413425.1 Tringa solitaria
GGTCTAGAGTAATGAAAGAAATTTATAGAATATTTACCCATACTGCAAGAACAAAAATGGTAATGGTAAATACAATTACAAAACACTGTGGAATTTGGCCCTTGGTACCTATTATTGACCTTTCAATGCAATTGAAATTTTCACTATGTTTCTATCACCAAGTAGAGTTGTTAGCTGAACAAAAATTATAGCAGTTTTATATGGTACTGCTTAATGGCTAACACCAAGTATTCAGGCTCTTTTTTCTCTGTATCTATCAATGAATTTCTTCATTAATTGGCCTGCAGTTTCTTGTATTTCCTTTCTTTTCACTTATTGAAGAAACTGGTTACTCTCTTTGACATTAAACCCTCTAGCACTTCATCAACACTTCTCTTGTTCTCCACCAACTGATCATCTCCAGTCACAGCACTGACTGCAGTTTTCAAAAGTCACAGTAAGAAGTAGCGTTCAGGTGCAGCAAGACTGGCTGGCCAGCTAAACAAATGGGGGACTATATCTTCCCAAACACAGCTTATAAATGCCATGAGGCAAGCTATTAAATTAATCACATTTCAAATGCTGTGATGGTCTCTTACATTTCAACAAAACTACATCTAAAGTATGTTAGGTGACAGATAGCTCAGTCTTTGTGGATGATTTTTTGAGCATACTTGTACAGAGTTAAGCACAAAGAGTCCTTGATCCCCCATTAGATCCTGCCTGCCTACCACAGTAAAAGGAGCATATCTTTTATGACGATGATTCAATCTCATAGTAACAGTAAAAGAGCACAGTTTTTTCTCAGAAGTACTTGGGATCTGACCCATCCCTTTTTTATAGTTTGCGTTTATTTTGGATTAAGATAGTAGTGCTGGGTGATGCACACCTGATTTCTACTCTCCTTTTATTCTAGTTGTATATATCTGATGATTTCCAGGACTACCAGCAAATGTTTATGAGAATCCATCTTCAGGAAGACAGTGACAAATTATAAACACCATCTAATTTGACTTCCCAGGCAGGAATGTCTCAGGTGCTAGAATTAGTGTCAAATCTAGACAGCTCCAGACTTCACAGGCGCCTCCAAACAGAGGCAAAACAGCAAATCAGTGCAGCTTGGAGACAGCTGGCAACAAACACTGGGCTGCTGTGTTATCTTTGTATGCACAACTTTACCAGAAGTAACATTAATTTAGAGTATCAGCAGAACGTAGTAAAGATCCTGACCCTGGCGTAAGAAGAGCATTTCAAGGAAAACTATCTGGAGGTCTGTTTGCAGCCAGTGATAGCAGCACCACAGATCAGTCATGCTGGGATTCAGCTCATTTAACTTTCAGTGTCTGCAATGGAGACACTGGCACATTTGATAACGCCATAATCTTTTTGCACAGTTCATAGACAGGAACTTGCACTTCTAGGACATAAGCTATTTCCTGCTCCTTTTCTGATATCTACTTAAAGAAGAGATAAATTGAGCTCTATTTTTCCCTAACCATGCTCACTGATTCTCTGGCAAATGGCATTGGCAACTGGGTAACATATACTGGCAGTACTAGGAGAAGAGAGTGAGACATCTCCTCTGAAGGAGGCAACTTTAATCAAAACTTGGGTTCAATTGTTGTTTGAAATTATTTTTGCAAAACAGCAGAGATGTGGCAGGCAAGGCACTAAACCAAATATAAGAACTCAGGAAGCTAAGAGTGATTTCTGCTCTTTAAAAGACAAAATATTAAAATACAACTTTTATTTTCATATTATCTTCAAAGGACAAAACTCCTATGCATTTCCTTTACATTTGAAGTCTAATCAAGTTAAGACTTTCAGAACTGTGGTAATGTCTATTTCAGGGGAACAAAAGCTAGAAAAAGGGTTCAAATGTAATAAACTCATAGATGTCACCTCATCTTTGAGCCACATTCACTGAAACCATAGATTATATTTTTCATCAACTATGAAAGACTATCAATAAATCTGCAAATAAAATTTCCAGATCATTCAGTGTAAATATCTGCAGATATCGGGAGATAGGTAAAGTTTCAAATGCTTCTTTCAAAAATTATTTTATTATATTTTTATTTATTCTATAGAAATGTTTGAGGCCTTTAGAGAAATTAAAACCTTGCAGCCATCTCCTTACACACCTAATAAAATTATTTGTTACTTTGTTGTCATATCTGATGTTTCTTCTCCCTATCCCTTTCCATTTCCTACCAGTTACTGTTCTGTCTCATTTCCATCAACATAAAAAGGACATTTCATGTACTGTAATAATTAAGCCATGTGGATGGTAGCAACTTGGTGCCCAAAACCATGTTCTAGTCCTATTCAGTTTATTGGTGTTGATGCAGCTCCAACACTACCATCACAGTTCATGGAGAGAAACAAGCAATTCAAGAGAGCAATTCATCATATGCATATTAACTTGCTTGGCCATTGTCTTGTAGTTATCCATCATTTTCCTAGAGTAGCCTTTTTTTGATGAAGAGATGGCTAACTTGAAGTTGGAGCAGATAAAAAGCAGTCTCACTTTCCAGCTGCCCAATTTGAGCACAATTGTCAGTAGCACTAGGCAAGCAAAAGCAGTGGGAGCTATACTATAGATAATTAATTGCAAATAGTCTCAAATTAGGGAGTGATATATAAAAGACATCCTTGAAAATAATTTTGAATGAGCTTAAGTTCTCCCAGTTATCACAGGATATGTTAATTTTCTTTCTAAACACACTGCAGCACGTCACTTGCAATTAAGGCCAGTCAGTAGCACAGCTGCGGTGAGCCCTCAGAACATTCTTTACTGGATATTGTCTTTTCCATTTCTGCATGGCATTTTGTTCATTCATTCTTCAGGATGGAAGACATTGTGATTAGCCTTCTGTCTGGAAAAATAGGTGAATGCATATTATGTTTGAAACTTCTGACAGGGCTTCTCTTACATATGCTATCCCTGCACACCAACTAGGACAGACACTAAGATCGGGAAACCGTCTTCATGGCTAAATTATTTCACCTCCTAACGCATATGACAAGTCAAGATAAAACCAGTAAAAGCAGCAGACTGCAAAAGTTTCCAAATAATTTTCATAAGGCTAACAGTGGTAAAATTCTGGAGAAAGTATATTTTGGTTTAAAAATTTTCATTGCTCCAGATTGAGAGTAAAATTTTAGATAAGTGTGGGGCTGTCTGTCAGTCTCAGAATGGAACGTGCAAGGGGAAGCTGCTTTCAGTCTGTGCTAGCAGACATAGTGTCAATGAGTGCAATAGTAAATAATGCCAAATAACAGAACAGCAATCAATATACAAATGAAACGAATAGAGAATGTGATGGGGATTTTTTTACAATAGGTTGAAAGTAGGAACAACATGAAAAAAAAAAAAAGAACAAATACCACTTTCACTGACTATGATGCATGGAGTAGCCTGGGTAAACATGATTCTAAAGCCTGCCTGATATAAATGCCATTTATTATCTTTGTGTTGAGAGAAGATGCTTTCCTCACAAAGCCTTCCGTGGGCTGCTCAGTGTATAGATGGATTCATCAACATTCATCTAATAGATTGGCTAATTATGATGAGAGATGTTTAGTGACCCTAACAAAGCTACCCATTTCTTTAGTCTGCCTTTCAGGGAAGCAGCTCAGAGTGCAGCAGCAGGAGTGTAGTTACAGATAATGGAAACAGACTGGAGTAACTAGGCAGAAGCATGGCTAAGTAGATCGTAAATGAGATTGGAAGAGTGGGAGGGAGGAGATGTGATAGAGGTCATCTCAGATAGAGTGCATAGGAGAGTGGGCAGGAGTGAGCAGCTCTAGAAGTTAAGAGTTAGAAAGATGTTACTCCCTTACTGGTTGACTGGACACTAACTCTGAGGGTGCTGGTGTTACTTACTTTCAAAACACCATCAAGAATTATTTTTTCATTTTCCTCTCTTTTCCTGCCTTTCTGCCCTGTTTGAAGCTATGTGCTTTTCACCTTTAGAAAGAAACAAAATCCATCATTCTTTTTCAATAGCCAAGCTCAAGCTCTTCATGGGCACAAGAACCAGTAGATTCACTCACCAGCCAAGAAACAGTTGGTCACTGTGGGTGTAATTGGTTTTTCTTTGCCCTATTTACAACACAAGTCCAGTGAAAAACTTTCCAAAAGTTAAGTCTGGGTCAGAAGGGGAAGATCCCAGACTTTGGTTCCTCAGCTTTCTGAGGGTGTCTTGTCAAGATGCCTTCTGCCTAGACTTTCAGTGGGATTCATCTCCAACTGAGAGGAATCTGTGGAAATTCCTGTCATTTACTATAAATTACAGAGAGAATCACGGCCTCACTCCTTGGAGGTATTTGAAACCTGGTAGACCATGAGCCCGAGAAACCTGCAGTAGGTGACTGTGCTTGAGCAGAGGGTTGGAGTAGATGATCTTCAGAGGTCCCTTCTCACGTCAGCTACTCAGTAATTCTGTGAATCTCAAAAACACGTTGGGCTGTGTTTTAGGCGACTGAAGTTAGACGAGATGAGTCCAAGCCTTTGAGGTTATGCTAGATCCTGGAGAATACACTCTACAAGAAAAAGTCCTAAATGAGATACTAACAATGAGCTGGTTGGCCATTCACCATCAGGACTTGAGCTGTACCTCAGCCTGTTGAGGGCTCAGAGGAAAAACAGGCTAAGGGACCAGTTGTAAATAGTCCTTTCCTTTCCAATGTTGTCTTCTTTTTTTGTGTCCTGCAGCACCATGCCATGAACATGTAGATCACAGAGGGCTTCCAGGCAATGAGCAGGGGCTGCCGAGGGGCAGGACTCCCTGCACCACATGGTGTTAATATGGAAACATAAAACCAAGGAGGTCCTTCTTGCCAGGAAATGCTAAATAAAACGCACAGGGTGGAGCAACAAAACATATTCTGTCCTCCTACAGAAAAGAAAGCCAAAGGGACTGGGAAGGGAAAGAAACCATATAAGAACTGGGGTAATGATTGGACATCTTACTGATATTAGTGTTTCATGAAGAAATGAAGGAACTTCTGGAACAATACTGCTTAAGTTTGGATTTGTCAACAGCAACACAATTTAGTGAGTAGTTCTTATAAAATCAAACTGTGAGAACAATTACTGCTGCAGTTTCCACTATTGTTAAATATCATGAGATTTTTAGCTGCAATTGTACTTGAAAGCAGAATTGGAAGTAGAAATTGTCTTATTCCTTTTCTTTAATTCAAAATTATATGTCATTTGGGTTTTGCACCAAATCTTAGGTAATTCTGTAGTGCAATGCTCGTTGCATTCCTGTTTTTAAATGGTCACAGAATTTGGCAGTACGTCTCAGAACTCTTAGTACCTGATGTAAGAGAAACTAATGTGGAACATATTTTGTTGTTTATTTTCAGCTTAATCTTAGTTTTTTTACCTGCAGGTTTTCACTGCAGATCCCATGAATGACTGCTCTTGTTTTTTGTAGGGCACAAGATCTGTGAGACCCAATGTTTGGTCTAGAAGATGCTTGGCTTTGGCCATTTGGACAGTAAGCATGAAAGAACACTCCCACATTTAAGTCTATGAGCAGGATATCATAAGAAAAGATAGTATCTGAATGCCTGAAAGCACAGACAACTGTGTTAGCATGGCAGATGCCGTACTTACAGTTGAACTGCTTGATAATGTGCAAATCTAGCCCCATACTATACGTGTTACCTGGCGATAGATGACTGTAAATGCTAGAAGAAAAGTGTCACTGTGTTGCTTTCAGGGTAATTGCTAGGGAGCAAGGATGATTTCCTTGAAATGTGGAGTCAGAGCTCTTTGAAGAAACAATTGAAGAATTCATTTTTATCTCCGGTATAGAGAGGCTGGATGTTTACTCTTCATTTTCTGTGTGCCTTTTTTTCTCCAAAGGAATATCAACAACAATAAAAAACCCTCTTCTGTCTGCAGAATTTGAAAGGGTAAAAAGACTCTTTCATAGATTAAATATCCTACAAGTTTCTCATTTCTCCTAGCACTATCCTTTGGGGAAAAACAAAGCTTTTTCAGAAAGGTAGCTATTTTCCCTTTCTGTTTCAAAGCCAGCATTTCTACTAAACCCTGGAACAGAATCTGTTCAAGGATGTAATATTCCCATAGAATTATTTCCAAAGTAGGTGTACATTTTGATACAGCATTCACAGATTCAGCACAGAGAAGCTGGCACAGAAATGTCCAGAGACTGAATGAAAATCTTAGGGAAAGGCTGAAGTTCGACGATGCAAGCTTCCAGTTTGACAAGCCTGAAGAGTAAATAAATAATCCTACATTTTATTCACCTTCTGGCTACACTAATTCTAAACTTTCGTCTGTTACCTTGAAAGGCTAAGGCTTGTTTTATACCAGAAAAGAGAAGGGAAGAGAAAGCTGAAACTGTCACATAGCATGAGGATACCAGCAGCTGCTACTTGCTTGAAAACGCAATCAGTTTTGAAATCCAAAATAAACCCAAAAAAACTTCATAGGTCATTTTATAACTGGCTTTCAGATAAGATCTCAAGGCCAAAGGCGTTGTCATCTTCTTGGACAATGTTTATAAGGCCTGACATAAATACACTCCATGAATTCAGAGAGTCATTGAGTGTTGCCAGCTTTGACAAATCATGCCATTTTTGGTGTCCTGTCAGACCTTATCTGTAAAACCTCCATGAGCTCTAAAATTTACTAGTTTTTCTGTCCCTTCAAGAAACCTTGGTTACTTCTCACACATTTATGCCTGCTTGGGATGGTAAATTAAATCTACCCAGAAGGCAGACACAGCTCCAGCTCCTACCTCTGCCTGCTGCGGGCTTCTGCGTGTAAGGGCAGGGAAGGGGCAACAACCAACACTTGCCACAGCAGAGGAGGAGGGAACAAAATTAGCACTTTAGGGCAGCTCTGCTGTGCATTTTCTCCTCTTATGCTAAGATCATCATCTTAGTTGCTCCCAACTGCAGAAAAACAGAGAAGAGAAAATACGCTGCAGCTGTTGCCCTACACTGGGTTTTGTTTTCCATTAACAAAGTCTTCCATGGGCTGAACACTACACATAATAACATAGCGGAAAACTAACATTATGTTGTCACTCATGGTGTGGATGGGCAAAAAGTTGAAGAGACAGAAAACATATTCAAAAGGAAAGTAGATCATATACACATAAATATATGAATTTTATGGGGACCAGCCTGATAATTAAGGAGCTCACAGACTCGAGCTCTTTCCAGCTTTGTTGGAGAAAAAGATTTAACTTCAGTTCTCCCCACACCACCTCATGTCATAGAGAAGTGACTTTGTGCCACGTTTTGTAATGGCTATTAGCAACGCACATGCTCCCCTGGTTACCAGAGCATCTTGGAAAAAAATCTCTGTCCTGGATCATTCCCTTGCACATTGAATATCCCAGTTGAAGAATTTATGAAAATACGACTGATGTCTAGGGTAAGACTCTAAGTTTTGTTCATTAAAAGAAGACTTTGCAAGTCTGGGATGGCTTCAAATAGACAATGCTTAGGGACCAGCCAGGATGAGTAATATATGATGCTGTAGAAGTTATTTTATTCTTATGGTATTTCCACTGCTGATTTACACAAAACAAGGATTTCTTCCTGATTTAACAGGAAAGAGTTTTGTCTAAATTCCTCATTAAAAGCTTAGAGAAATTTATGCAGTTGGAAGAAAGTTGATATTATCTAAACTCTTTAATAAGAAGTGTAAAAGGCATAGCTGCACTCAGTGCTGTTTATACCAAAGCACAAGTCCTGTAAAAGGGGATATTATTAACAATAAGAAATCTTACTGAAGCCCTCAAGGAAGTGGAGTTTTGCTACTCCACAGAGTGTACCATGGACACACAGTGCCATCCCAAGTCATACTACTGAAATTCAACATGGCTTAAAGGCAGGTTGTGCAGAGCATTGAAGCCAAATGGAGTTGAGGGGTCTGGACACGTTACCCATGAAGGGTGCCCATCAACATTGGATGTTTGGAAGCAATTTCACCCAAGTCTTCCATGGCAAAGAGCTGATGTGCCTTTTGCTGCACAAAGAAGTGTGCCTGGAGAAAAGTGAGACAGGGCTGTGTGAAGATCTTCCTCTTTTCCTGCTGGTGACAGCTTGTGAGAGCTATGAGAAACCCATTCACATTTGGGGGTCATTTTTGTGTCTTGGGAAAAAGACTCTCTTGTTTTTGGTGCTCCTCACTAGGTGCACTGGTTGGTAGTGGCAACAAGCTATGACTCGGTCATTGCAGACTGAGCTATTTAAAGTGACTAAGGTGAAACTAGCCAAATCATGAGACTGGACTTTTCCCCCTGGAAAAGGGTTTAACAATGACCACAGGGAAGAGGGAGATGACTATGTCCTGCATTGTTTAACTTAGACATAGTGTGCTTAACAAAGCACAAAACAGGTGGCTACAGAGAATATTTCCATCTGGGCAGAGACATTGTAAAGCAGGCAGATAATCAGTAAGGCAGCAGGAGACATCAGCTCAGTTTTATACTTACAGAATATTTTCTGAGGAAAAGCAAAAAAAAAGAAGGATGAAAAATTATAAAATCTCCTTAAGACTAAGGTTTTTTGGGGGGTCGTTTTGGTTTTATTTTCCACATAGTTTGTATACACAATGAAACTAGATCCTGAATTTTCCAAGCTTCTTGCTCCAGCAATCCTGAATAGAAACTCATTGTCACTAAGTAGAGAGAGTAAAAACAATGGATTTGGGAGCAGAAATTGAAATTACCTTTTTGTGCACATAAATCTATATATATCATCATACATCTCTAAACTATCTCGTGTTTCAATATGCAGAGTAATAATAGGCTGATATTCCTGTTCAGCAGTTTTTATGGAGTTTTGGGAAGTACTTAAAGAATTCTGAAGAAACCAGTGCACCTCTCTACCTCCTCCATGCAACAAAGAATAACAGGGAATAAATAGGGTTAAAACTACTTATACCATGCTCAGGAGAGACAGCAAACATTTTATGATCCTGTGTGAAGAATCAAGGAATACTTCCTTTGACTCAGAATTGAGTTCCTAATGAGAAAATTTTCCAGAAAGAAAAGGGTATCCTCAAAGGCTTGCGCAAGGTAAGACCCATTAATGGGGCCATTGTTGCCCCTTTGGAGACCAGCATTTCTGCTGTAAGTTATTAGACGAGGTGTTTACAGACTTTTCCTCCCAGCACCTAAAATTCTTACTTGCAGATTCATTTGACATAAAACCTGTGAATAGTATCTATAGCTACATGTAGCAGAGCATGACCAGTATGACCACTTCTGTTTCTGTGCCTTCCATTGCCAAGGGAGGAAATATCTTCTACCTGAAAATGGTAAGACACAGTGACAACAATACCCCTGAGTCTGTGACAGGTTTCTCTTTGAGTCTTTTCCCTGGGATTTGTACTTCTCTGCTCATCCCCAGCATCTGTAAGCTGCTTTTAGCATGCAGCAGCTGCCTGCTCTCTTGAGTCCCTGAAGAGACTCCATTAAACAACAACTCTGCTACAGCCGTGAAAAGAGTTTATTCTGATGCCTCAAAAAGTGTTTGGAAGCCATTGCTAGCACAAAAGCTTGACTGAGTATCCGATGTAGAAAAAGGATCCCTCAGGAGACAGCAAACTTGGTTTTAGAAAAGGTTTGGCTCTGAAGTGGGCTCTCAGGACATTTCCTCTTTTCTCAAAATCCGCTCACTCTAGTCCTTCTGCAGACGTTTCATTCAACGAAAAAAACCCCACACATCTCCCTTTTCCCACTCTCCTTCCCTTCTATCTGGGCCTCAATTTGCTGAATTGCAGTAGGGGATGTAGAATACTAGTTGAAATATCTTCTCCTAGCTGACGTAGAAAGACAACAGCAGAAGAGTCTGTAACTTACACATAGCATTGCTGGAACAGAATTAGAAAAAGTTTGATTCACTGAGGTCTGCCTTCTTGGACCCTGCATTAAGTGTCACATTGGCCAAAAGTCCAAATGGGGGTTCTGGGTTAGCAGGGCACCAGTGGAGGCAGTTGGGAGTGCAAGCACAGCCCTGTGTCTAAACCTACGAGCGAAGCTGGGCTGGGGACAGCAGTTGACCAGGGGTTGGGTCTTGTTAGACGCCTACTGAGCGGGGACAGGCTGATGTGGGACATATTTCTTGGATTTTCTCTTTGGGACTCATGGTTATCGTGGAGTTATCCAGCTGCATCCAATATCCTGTCTGAGGAGGGTCAGAGTAACCGCATAAAAATATTTTCATTTGTTTCATCTAATTGGCAACGTAATGGTGTTTTGTCATGGGTCTGGGGCAATGTGGCTCATTGTGTGGGAGTCCAGAGAGATATAATTCATATTTTGTTCTGCCTGTGAGAGAAAACTTAGATATTTGAGGAATTAATTCCCTTTTCAGCTGAAGGATAATTTGATAACAGAGCCTGTTGTTAAGATAATCACTGCAGATCTGCTGCCCTTGGCATTTCTGCACAATACCTTACAGAGCCTTCCTGCTTGACAGCTTCTGAGAGCAAAGGTCTTGGATTCCTGGTCGTTCCCATCCTCTGCACAGGGAGAAAAATGTACTCAGGGGCCAACAGTGTTCAGCCTTGGTGATAGATAGTTGAACTGGAGTACTGCAAAGCTGAAGAACCTCTCTAAATTTATCTCATAGTTTGGAAGGTTAACAGATGGACTGAGGGATCTAATCCACAGCTGTCAAAATAAATGATCCTTAAATCTTAGGATGTGGGGTTTGGTGCAATATGTTTCTTTATGCTACATGCTTCTTTAATATATAGTTATATGTTATAGATATATAGATATATAACAATATCCAATACCTATATGCTGTTTATCAGAATTGGTTTTGACCTCTAAGCAGAAAGCCATTTTTCATGAAGATGCTTCCCTTCCCCTTTAGCACCTTTGATATTGCAGAGCAATGATCTGAGCTTCCTGCAATTTTCTTGTTGCCAAGTATTGACTCTATTGGTCTTTCAATAACCTAGGCTGTAAAAGACCCACCTAAATTATATATAAGCTGACAAAGTAGAGAATTGAGTTACAGAACAGAGAAATAGATTAACATATGCCACAGGAATGAGTGTATCTTAATGACTGACAATACATAAGTGTCCCTTTAAACTCTGAGGTGATGGCACCCAGACACAAGACTGTGACAATAGCTGTGAATTGTTTTGTTGGCTGGCTTCAGCCAGCTTTTTTCTGTCTCCTACTGCTGTGCAGCATATTAGAGTAGAAGCTTTGTACGTGGCTTCCCATGTCAGTGCTAGAGGCTGCTGCATCTCAGTGGGAGGGAGCTGCAATGCTTGCCTGTGTAGAGACTATAACGTGCCTGGGTTTAGAAAGCACTGTGTTAACATAAGATAACATTGCTGTTTCCCACCTCAATATAAAATGTCCACAAAATATGAAAGAGGTTGAAAAAAATTACCAAACCCCAACAATATTCAGGTCTTTTCACATCCGTTATGCTAATTTAGAAACTCAGCAAGGCAAAAAACCAGAACTGAAAATAGACCTTGCTTATAGAGTCCTAGCAGTACTCATGGTCTGAGGGTTACCATATCCCCCAAGGCCAGAGAAGGATTGATCTACACAGTATAGTTCTAATGATTATTTGTCAAATTTAATTTCCATAATGGAGGTACCAAGACTAACATTTTCCTGACAGATTACTCAGTAGCTTGATAGATCATATTTTCCTGATATTCAGACTCATTTTTCTTCTTCTTAGTTCTGCTGCTCTGCTGCATGCCAGGTGAGACTTCAGCATAATTCAACAATTTTTTTTTCCAGCTTTTTGCTTGAAAATATTATGGGAATTTATCTTTAGTACAAGATTTTTCCCTACAAACTCAGCTGGGAAAAAATGATAAACAGATTAGTTTCACTCTGTGTCCAAAGGCCAACAAATTCTGAGCACCAGATGTCCTAGTCAAGGTGCTTCCACCAGGAATACCAGATGTGCAAAGTTTCTAGGGAAAGCACTTTAGTATACATCAGCAAGTGTTATCTGAGTACATAAATGAGAGGTTATACCTTCTATGGCTTGGATCCAACCCATCTGGAGCTCTTCAGTGTTAGCCTTATTTGAATAACAGTGTAAGCTGCCATACATTGAGTGCTTTTAAGGCACGGCTCCCATGGCAGCAAGGACTGTCCTGTAGTGGTCTCTGCTGAAACAAAGGGAGTGCTGCATGGCTTCAGGTGATGACTCCAGGTACCTGAGCAACTGCATCTCTCTTACCCTTTTCTCCTATGGACGGCCAAACCCTGACCCTCATTACAGAAGAAACAATGAGAAGAAAAGTTTAGCTCATGTGTTAATGTGCCAGCAACAAACTCTGCACAGCACCTGAAAAGACCTTCTTTCTTTTCTGTACTGCTCACAGGTAAGAATACACTGTCCACAGTGCTGTGAACAGAACCCAACAGGAGCTATAACTCTTCACTTACTGCTGAACATCAGGTCTCCTTACGTTCCCAGTAGTGCTATCCTTCCCCAACACAGCCTTCCAGAGGCAGACTCATGGACTCCTACTATGTTCCTTCCTAAATTACACTAGGCAAATGTCTGGTGTTAGAGTATGAGACTTTTTTTTTAGCCTTTTACATCATACTGCTTACTCAAATTCAGTAGGCACCTGCACTGAGACCAGGCTGAAAGTAGCACAGCTGAGGAAAACCTAAGAGCCTGGCTTTTCAAATACATTGCTTTATGTTGAATTTCTTGAAGAAAGATGAGAGTACTACATGTGAGACATTGTATAGCATGCAATGTTTTGAAACAAAATATACTCAAAATTAGCTTTCAAAGAGTGGCCAAACAGATCTAGAATGGAGTGCAAAATGTGACTAAAAGCAAATTACATGTGATAATTAAATATGCAAAACAAAATGAGATGCCATGATAAAATGTCAGCAAGTGTCTTGTATGCAAATCGGGCATTCCAAATTGAATATCATAAATACTGAACCAAATATACGGCACTAAAACACTGACATCACTTAACAGGTGACAAGAATGGTATAAACTAAGGAAAAGGACAGAGAGGAAGCAAATAGACTCTTATTGATATGAGGGCTTTGTATTCAAAGGCACAAGTTTAACATGAAGGTTTATCAGGTATATCATATGCATAAAATAGGAAGATACTGTTGAAAAAAATTCTGGTTTGAAAGCTGTGTCTACCTCAGACTTTCAAAAGAGTTTTGCCTTTAAATCTTCCAAGAGGCAAAGTTTCAGACAGTACATGCAAATGGAGCTTGAGCCTGATAAACGGAGACTGTGAATTACTGCAAGAATTGGATCCAGCCACATGCACTGAAGAACATTGTGGCAAGATATCACCTTATTCATTTGATTCTGATCAAAAGCCTTTTTGAAGTTGTTTTTCTAACTTTGTGCAGCATATATAAGAGTTTACCGGAGAAAAAGGAGCTGCATTAACAGCTACATAAAATGCAGAAGCAAAAGCAAAAAACCCTCTTGGACTCCTTTGAGAAATGACAATCTTGTAGTCATGAAAACAGAATTTTTATTTCTACAGAAATGAGATGAAGAAAGTTTGAAACCTACTGCTAGTATGGCAAGCAGTGCAGCCTGTGTCATACTTGCATGCTTTCTTTTCACATTCACAGAGTGGGTATTTTCCTCTTCACAAAGATTTTAGATAATCTCCCCTCCTCTGAACTGTGTTACAGGCTGCAGTGCACAGACACATGGGAACGGCCTCTGCAGACAGACCTGTGACCCTTTTCCCTGCAGGTCCCAGCTGAGCCTGACCAGGCTGCAGCTAGGAAATCCCCAAATCTCTTGGTTTGAAGATTTTCAGATTATCAATGGGGAGCAAAAAAAAACAACGTTGGAAGATAAAACTTGCCAAAATCAACTCTTCAGAAAAATATTTCAACTATCAAACACATTTATTGAAACTTATCTTCCTTTTTTTTGTGTTGTTTTGAAACTGATAGGATAAGTACTGACTGTAGGGCAGGTTCTCTCTAAAGTAAAAGGGTGTTTTGTCACAGAGGTCCCAGGTATTATGATGATCAGTGGAGAGTGTACCCTACAGTTTTTTTAATTTTCAGGCCATAATGTTTCGAATCCCCTCCTGAGAAGGTAGTTAGGATGGCTATCTAAGACTTAATAAACTTTACTTCTACTTAGATATTAACTTCCTCAGTGCCTGTCTCCTCTTTATAACGACTGTCTCTCCAGCTTTCAGTAAAAGCACAGATCAATCTGCAAGTACCTCCTTTGCGAAGCTGCAGCCAGCGCTGGAGAGCGGGCATAATGAGCACATTACAATGCACGAGGCCAAGCCAATCTGCAGTGCATGGAAGAGGCATAATCAGTGTTACCTTCTCATTGTAATGTTTAATAAAAATAGATAATAAAGCATTTGGAGTATTGTTGAAGCAAAATGCTAGTTAGAATTAACCTGATAATAAAAAGCTCAGTGGGTTTTCTTGAATTGAGTGCCAGTCTCAAGCAATCAAAAACAATTTCCCAAGAGCTTGCTTTATAAAGGAATAAAAAGAAACATTTACTTCACATGGCTCATTCTCCCCTTCTTTTGTGGTTAACAGTGTTTGTGCTTGGGACCCACAGTGATGCCTTCCAGCCCCTATGGAATAATAATGTCCAATGCAGCCTTCCCTTTGCCAGGAGAAGCTGCTTACGCACTATAGCTCCTAGACCTGCAAGGGCAGGAAACACCTCAGCTCCTCAGATGTCCAGGAGATGCTAAAGAAACCTTCTAGTTAAGCATGAAGTGAGGAATAAAGAAAGAGCCTCATTTCTCTCAGTTCTGAAGTGTCATGAATGTCATCTATGGAGGACAGCAGACATTAATTGTAAATGCAGCGAAATGTTCAGTTGGACACACATAACCTCAGTGTTATGTGAATGGTTGTGTACAGTAAAATAACCAGAAAGAGAGCTTGTTTATGTTTTGCAGTAGTAGCCCTCCAAATTCGGTGACCTGAGAGACAATTAATGGGATCTAGAAAATAAAGACAGGGTTTATGCCTTTTTTATACTGTTTTAAAGTAGGCAGATAGGTTTGATTTATTTCTTTCACTGTATTATCCTGTCTCCATCTTTCCTGTGTGCGCATATTTTCTGTGTGCACATGTGTGTGTCAACTCATTCTGGGTTAGTGTCACAGGACATGAAAGAAACCATTTGGAATAAGATCTCTCAAAATGTTACCACTTGATGTTTATGCTGATTTAAGAGTCTGGAAGCCAGAACATGTGAATCTATGTCTCGATGTAGAGCTGATGGCAGAATACACTAATTCTAGCACTAGTCCTTGAAAACATCTGAGGCCAAAACTAGATAGCATGATGAACTGTGATAGCATAATCACCTGCATACAAAGAGGACCCCATTCAGAATATGTTTTTTCCAACTTCAAAGTGCCTGTGAAACAAACCGTGGACATTTCCACCTGAAAGATACCACTCAGTACACAGTGCTATGAACCACTCATACAAGTATAAATTGTCAGTGGAAGAATGGATAATGCCTAAAGCATCAGCACTTCAGAGAAGTGCTATTTTGCCAAGAACATTAATATCGTTCTCCTTTATTAAAACTACAGTTTGTAAATCATGTTTCAAAAAGGTCTGATAAATGGAAATTGGGCACCTGACAGCAGCAGTGCTCTTTAGAAAGTATATAATTCTACTGAACTAGGAAGAACTACTCTTCAGTCAAGTACTGTGCTTTGTCAGACATTGAATCCCTTCCAGAAGACACAGACTTTGGCATTAATCACACTATATATGTTAAATTTTTTCTTTCATGAAATGAGGAGAAATCTTGTCTTTCAATGAGGAGAAAACCCTTCTAGTTAAAAAAGGCCTGTTCTATTCCACTGAAATAAATGGAAATTCTCCCCTTCACTTTAAAGTGGAAGATGGATTGGGCTTTTAATTCATTATCTTATTTCACATGTGAAAAACAGTCTAGTTACTCTTCTGTTTACCTGGATACTGAAACTTATCAAGAGGTGTTACATATCGCAAGGAAAGGTGACACAGTGCAATGTAGCGTGTCTGCATGATACTTCAGAGAAATACTTGCAGATCCCTGGCACTGCTACGGCCATACTGAACTATCAGTTTGCTTTGTTTTTTTCTTTTTCTAGATGCAGCATTTATACTCAAATAGTCTCTTGCTTTAAAAAAAATCATATTCTCTTTTTCTTCCTCTGTATCTTACTTCCTTGACAATTGTCAGTAATAACTGAATGAAATCCATCTATGTTTTCCTTAAGGATTATCAGAACATGTTTTGAAGAGATGGAGCGAGGAAGAAAGGGAGGTGCATCTGTTTATACATTCCAGTCTTGAACAAGTAAAATATTTAGCAGTTTGCTAATGAAGGTAGAAAACAGAATGTGTTCTGCAGAACAAAGCAATCCTTTGAGAACCTGTTTAATGAGATGAAGGCTAGCTGATGACACAGTCTCTGGTTGAAGTCCCAAACTACCTGCATAGAGGAAAAGAGACAAAGAAGTTAAATATATTTTCCCCTTTTCTCTCTAGTTCTTTTTTTTTTCTTTTTTTCTTTCCTTTTTTTCCCCCCTTTTTTTTAATAATTTGGGGGGGGTTGAAAGAAGATAAGCAGAAAAATAAGATTCACACTTACATAAAGAAAGGAGCTGTTCTCATTTAATACACTGTAG
The DNA here is from genome assembly GCA_026413425.1 of Tringa solitaria. Taxonomy (NCBI): domain Eukaryota; kingdom Metazoa; phylum Chordata; class Aves; order Charadriiformes; family Scolopacidae; genus Tringa; species Tringa solitaria. The sequence continues at coordinate 193,326,066 of JAOXJM010000001.1, forward strand.
AAAACATTTTACAAAATTTAAAATGATAAACTTCAAATCAGTTTGCAATAGTTGTTTAGTAATCTAATAAATTATATATAATAGCCTTGCAGTATGAAACCATATAACCACATAATATCCAGTATTATTCAGCTAGATCGAATTTAAATAGTAGGGCTAAATACACTCAACGTTTTCTCCAATGGAATTAACTAAATAAATGTAAGGATGACAAATATGGATACAACTCACTGCCCTAAACTGCCTTCTAGATTGCATCAAGGACAGAAACAACCTATGTGTATGTGCTACTGACTTGAATACTTATAGCTCAGAGCACAGTTTAGGAACATTAAATTTATTTAAGCTAAAAGAAGGCAACAGGAGCCCACGTTATACAACCTTCATAGGCATGTTGTCTTTTCCTTAGTGAGTGAATTTTGAAGCAAGAAAGTATTCAAGACTGAAGAACTCAGTAAATCTACTGTCTCTATAAACATCATAAAAGACAATCTTGCACATAATGCTCTTAAATTGCACTTTTATTTAAACAAACCCCTTTCCAGAAAAATTTTAACATCCACTTGTGGAGTTCATAGATGACATAGATCAAGAACTCTTTCCCACCATCTCATAGTGTCTGTCTATTGAGGTTTGCACTAAACACCAGTATTTGCCTCATTCTGGAGGATTATTAAATGGCCTTTGAAAGTTGTATGAAATTATCATGACACAAAGCAAATATAAGATATTTCACAGCATTAAACTCCTTGTGCCTGTAACCTTCATGACTGGGAGATGGTAACTGGCCAGTTCTGGACTTCCCAGTTATTTATTGTATTATGCCCTTGGAAACTGAATGGAGCTAATGATCCTCTGTGTATCTGGCACTGAATAATCCTACTAGCTTTTGTAGTAAATACTTTAATCACACAAAGTGAATGCTGTTTTTCAGTGCATGGTGCAGTTCCTGATGAACTGATTACTGAATAAGGAACTGCTACTGTGTGACCTCAACCAATCTGTGTCCCCCACTGTCCTGGTTATCTTCAATCCATGTGTTCCTAGAGTTTGTAATTTCTTTGTTAAGAAGGAGCAGGCATCTTAGCTCAGTATGTTCAACACTCCCTACCAAAGCTAACAGACAGAACAGGAAAGCTGAAACATGCAAATACCTTCTCTGCTTTTTTTCTGATTAGGGTGTGTCAGAGGGAGTAGTTCCAGCACAAAGAGCAAGAGATTCTATTTTATGCAACTCCTTTTTGTTTTCTAATATGTTCTAGGTTATTTGTTTATCAGAAATAATTCCTATGAATTATCCACATTCAGAGCCAGCTGCTGCTACTTAATTATCATGCTATCAGTGCTGAAAGAAGAATGACTTGATGGGAAACAGAATCCTTCATACAATTTATCAGCCTGAATAGCAATTCCAGATAATTGGAATCATAGACAGCGACAGCATGCAGATTGTGCTCCAAAGCCAGCTATCTAGAATCAGTCCAATCAATATGGTTTTATCTTGGCAAGGGTGTTATTCAAAGTCTGCCATGCTTCCATTTCTTATGAGCTTCTCCTTCCTTAAATGACTGTCAAGAGGTCTTTATACTTTAACCTTATAATTTTTCCTGTACGTGGCATAAATGATGTTCAGGAAAGTGGGCTTAGATTCTATTATATCAACTGTCAAATGAACAGAGACAAAGAAGACAAAACTCAGAGACTAATAGATAGGACTCAAAATTCCCATTGATTTTGACACAATGAGGAGGCTAAGTTCATAATTAAAAAAAAAAAAAATTACAAACCCACAGGAAAAGCAGAATTAAGGTTTCCATGGCAACCTAACTTTGACTCTTTCCATGACTTAAAAGATGGTCTTTCATTCTTTTGCTTAGGCAATTCTTGTCTGACATTTGATTTTTCCTCCCACTTTAGTGTACAGTTACAGTCCTCTACTTGTTGTTTAGTCACTTTATTGAGTCAAATAAAGCTGGCTTCTAAAAAATCAGACTGAAGTAAAGGTCAATGTTTTCACTTTCCACAGAGCGATAAAAGCAACCTTTTAAATATTTTGACTGTATAATTAATAATAATAATTATTAATAATAATAGTAATGAAGTTGAGATTATTTCCTCTATTCTGTGAGGAGCCTGAAATGACATCAAGTCTGTTGCAGACCCCCCAGCAACCTAAACCTAGACTAAAACCACTGCTTTGCACACAGCCCTTCTTGCAACTGGTCCTGCACTGAGCTGATTTACGATGCTACTCCATTTCCAGAAGACTCTTAATTGACAGGCTGAGAGAGCTGGGGTTGTTCAGCCTGGAGAAGAGAAGGCTCCAGG
>JAOXJM010000001.1:193438763-193464378 GCA_026413425.1 Tringa solitaria
CCCTTTCAGTGTAAAAATTTTTCCTAATATCCAATCTGAACCTCCCCTGGCACAAAATCCATTGTGAAGCTATTTAATTTACATTACTGTAAAGGAAGCACACAGTGTGCAGCATAAGCTGTAAGCAAACATCCAGCTTTACAGCAAAACGAGAGGTATGAGATAAAATCAGTGTGAATTGACTAAATGCTCAAAGTTGCACTGTCACCAAACTGTGTCTAAATGACCCCATTTGGTAAGCCCTAGCAATCCTGTGATTAGGTCAGGCTGCTGGTGTTTGTATTCTATTATTTTAGTCTGCAGTGCCTCAGGGGAATCCACTTAGAAAACGGTTTAGATGCCTGTATCTCTAGACTGTAAGCTGAAGAAAGACCATTGGTCTGCTTTGAGTTTGGGGCTTTGTAGTACACAGGTGAGCCTTTTGGAATCTAAAAATATGTAGCAAAGTTGTCCTTTTCCATCTTCATTTTACATCAAATAATTAGAATTTGTTTTTTGAGGGTAAACCTAGGACTAATCTTTCTCTTAAATGACCATTAAAAATTTTAACAGACTCTTTGTTGTACTTCTTTTGGACTTTATTGAAAAATTCCTACAGGTGGGTACTATTTATAGAGTTGTTCTTTGAAACATGTGAGTTATTTTTACTTCTCAAAGTATGCTATGTGTATACATTTTGCAAAGTAGAAGTAGCATTATCAAATTAAATTAATTGTAAAAGTTGTTTCTAACACAAATTTAGAACTGCGCATATAGGACTTATAAACCAAATTCATTGCTGGGAATGTTTTTGTTTTATTGTATATTGATTTGGTTTTTTTAAATAGTAAGACTGTACTTATTTTCCCATTTCGGTTTCAGGAATACATTGAAGAAACCATGGCCAATCAACGGGATTACATTAGCAGACCTATTTGCAATGGAATTTCTGTTCCTGAAAATAAAATCAATGCCCTAGTGGCCGAAGGTCATGGACAACAAATTCTAAAAGTGCTACAAAAGTTCAGAGAACAAAATATATTTTTTGACTTTAAAATTCTTGTGAAAGATGAAATAATTCCTTGTCATCGTTGTGTACTGGCAGCATGCAGTGATTTTTTCAGGTAAACCTAATTTTGGCATGAGTTTTCAGGAAATGGATTGAAAGTTCTCTGGGAGGGAGGAAAGGAATATAATTACAAAAATGAAAAAATAAATTGTCACAACTTACATGTCTGCAGAATTTTGAGCAAAGCATTCAAACATTGTATTAAGGATAGCAAAAAAAAGTGAACCAGACCAAGACTACAGTGTTAGATGCCCAACCATACCCCAAACAAATGTTTGTATTTCCAAAGTGACATGAGATTTCTATGAATTTGAGATTCAGACAGGAGTCTATACTCTGAAATACCAAACTAAGTGCATGGTTTTGCTGTTAGGTAGAATTGACACAAGTTGTGTAACTTTTTAGACTTACCTGTTGCCTGTACTTGAAGGTCTGCAAGGGTATTTTTTGACTTTGTATGGGACAGTCTATGTACTTTGACACATTAATATTGTGAAACATAACAGGTTGTTTACAAATACACCTTGCATGGAGCAATTGTGGATAAATGGTGTATGGTTTTGGAATGGAGCTGGATTTTGTTTGCCTAAGATAAGTGGTCATTATAGTAGAGTTTGTCTTTAGAAGTATTTCAACAGATACCTTATATTTTTTCTGAAGTGCAGATTTCCACCTTTCAGCATGAAATTACGTGTGATCTTCCTGCTGGTGCTTAAAGCTGTACATTCTTAAGGGAGAGACAGATCAGTCACATACAGGATATTAATTTATGAAGAACCTTGCTAAACTTTTTATTAGTGAGGCTCACACTTGCAACTCCACACTGAAATTCTGTTTCCAAATACACCCTTTAGTAAAACACAAAGCTAAGACACCCTAACAATGAAAAAATGGGCTCCTGGAATGAGTTAATGAGCTTGATTCAGTTGCCTATATATAGGTGACAGGTGTTATTTTCAAATGGCCTGGGGCATCCTCTGGTCTGTTAGAGTCTGCCATATATGACACAGGCTAGATGTGTTCATAAGACTACTGAGAAAAGAAGAAATAAGGTGAAATAAGCTGTTTCTCCACTCTAGCAGCAGATTGTTTTTCCTCTGACACACAGAACTACTTGCATTTCAAGTGTTTACTGCTTGATAGCACAGAGATGCTCTGGTAGAAAGGAGTATTAAGATGAAATAGCTTTCAGTGGTAATTTTTAGAACTGAAGTTAAGCACATGGTAACATATGTAGCCTTTGCACTACCTACAGGCTCTTTGGGATAAAATTTGCCAGGAGAGACCTCTCCCTGCATGTAACAGTTGGTAACAGCAGTCATCAAATTCCTAAGTTGCCCTGGAATGCAAGGCCCATTTATTACCATCAGGGAATTAAAAGTATCTAGGTCCACTAGATAAATTTTAAAATTAAACACCTTTTGTCTTCCTTGGCCTTTGGATTTCTCTTTGTTTTGGTTTCATTGTGTAAACCCAAGATTCAGCAACATTTTGCTCCCTATTTGTTAGCTTTCAGAATAAAAGCCTTTGCCTAGATTATTCTCCTTCTAGTATTGTTCAGTTGCTATTTTACTCTGTAATTTAGAGATTTGTATCATAGCTTTTGGGTTAATGAGGAAAGAATTCTAAGGATTGTCAGTTAATATACAAAAAGGTCTTTGGGACATAACTGTCTTATTGTAGTTTGATGTTCTTGTTCAGGAGGTCAGACAAGTTCCTGCTTTACCAGATATTCACTTCCCAAAGAGTATGCTATACATAGTGATTATTTTTTTTCTCTTTGCCCTCATAAAAGTATGGGATTTTAAAAATCACATACTATACAGATACTACTTGTATAACTGAACCATGACATAATACTGGGGTTTTTTTAATAGGAACTATCTATGATATATTAATGATCCAGATGATATACTTAGTATTTGATGATTTATCTGAATTTTTCTCTACTATCATTCTTTGTCAAATTCAGAAGCCGTTGCTATCACAGCCTGATGCTTAGGCTCTGGGAGGGCAGGGCAAGTGATGTTGCAGCACTGTTCTGTTGCCAGCACTTATCGGCTTGAAAAAACATAATTGTTTTATCTTGCCATGTTAGATTGTGTGAAATAGTTAAATATTATTACATATTTACTAATAAAGTAATCAAAATTGTAATAAAATTTGCACAAACCTACTGATCAATAATGCTTGTTCCACGATTTCAACCATCATCTTTGTATTCAGTCACAATCTACTTTCTGCACGTTTCATTGTGTCATGCAATCCTATGTCAAAACCTCATTTTTTCTGACATCTGCCTGTACCCATACATCGGTCTGTCGACTCTAAAGGAAGCATTAAGTTTCCTCATGTTTTTTCTCCTCTTTCAGCTCTCACCCACTTTCATTACCGAGGCAAGCACCCATCATCCATCCTGCCATTTGCTCAGTCTGCAATTTGGGAGCCTTTTTTTCACCTAATTTTCTGTATTCGTCTATAGTGCATGACCTAAACCACGGAGCTTTTTAATTACGTATTTTTTTAAATCAGCCTTTCTTTCTCAAGCTCTTGAAACTGATGCTGCCCCTAAAAATGTCGTATTTTCTCTCACATTGAGAGCTGTAGACTTCATCACACTCCGTGAAAAGCCATATAAAGCACAGGTGCTGCTGTCACTTTTATGAGCCATCTCTTTGCATATGTACTTACCACCACTCTTTTTTTCTTTGACCACAGCAAGCAAATGCATTTTTCTTACTTATGAGAACCTCCACATTTTAGATTTATACAGCCTGCTTACCTTATTGTACATCCCTGATTGTCTCCTTCCTCTCACATCAGTATTCTCTGCTGTTTGCTAGATCTTTAATTTGTGTGTGTATCTTCTATATTTTATTCACAGAGCCATGTTTGAAGTTAATATGAAAGAACGAGATGATGGCAATGTTACTATTAGTAATCTATCACCCAAGGCAGTGAGAGCTTTTCTTGATTACGCTTACACAGGAAAAACAGAGATAACAAATGATAATGTGGAAATGCTCTTCCAACTGTCGTCATTTCTTCAAGTTTCACTCCTTTCCAAAGCTTGCAGTGACTTTCTAATAAAAAGTATTGATCTTGTGAATTGCTTACAGTTGCTTTCTCTATCAGAAAGTTACGGTTCTGTCCGCTTATTCGATCATGCGCTAGATTTTGTACAGCACCACTTTTCCTTGCTACTCAGATCAAGCGATTTTTTGGAGATGAATTTTGAGATATTACAAAAATGTCTTGAGGCTGATGAACTAAATGTCCCTGAGGAAGAATCAGTGTTGAAAGCTGTCCTTCAATGGACCAAACATAACTTAGAAACGCGACAGAAATATCTGCCTAATTTGATTAAAAAAGTGAGACTACACCAGTTACCTGAAAAGACTTTGCAGGACTTTCTACATTCTGAAGAACACTTACTTAAAAGTGCTAATTGCTCAGTAATAATCAATGATGCAGTTAAAAGTGTGCAAAACTTTAGTGGATTGTTTCCAGATGCACGTCCTTCAACAACAGAAAAATATATATTTGTTCATAAAACTGATGAAGATGGAGAAAACAGACATACGTTCTGCTACAACATCAAAACAGATAAATGGAAAGAACTGCCACATACGCACATGATTGATCTTCCAGGGTCAAGTTTATCTAGCTATGGAGAAAAAATATTTATAACTGGAGGATGTAAAGGGAATTGTTATAGGACTGTCAGGCTTCATATTGCTGAACCATTTCATGATGCTACTGACCAAACCTGGTGCTACTGTCCAGTCAGCAATGAATTCTCCATAGTGTCAGCTATGAAAAAACCAAGGACAATGCACACGTCTGTTGTGACATTAAACCAGCTGTTTGTAATAGGGGGAAAAACCAGAGGAGCTCAAGAAACCCGAAGTCTTTTGGATGTAGAATCCTATAATCCTCTTTCCAAAGACTGGAAATCTGTAAGCCAATTACCAAGAGGTATCTACTATCCAGAAGCAAGTGCATGTCAGAACATAATTTACGTCCTTGGCTCAGAAGTAGAGATTACTGATGCCTTTAATCCATCTCTTGACTGTTTCTTTAAGTATAATGCTATGACTGATCAGTGGTCTGAGCTTGTAGCAGAATTTGGGCAGTTTTTCCACGCAACCCTAATCAAAGCTGTTCCAGTGAACTGTACATTGTACATATGTGATCTCTCCACCTACAAGGTCTACAGTTTTTGCCCAGAAACCTGTGTTTGGAAGGGGGAAGGATCTTTTGAATGTGCTGGCTTTAATGCAGGGGCAGTTGGGACAGAAGACAAAATTTATATATTAGGTGGTGACTATGCTCCGGAAGAAATCACAGATGAAGTTCAAGTCTACCACAGCAGTAGGTCTGAGTGGGAAGAAGTTTCACCAATGCCAAGAGCCTTAACTGAGTTTTACTGTCAGGTCATTCAGTTTAATAAATATAGGGACCCCTGGTCATCTGTACTGACAATTTGCTCTGGAGAATTTTGAAACTCCTGAGTTAAAAGAATCTATTTGAATGCACAAGTTTTAGAACAGATATTTAGGTATTAATTTACAGACCGAAAAATATGTTCTGTTTTGTTTAAATCTTCAGTTTAAATTGTACGCTATAGAATTGCTTTGGGAAGAGTCCATTAAATTGTCATTCAGGCTCTTCATTATAAAGAAAGTATTACTTAATTTTATATGCAAGTCTTCTCTGTAATTATCCGAATACTTTGCAAAAGGATATTATATTTAAAAAAAAAGCATTGTCATGAGGAATTAATTGTAATATGTGCCATTATTTCTGTAACATTCGCAGTTGTCCCAGAAGACAAATTGCTGAGTGAGAAAACTGACTGTGATACTTTTTTCCCTGTGTAACTGAAGTTTAAAAGAAATCTACATTAGTGTTGTTTTATTTAGGGTTTTTTAATATTCATAAACCTGTAAGAGGAATTCATTGTCAGCTTTATCTTAGAATGACCTTAGCAAGGGCAAGAGCCAAAGTGACCTTCACAGCATTAAAACCAGGTATCTAACTTGAAGAGACTGATAATTCCTATCATCTTATTTCAGCTCTTCAGTTTTACTAGTTTTTCTCCATCCTTGTGCCTTAGTAGTAGCTGTACTTTCTGTTTTCATCCCATTAACTGTGGCAAGGCAAATTGTGATCACATAGTGCAGGGTGGGGAAGATTTCTACAGGGTGGATGATTCGTGTGGTACCTTTGCTTCAGTCATGCTGTTAACTAAAGAAAAAGCACTTCAGGATGTTTTCTAAAATAAGTCTTCCATCTCTGAAGTCTCCAGCACTATCTACTAAGCAGCCACTAGGCTGCCTACAGCAGCAAGCTGTAAAATAAATTTTAGTCCTTGCTTCAGTTAACTATGGGAAAAATTTGTATCTTGTCATACATCAAATACAAAGTTACAAATATAAATCCCCATGTTTAAAGTCAGAGTAAATAGTATTTCTGAAGTGAAAGAATTCCTTTTTTAACTTCTGTAGTGATTTAAATGAATTGAAACACTTTCATCTTGTACTTCATGGTAATTTTAAGTGTTAAAATATTACATGGTAAACACTACACAATATATTGCTTGATAAACTTTCAGTAGTCATCTATTATAATGTTAAAATTGTAATGGACTTTTAGTATTAATATTAGTCTAGGCATACATTATGAAGTCAATTTCATCTCATGCATACAGTGTCTGACATAAGGACACTGAAATTAGCTAGGTTTCCTAAATTCATTAGTAATCTTCCACAGCCTGAGAATTTTCTTTCTTTCCAGCTATTTGAATAAGATATTGGGAGTCCTTATGTTCTACATAAGTATTGTTTAAGCAGTAAGGTTGTCTTATGCCAGACAGAATGGTTTTAAATATCTAAGCACATCTTTTCCAAGGAGTTTAAAAATGAACAAAATTTAGCGAGATGCCTAAAACATCTTTCATATGGCTTGCGATGACTGTGATAAGTTTATTATCACATCACTACTGCATGTACTTTTTGCAAAAGTCAAGATCACTATTAGTGCTTAAAGCTTAATATTGCCAAACAACATACTTCTGTTTTAAATGGTAAACAGTGGAAAGCTCCAGTTCTGTAATTGACTATAATTTGTCATCATATACCTATATAAATTTAGATAACATTCATCATAAATATTTTCATAAGGATGTAAATGAAAATTATGCACATTTGGACAACATAATAATAAACTGGAACTCTCCCACTCAATAATTTATTTGTATTAAGATGTGTACGAGTTCTGTAGAAGTAAATAGCTTGTTAATACAGTATTTCAGGCAACTTCCACATTTATTTTGCTCTTCATAGTGACTCTCCAAATCATATTAGAACTACACTTAGCCAGATAACCTTTACCATCACCATACTAAAATGCAAGCATTTTTATAATGGAACACAACTACTTTAATGTTAGTGTAAAGCAAATGTATTGAATAGTTTAGGAGAGATGGAGAATTCTATTCCCGCTTACTGAAACAGTAGGAGAAAAACTGATAGATATTCAGAACAGTAGCACTAGTAAGGCTGCTCGTGGTAGTATAGACTTCATTGATCATTAAATATTGCAACTTGTCACTTCAACAGAAATACAAGGCTCAATTCTCCTCTGTTTGTGTTTTTGTGTTGTTTTTACACCCAAGTAGTACAAGTATGCAATTTATGCAATGAGAAAAGTGACATATTATGCCCATATTACATGGGTATAAATAGCTATGCAAATTGGAAGAGACTAGAGAATTGCGAGGTTTTTTAATTGCCACTGTCATGACTAAATTGCTGGGTCACATAGATGGCAAGTCAGTAATTCAGGTGATGTTCTTGCCTCCAAGTTTTTCCTTACAGCAAATTTTTTTTGGCAGTCTTCCAGCCAGCCACTTGCTATATGTATAAGCCTCTGGCATATGACATCAGCCAGAGCAATGACGTATGTGGTAAATTACTCATTATTAGTATGTCTAGTGAAAACTGAACAAAGCTTAATTTGGAAAACAGACATGCTTCTTTAATATTCTATGCTACATTTGCACAGGAACTAATGTCAGTTCCCAGTTTGACAAATCATTCATGGATTTCAAATGGAGTTGAACTCTCTTACTCAGTGATCAGGAAATAATGTAGTAATGCCAGTTACTTCATACCATTGCTTACAGAAAAGTTACTGTGAAACAGTACGGATTTTCTTCAGTTATGCAGGTCTCTGTGACTCACAGAGGAAAAAAGGGTCATTTGCCACAATTCCGCATACAGAGAGTTAAATCTGATAGCAGAACTGAGTGCAGAAGAAGTTGTGTGATAAACTTACGGTGAAAATCAAGGCTTTATGATAGAATTAGGGGCCTAAGTTTCAAATCCTGTAGTTATTCGTTAATGGTGTAAGAAATCTCAGTGAAGTCAACTCCACTACTCAGAAGAATATGGATTACTTGCATGAGTAACTGCTGTAGGTCTGGATCAAACAGATTTTTCAGTCTACTTCATGCAGCTGTTATGCAATTTAAAAAAAAATCACAAAATTAGTCCAAAGCGAGTTTTTCTACATCTTTTCTGTCTTTTCAAAGCTCACAGTACTTTATGAAAAGGTACCTTCCTCTAAAAATAGTCAATGACTAGATTAATGATTATGTATGTTCTCACTGAAATATAGTAAGGTATTTAAAACACAAATTGCATGTAAAGTTATACTCTACTATTTGCACTTAAATGATGTAACCAAAACATTTCTAATAGTATTCTATGTCACAGAACACACTATAAGCATGACCAGTATAATATACATGAAGATAATATATATATTGTATGTGGGATTTTAATATCCAGTAATGATTATATTGGATAATCTTAATTTTTAAAGAATGCTATCAAAACATTATGGCACTTTGGTAATGTTATCATACTGGTTTAGTTATAATAAATATTAATTATTCAGGTGTTTATATTAATTATGTTTGCACAGACATGATGATTACTCTATTATTTATGTACTAATGAATTTATTTTCTATATTCTAAATACATTTGTAGTAAGCCAGTTTACTGCTGTTAAAAATTCATTATATTCACAAAATGAAACAGATTTACTGGGTCAGATTTATTGCTGGTATTACTCCATGAGAAAAGCTGTATACCTCCTCTGATTAGTAGTAGGTAGTAGATAAGGTATAGGCTATAGAACGTGCAGTTGGTAACGTGGAGTCTAATTTTAGATGTTTCTGTTTGTAGGTGACCAACAGGAGGCAGCACAAGATCTATTTTAATTAAAACAGACTGCATACAGCAATATATTTGCCAGTATTTGTAACTGAACATTATGCTCAATTTACTTTTTTTCCTTCTAACGTCCAATAGAGATCAGTAACATTTTGCTGCTGCCTGGGCTCTGCTGATACGTGGAAAGTATGATACTACATGTTTGCCGAGATGTTCATTCTTTTGTGAAATAAAAGCACTGAGCAACTGAATCCTCCTCGGGTCTGATTTTTTTTTTCAGTGAGTTTCAAAATACAGCAAACCTACAGTCTTTCTAATGAGGTGAAGGAGCTCCTAGTGAAGGAGCCCTGTGTTGCCTTGTATTCTTCTGGGACTTAATATTCTCTGTGTCCTTCAAACTTCTGTATAGTTACAACATTAAAAATTAACATTCCAACCATCTCAGGCCTTTTCCCACTGCTAGCAAAAGCCATTTAGAGACATACAAAATGTTCCAGCAGTGTTCACAACGTTAAAAGCTTATATTGAACAATGAAGGGATACTCAGACCAAATTTGAGAGCTGTAGTTGTGCGACCCTGTGCACAATCAGAAGAAAACTGCCTGTGTATGCTCTACAGATCCAGGGAAATCACCATGGACTTGCACAGTTTTTACCTGAAGTTGGCCATATGGTGAGACTTTTCTCATTGTCATCAAGGAAGCAGAGTCTGGATTTAATGAATAAAATACACATAAATTACACATAAATTCAAGACAGTTCACATGAATGAAGAAAGTCCCGAGGATTTTTGCTGGACGAAGCTGGTACATACCAAGAGTTTTCACTGGTGATCAATCATCTCTGTAATATTGGAATAACAATAGGGGGAGAAAGTAGAGCTATTTAGAATTATGTGCACCCCAGGAAATCATGTTTCCTAGTTTAAATTATTTTAATGGACACTAATCATGTTTAGCATTCTAGTGCTTCACAATAAAAGAAGGATACTCAATGAGATATAATTAGCAGTAATTATTTTTGCAGTCTGGCAGAGGTTCAGACTGTTAATGACTTTCCCTCACTATCATTTTTCCACGTACCTGCACCTGAATCTAGTTTGAACTAGCTTGCAAGACCTTTAGGGCACACTCGCACCTTATTTCTGAGCACTGTCAAAATACCAGTAATAATCTAAGCTGAAACCTAGTTTATACACAGATCTTAATGAGAAATACCCCTGTATAACATATTGCCAGCAATGGGGCACGGTCTTGCTACCCTACTCCTTACTATTTTCCTTTTTAAAGTTTCATGATTTTCAGTACAAAATGGGTAAGTATGGCAGCAAAACTATTGTTCTGTGTAAATAAGCTAATAAAATTCATAGCCTTTCCACATTTAGTTTCTATAAATATTTTCAGGAAATTCACTGACAGAAGTGTTGACTGAAACTGGAAAATAACATTTTAAAGGAGATTTGTCATTTTATCACACAATTACAATCACCAGAAGCTATATTAATCAAATAACTTCTCTAACCAGTGACAATGCTTAAATCCAAATACTGAATACACACGTAACTTGGATTTGAAAGGACTGAGCAATGCAAAATAACACGTTCATGCATCAGGTTGGGCAGCACAGAGGTAGCAAACTGTAGGGGAAAAAAAATATTTTGAATTATCTATCTGCAAGTAGTGCCTGCACAAAGGTTACGTTACCAAGGCAACGGCTCGTAATACAAAGAGCAAGTGCCAGACCCTTCATGTGGGGCTGAGGAGGAGGCAACAAGGAAGCGCCCACAACCGGAAAGACCCACAGAAGCGTTTCGCACGGTGGCCTACCTACGTGGCGCTTCCCAGAAAATATTTATTACGGTACTTCTACAAGTATTACCTTACTATTTATTTCAAAACCCACAATACACTCAAGCCGCACAGTTTAAGACGAAGCGCAAACTGCTGCGCATGAGCCCTGCCACCGTAAGCCCACTGGTCACACTGCCTCCAGCTGCTGTTTTCTGGTTGCCCCCTACGCGGCCACGGAAAGGCCGGCGGGCCGAACCCGCTCCCTCAGGCCGAGCCCGCAGCATCGGCAGACAGAGCTGCAGACGCAGCTTCTCCCTCGCTTCGAGACCGCCGCAGAGAAGGGCCCGCCCCCCCGCACCGCCCCCTCAGACAAAGCGGACGGGACCGCCCTGTCTGGCTCCTCCGTGAGCCGCCGCCATCCCCGCCACCGGAAGCTCACTGAGGGGAGAGGCGGGCCTTGACAGCATCAGCCAATCACCGGCAGGCGCTGGAAAGACAAGCAGCCACTACAGCCAGTGCTGCTTAGGGGCTGCGCACGGCGGGGGTCCCGCGGGGCCAGGAGTTGCCGCGTTCCCTGCGTGTGTGGGGGGGATTCCGTCCCGCCTGGCGCGTCGGGGCGGTGAGGGGCGGGGAAAAGAGGCGGACAGGGACCGCCAATAAGCGCGCAGGAAGGACTGACAGGCACGCAGCTCGCCCAATAGGAGGGCGGTGGCTGTTAAAGGGCCAGTGACCCGGAGGGGGAGAGTCGGGCGCAGGTGAGGAGTTGGCGCGGATCCCTGGGGATCTGAGCGGGGTCGGGAGTAGCCCCGGCCGGCGGCGGGGCCGGAGCAGCCGCTCCCCCGGTGCGGGGTGCAGGCGGCCCCGTCGTGGGTGGAGAGCGGTGGGGCTCTGCCGCCATCAGCGTCCCTGGTGTCGCCGTGGGGAGGCCCTCTTTCTCCCGGGAGAGGTGCGAGGCCCCGCGGGTCGCTTGCCGGGGGGGAGGCTCTGGCCTGCGGCGCGGGTGGGGGCCGCGGGCCCACCCGCTCCTGGGAGCCGGCCCGGCGGAGCGGCCATGGCGGGGCTCGGGGGCGTGCCGGCCGGGGCAGCCTGCCGTGCCCTCGCCAGCCTTTGTTGCCTTTCCTCGCCCCCCTCCCGCGCGGCTGCGTGGGGCTTCTGTGGGAGCGGGCCGGAGCCGCTGGCTGGGCCGCCCTCGGCCCGGGGGGCTGTGCCCGCCTTCCCGGCTCCCTGCTGCGGGGGGGAGGCTTTCTCCCGTCCGCGGCCGTTGCTGTGGTAGGGGAAGGGGAACAGCCCGAATCCAGAGCTGCTTTCCGTCCCCGGTACCTCCTCTCTGCTTCCATCACTTATCTTTTTAGGTGGCGTTTCCTTTTAGCGCTTGGCTTCTCCAGGCGCTCAGGCCTTGCGGGGGGGGCTGTCCCCTTTGGTGACCCGTGTGAGGCAGCACCCAGACCCTCCTGTGCTGAAGGCCCCCTTGGTACAAGGGCATGAGTTGTTCCCTGCCAGTGTAGCCACCCGTTATGAGTCACATGTGAAGTTTTCCAGAAAGCCCTAGGCTTTAGTATCGTGTAAAGATCCTCAGACTATCAAATATTATTTGAATCAATGTAAATAGCAAGTCCTCCTGATTTAAAGGTGTTGGGTTTTTTTTTCTTCAATCGTAAGTTTTGAAATATTAAAAAAAAAAAAAAAGGAGAGAAAAGGGCAAACCACCAAGGCATCATACTTAGAAGAAGTCATTATTTTTCTGGAGAATAATTAAAATTTGGTGCTAACACAAATCCTGCAATCCTCATGTATGCATGGATATTTTTTTGTTTGTTTGTTGGCTCGGCACGTGCTCACACAATAAGCTGTGAGCAAAGGAGACACAAAGACACAGGCGGAATGTGTTTGTCTCTGTCCCTGTGTATGTCAGAGTTGTTCAGTGTGTGTGTGTTCTGTGTTTAGTTTTGCAATACTTGGTTTGTTTCAGACCTGACAAATTGTTTATGTTTCGTTAGTCCAGTGATGAGGACCTTCTTGGCCATTGGCCTGGCAGGGCTGCATCAAACTCATAGCTGTATGTTGTCATCTTGAAATCTTTCAATTATCATATGATCGGAATTGTTTCTTTGCCAGCACCTTGCATTTCTACCCAAACTGTAAAAAATATGCATTTTTGCATTTACAGCAGCACCTTGCTCTGTGATGGGTACGTGGCTGGTCGTGTAATGGGCTGTTTGCATCCTCTCTTATTTCCCAGGAATTTCTTGGTCACTTGACTGACCAGGCTGCAGCTGTTCCCTGTCAGGTAACTGATGTCTTTGGTCATGTACCAGAAGTACTTTTGGTCATATAGTTGAGGAGGATTTTTTTTTCTTGCAGATGTCTTCTCTTACCTTCATAGTGGTGTAAGTGGCTTGATCTGACCAAAAGGGTTTTTCTCTCCTCTGCTCTTATCCCCACATACTTTTTCTGGAGTGAACTGCCCATCTTCCCAATTGGTGCCCTCAGCCAATATTATTTGCTGTGGAATCCTCTACTAAAACCGAGATAACGTAGAGCAGTTATAGTTCTGATTTTGGAAAAACTGTAATGTCTGTCTACTGTGGTTTTTTTCCCAAATGCATGTATTTCAGGTTTTAGACTTCATATCAAAGCAGAACTTAAGCATGCTGTATGTTGTGTTTTAGCAAATCATGCTTTTCAAAATGGTGATAAGGGTGTTGGTTTTTTCTATATAGAATGTGTACAAATCCTAGCTTATTACTATTCCTGTTCCATATATACTTTGAGCATGTATTGAGTTCATTTTTCTGCATTAGAGAGTAATATCCTGGAGACCATCAACAATGTCAGGAATCCCAATAATCCAAACCTCAGCTCTAGTTAGGTAACAATGCTTTTTAGTGAATATATCAGAAAGGTAAATGGTCCCATTGTGGAGTTGATTTAACTCCGGGAGTCTGTATACTGTTAATTGGGGTTAATTAATTGTTCTAACCAATTTAGATTAATAAGAAGGGAATTGTCTTTAATGAGGCAATATGCTTTCGAAGAGAAAAGAGTTAGAAAATGTAAGATGTCCTTGCCAGTTTAAAGTTAATAGTCATGTGTTTTAAAATAGGTAGGCTTTGCTGCTGTTTTACTGGGAAATGCAGGGCCTTGTATCAGATATGTTGTAGTAAAAAAAATAAAATAAAAGAGAACTTTACATAATAAGGGATTGGATGCCAGAAGTTTTAAAGGTTATGTGCTTGGCTTATGGCTGAGAATCCAAAACCAAGATTAGGCACTTCACAAAGAGTGGCTGTGGAGATCAGACGGGTGATGCCCAGCACCTGAGCAAGGCGCAGGGAGACTGACCCACAGCGTAAGCTGACAGTTCTGTGTTTTAACTCTCAACCTTCTCTGGAGCTAAGGTGAAGGCTTGGCTGTCTGTGTTTTCTGCAGTCATGTAGAATTCTAGTTAGAAAATAACACTGGTGAAAATTCGATTTGAAAAATTTTTGTTAGTGTTTTTTTTTTTTTTTTTTTTTTGATTTATCCACTTTACCCTGCTCTGCTAGCACTGAAAAGTTTAGGGAGGGCCAGGGTAAATGGAGATACCATGAGTCTCTAAAATCCTGTGGCTTCCTATTATTGAGGAGCAACTAGACCCTTGTTTATCCCAGCTGGGGCTATTTAAAGGACTTAGCCAGTGTATATCTTGAGATGACAATGTCCATTATTCAGCAAAAGTCTGATATTTAGGTACCTTAAGAGACAACTAACAATCTACTAGTACTTTCAAGAGTTTGACATACCCAACTGGCAAGTACTTTGGAAAGTCTGACCCATTTTTTCAGAGTTAGTAAAGTACTTGAATGTTCACTTAAGTAGATGCTTGAAGTCAAATGTGAAATGTTACAGTTTTCAGTAAAAATAAGTGTGGCCTTATGAATGCGGGTTCTGTCTCTTGCATAGTAATAAGTCAGAAATACTATAATTATGCAACTTATGTTGTAAGTAAGAACTCTATGTAATTCTTTCTACCTAGAAGATCAACTCAAAATGGATACCTCTGAATCTTTCACACATGCTCCCCACCCTGAGAACAGGTAAGTGCAAATGTGTGTGTTTCTAAAGCCAGCATGAAGACACGAGTACTTGATCCAATCTGTATGTTTGTCAGTCCAGAATAATTGCCTTATTAACAGTGAAGCTTCTCAAAGTGCTCTTAATTTGTTTTGTGTGCAGGTAACTTCTCTGAAGAATTTACTCATTCAGTGGCTTTTTGAAAGTTTAAAAAAAAACAAACCAAAAAAACAACTTACACAAGATGAACTTAAAATTTGATACATAGGCCAACAAATTCAGTTGCCATAATAATAGAAAAGCACTAATGCTGTGATTTGTGATTGAAAAGTACAGCAAGTACCAAATAAATAGTTTTACTGAAAGACAAGTAAATATGATGCTGCTTCCTTGAAAGCCCAAGTATCTTTTCATGGTAAAGTCATAATAATGAGGGTTAAGGGAGAATCTTAAATATCAAATAAAAGGTCTCAGGAAAAAATTACATAATTCTAGCAGATACAGCGAAAGCTTTTGTGTAACATATGTACTTAAACCAGGTTAAGGAGAGTAACAGGATTTAATTGGATTGTAATTTAAAAATCCTTTCTAGCTGGAGGAAAGTGACTTAAGAATTAAGTCCATTAGCCAGTAACAGTCTAATATATAAACTGCAAGCCATTTGCTTCAGATGGATGAAAATTCTGTACTAGATTAATGGTGAACAAACATAACAGCTTGAACCTGTAAGTACTGTGTGGTGTATCATTGGCCTACTTGGTTTAAAGCCTTTTAAACTTACCCAAAGTAGTAGGGTGGTAGGTAACATGGTACAAAAGAAAGTTCAAAATAAATCCTAAATTCAACCATTACCAAGCAGTCTGTGACCAAGAATTTTTTTTTATTCTTAAGTTTCTGTTTTTAGGTTTGGGGTTTTTAGGGGGTTTTTTTGCTAACATGGTTTACGATACTTTCATCGCTGCATTAGTAGTCCCCTGTTCCTCCCACTCAAACTTTCCACTCTTTGTTCAGAGTTGTGCACAATCTGGGAGGTGTGTTCTGGGGTGCAGCTTGCTTTTCAGCATCAGGACCAGTTGTTGCTGAAGGCAGAGGACTAGACACTTTCAGCCTGCCACCACATCTGACCTGAAGTGTTTTGCAGTGTGAGAAGGGTAGAGGAGGGCTTTATCATGGGCACATAATGGCTTATTCCTGAATCTGTTTCTTGTAGAAACATCTCTAATGCATGATGTTTGTTTGAACTAGTAGTTATTTTCTGACACTCAGCAGAATTTATCCAGTTCTATTTTTTGTGATTTAAGATAAGTAAGAAGAGCCTCTAAAATGTCAACTTTGCAAATTAATCTATTTTTGGGCAAGGGGCAGGGCTGGAAATGGTGTCTCATCTAAAATATATCTCAGAAATTTTCATCCCCTAAGCATTTCATGTTTTTGAGGTAATGATACAACAATTTTAGTTTCTTTTGGAAATAATTTAGCATTCAAACTTAAATGTGTCTGTCAAATTTCAGCCTTAAGCAAATCCCAACTGGCAAAACTCGTAAGACTTGAAGGAAAATAGCTGTATTTTTGTAATGGAAATACCAACTCAACCTTAACAGTTTGTGACATGGATATGTTAACGGATTTCTAATTCAATGAGATTAGAGGAGGTACCTATAGCTACTTTATATTCAGAGTTTAACAAAGTGGATTTTCTTCTATCGAATGAATAATCAGTTCACAATATGCATTCTTTAAATGATGACTTAGGAGTCAAGTTCGTTAAATGAAAATATACAGTGTATACCTTGGAGATTTATGTTGTTTGCTCTTTTTCTCTTAGGAAGCCTGACAAATAGGAAAATACTACAAAGTGAAGAGAAAATTCACTTCACAAGAACTCTACTTTCATTGGCTTTTAAATGTTACTTACTAACTGATTAGTTTCAGATCATGTCTGTAGTCTCCTGTGGTGAAATTACTAGGTTAAAGCTGGAAAAAATGAAACAATTAAAAAGAAAAAGAAAAAGCAATTTTAGCGTTCAGGAAACTCAAACTCTCCTTAAGGAAATCAGAAAAAGGAGAGAAGTACTCTTTTCAAAGCAACTTAATACAACAATTAATGAGATGAAAAGGAAAGCTTGGGAGGAAATAGCGGAGTGTGTAAATGCTGTAGGTGAAGGAGAGCAAAGAACAGGGACAGAAGTGAAAAGGCGATACCTTGACTGGCGAGCACTCATGAAGAGAAAACGTCTGAATGCAAACATCAAAGTAGTAGGTGCTGGCTTTCACCTTCCTTCATCCAATTTAGATGACACTCTCAATGAAGACATGGATGAGAAAATGGGATTTGCAATTGAATCTAGTTTTGAATGGCAGAATATCACTGACTTCAGAGAAGCCGGTGGATCTTTAACAGAAATCAAAGTAGAAGAGGAGGATCCACAGAATTTTGAAGTGAGTGACTGACATACATTAGTTATATGCAGTATGGCCTTCATCTTATTTCAGCATGAGGCTTTTTGCTGTGTTTCTTTATAGCATCTGTTTCTGTTTTTTCTGAATGTGTGAATTAAAGAAACTGTAGAAACAAGTATGTTTCAGAGAGATGGTATTCAAATCTAGCAACTTGCAATTGTGTGAAAGGCCTTGGATGCTGATGACTGAATTGATATCCCTCAAGTTTGAATATGTATTTGCACATATATTTTCCATTTGTATGTGCCGTAGCTAAGGATTAGTCCAGTCAGTAGGATGAAGGAAACTGGTTATTTTAGTACTTAGGCTGACTGGATGGATGAATGGAGAAGAGAAAGGCACCTCTAACAAATGAAAGTACCTGTTACCTGCAGGTACAGAAAGAAGTAGAGTACTTCTTGCATTTCTTAAAATGAACCCACAGGAGATTAAAATATTACCTGAATAATGTGCCATTCCTCTCTGTCACAATTCTTGTGTAAATTTGACAAGTAGCTGTGGATCCCACAGACAGGTTGTTACTCCTGGTAGTACTGTGGCTGCCCTGGGGTCAGCAGCCAGCTGGAGTGAAGTCGACTGAATAGTTTTGTTGTGCCTGTACAAATGTATAGTTGTCATCTCAAAAAGGGGTACTCAAACATTTTGGTTTGGGGTTTTTCTTTGGAGGGGGGGAAAGGGGAGGAAACAACTCCTGTCTTAGCTCAGTTGAGAGGTGTGCTGGGAAAAAATCAGTGTAAGCTGTTAAATGATACGAGACTACTGTCTGACAACTGCTGAGGAACAGCATCTCTCTGCTCTAGTGCTAGAGGGCTGGCAGTGGCTCTCATTGCCTTAAGATTTTCTGAATCTGTGTCTTCCTCAGTTTGCATTTCTTTTACAGCATATTTAATGGGAGACAATGGTCCTAACAACCTAGTCATCTGCATCACAGCAAATGTGATAATACAAAATTGGTTAATCAAGTCCTGTTTATTAAACCATTTAATATAGTGTGAAGGGTTAGGAGCATGTGAAAAATGTCAGTGTTAAGTGTTTCTTAGACAAGAAACCTTCAAATTAGTGAAGACTGGGTTACCTCGCATAGTATGTAGCCCATGGGTCCAGCTGCTCTGATGAATAATTAGTCACAAGAAATTCCTAGTGGCTTACGTAAATGTCACCCAGCTATATGGAAAGTAAGAACAGCATATGCTTTTTTTGATCCTGTTTTTTATCAGTGGTTCTGAATGCTATGTAGTACTTACTGTGCAATATTTTGTGTGTGTTCTTGCATGTCCACTGACAAGCTGATTTCTCCATTTTTCATTACCAGATATTAACTTGCAGATAAAGCGTGTTTCTCTACCTGTGTAATGGTAGAAAACAGTCTTTTGATGTAACATGGTTATTTCACAGTATGTGACTTAAACAGTTCTGAGAAGATTTTAAGATGAAAGAACCCAATATGTTCTTTTCAGTCAAATTGCGTGTAACAAATTTATTCTGGCATAAAGACTGGAATGTAATTTTTGTTTGTCACATTCCTCTCTGCAGTTTCCTATTGAGGAAGAAGAAGAAATTTTATCGTCAGTTCTGCCAGATTCGAGAAAGGAAAATGACTTACCGGACTTCCCCCACATTGAAGAGTTTGGAAATCTGAGCTCTGTTCAAGCTAGGCTAGCCTATGAAGATTCCCACTTGCTTATCAATCTGGAGAAGCAGAAGGTGGAGCTGGAGAAGCAGCGACTAGACATTGAAGCCGAAAGGTTGCAAGTGGAGAAGGAGCGCCTGCAAATCGAAAAAGAACGGTTGCGGCATGTTGACTTGGAGCGTGAGAGACTTCAAATTGAGAAAGAGCGACTTCAGATTGAATGGGAGAAGCTCAGGCTAGAGACCCTGCATGCTGAAAAGCCTGCCCTGGAAAATGACCTCACCCAGACAGAAAAACCCATCGTGCAACCTCTGGATCTAGAAACTGAAAAGTTAAAACTTGAAAAAGAACGTTTGCAGTTAGAGAGGCTGCAGTTCCTAAAGTTTGAGTCAGAGAAGCTTCAGATTGAGAAAGAACGCTTGCAAGTGGAGAAGGAGCGCCTTCGAATTCAGAGAGAGGGTCACTTGCAGTGAACTTTTCCACTGAAGTATCAATGTTAGTGTTTTGATGTTTGTAAAATAGAGGTAGTTCTTTTCTTAATACTGAAACTGTCCTGGAGGCTTAACATTCTTCTCTTCAGAGTTGAATGCTGATGTTAAACTGAAAAAAAAAAAAAGACAATAGAATGGTGCTCAGTATGTCAATGTGCCTACATAAATGAGCTTATGTGTGAAATTGCTTTTCAGTGTATCAGAACTAAGTGTTATGTTCTCTTGTCTTCAGTATCATGTTGTATTAGTTTGTTGTCCTCCTCTCATAGATAGAGAAGAATCAAGGCTGAACCTTGTACTTTCTTCAGTGTACTAACAGTAATGAAGGATCAGAACAAATCCCCATATGTTGTGAGGGCCTGGTGCTGATGATAGCCCACACAGTAAGTAAGTATAAGTTAGACAGAACACAGTAACACGGAATCATCATGATGTGGCTGATTCATTAAACTTAATTTCCCCTTTCTGTGTTTTTTCCACCCCTACAGTTGGAAAGAGTTCAAGAATTATTTAAAAGTGAAAGCTGCAGTTGTGTTTGCTGTTGTTCCATGGCTTGAATGGGAGAGCAGAAAATAGTATTGTTCCTTTTGTATGAAGTATTCATACCAGATGAAGTTATACATCAACCATACCTGCTGTAAGCTGGACTGCTGGTTGCACCTGGTCATTTGTAATGCTACATGGAACATAGCACCTGTCTTAGTGTAGCATAGGGATGCACTGATTGATCAGGCATGCAGTCTGATGAGTCTGGGATGATCCCCTGAAGTAAATTCCTTGACCTGGTTTGTTCCTAGAAAGACAGCAGGTGGTGGTGGGTGTCTGGGGAGTGGAACTGCAGAGGCTCAGCACAGGCTGAGGAGCACTGAGCCTGAATGTGAGCGCTCTTGATGTCAGTTCTGCCTGGCCAGCACTGAGGTCATGTCTGTGAGGCAGCCAGAACAGTCTTCTATGGCTGACACCTTACAGTATGTTTTAATTAGACGAACAGAAATGGTCAGTGCCAAAGGCTGTCAGTATTTTTCATAAGCACTGTATTCATTTAAATAATAAAAAAAACCCCACATCAAGGGAGCTATTATTTCATGTATGTTTACATACCAACTGAGCCAGACTTTACATTTTTCTTCTTTCTGTAAGTAACTATCTCCTGCTGACTCCATTTGAAACTTAGGACTATGAAAAAACTAGATCTGAATATATGGTGAGTGACTTATGTGTATTCTTGTGCAAGTAAATATATTTATACCACTACAGGATTACTTTTATTCTGTAAGGAAAATGTTGGGTTTTTTATTACTGAAGTAAGTGTGCTTCTACAGTGGAAATAGATTTGTATTACTACAATCCAAAATTGCTCTTGAGAATGTTTCTTCACAGAGAAACAGCTATATGTGAAGAGAAACCTGGATACTTAAAAGTTGCTGGTGCATGTGTACCCTGTGTGGTAAATCACAGGTGAGGCACCTCAGAGTAGGACTTAAACCAAGCAGCACTTACTTGAGAATGGAAAAAGGAAGGAGATGAACCAGCTAGACAGAAATGCCCCAGGGGGAAGTGTATCTGAGATTATTCTTCCTGAATGAAGTGGGTTGACCCTAGCTGGACGTCAGGTGCCCACCACTCTGTTGCTCCATTCCTCAGCTGGATGGGTGGGGGAAATATAGTGAAAGGCTGGTGGGTAGAGAAATGGACGGGGAGAGATCACTCGCCAGTCAATGTCACAGGCAAAACAGACTCAAGTTTGGGAAACAAATTAAATTTATTGCCAATAGGATTCAGGGTAGGATAATGAGAAATAAAACTAAATCTTACAATACCTTCAACTTCACTCCCAATTTTCTCTACCTCCTCCCAGAGGGGGACAGGGAATGGGAGTTGTCAGTTCATCGCAAGTTGTCTCTGACACTCCTTCCTTCTCAGGGGGAGGACTCCTCACACTCTAATGTGGAGGTTCCTCCCATAGGATACAGTTCTCCGTGAACTTCTCCAACATGAGTCCTTCACACAGACTGCAGTTCTTCATGAACTGCTCTAGTGCGGGTCCTTTCCGTGGGGCACAGTTCTTCAGGAACATACTGCTCCAGTATGGGTCCCCCACGGGGTCACAAGTCCTGCCAGGACTTGTGACACAGGTCCCTGCTCCAGTATGGGCTCATTGCTTCATGGGTCCACAGGTCTTGCCAGGAGCCTGCTCCAGCATGGGCTTCCCATGAGGTCACCGCCTCCTGCATATGCACCTACTCTGGGGTAGGGTCCTCCACAGACTGCAGGTGGATATCTGGTCTACCATGGACATCCATGGGCTACAGGGTGACAGTGTGCCTCACTGTGATCTTCACCATGGGCTACAGGCGAATCTCTGCACTGGCACCTGGAGCACATCCTCCCCCTCCTGTATATTTCTATGGGCTCTATCGGACATGGGGGAAGTTTCTAGCAGCTTTTTACAGAAGCCACTTCTGCAGCCCCCCCCACCAAAATCTCAAAATCTTGCCATACAAACCTAATACCCTGAAATAAAAGTGACAAACTTTAAGCTCCCTGATATATATCAAACAGATTTATAAAAAATAGCTTTCTGTGTTTTGGAGAAATTATTTATCTTTTCATTTTAAACTATGAGAGAGGCAGAAGTTAGGAAGCTTCTTGGGTTTGCCTCGTGCATGCAGTGTTTACCCAGATGGGGGGATAATTTTGGTTTCCTGATCACTGTATCCTGAGGTGATCATCTTTCTAAATAACAGGGTGAGTGGGAGCAAGGGGCAACACTGCCAGTTGTGCAAGAGGTAGTGACCAGAAGGACCAAGCCAGGACAGAGAACCTTCCTATCGTCTTGTCTGTAAGAAATGCTTGCCCAGGAAGGAGCAGGTGTGGACTCCTGTTTTGACAGGTAATTAATGCTGCTGCTTGACACCAGCACCTCTGACTTCATCTTTTACTCCAGATGAATGACTTAACCACCAGGGTAATGAGATGTGTTTTACATTGGACATCTTGGGAATGATGCCCCCAAGAGCATTAAAGGTTCTGAGGAAAAATAAATAGATAAATCTGAACCATTTCTGAATTGTTTCAGAAATTTGAACACTTCTCTAAATGTGAATGGAGCAGTATGTAAGCAATTATTTCTTCTAACAACTATTCAGCCTCCTAGGGAAATGATGCATCCTTTGGTTATACAAAACCTTTTGGAAAATACTGAATGGTGAAATTAAGTATCATCATAAATCATTGAAAATACAGTTTCAACATAAAATTTAGAGAAAATTACAGAGTTTAATACATCAATTTTATGGCTTGCTTTTTTTCATACCAAAATTGCAGTCATTTCATGGTAATTTGTATTTAAATGTCATATCTTTAAATACTAATCTGCAATCTCTTAAACTTTAATTGCTTGATTTACCAACCTGGGATCCCAACAGCAAAGGGCAAGATTTTGACCGTGTAAATGTCACCGAAGTCAGGACGTACGCATGAAGTCGGTTCCTCCTCAATTGGAGAGGGAGAGCTTTTGGACTCCTGCTCAAAAGAAGGGCCTGTGATTGTAAGTAATGAGCGACCTTTCCAGACTGGGAAGAGTTTTAAAACAAGGGGGAAACCACGCACATACAGAGGAAGAGGCAACTATTTGGAATAAAAAATGGAGAGGGATGAAGATCGAACATTTAGTAAGAGGGAAGGCGGGTGAAGCTGGTGATAGATAAAACAGAGTACTGGAAATATCCCCAGTGGTCACTGCAAACTGCTTTATGGAGGCTGTGTCTGATGCACTCACCTCTCTGTGGGCCCCGTGGGGATGTACGAATGGGGAGGGCGAGGGTTAAAGTGCAGCCTGAGGTGCAGCCTGCAACTTCTCAGCCTTGCGAAAGGCAGCAGGTTCAAGCGCTCCCTGTGTGCCATGTAGCTTTCTGTGCTGCAGCAGGAACGTTCACTGGGGCCTTCATAAATGCCATTAAGTCCACTGCTCCATTAAAGGGTTTCTAGCCAGCAATTTTAGGGTCAGAAGGCCAAATAACGAAGGTAAAATAAAGGCTAGTTCAGAGAGTTTCTCGCTGTTTGTTAGTAGTGATGGGTTCCACAAGTTTGTGCCTGGCTAGGACGTTAATGAAGAGAAGCAGAGTTGCATCCAGGGGTTTTCACAATGTGGTTTGGAGACTGGAGACAGACTGGCTAATGCTTAACAGCATCCTAACAACAGGCAGAGAAGCTCACAGGGCAAGGTTGTAAATGTGAGCCCCAAGAACAGCCCAGGACAAACAGCAGGCAAGCTCCCAACAGGACATATCTGAGAAAGCACAGTAAGATTTAAAAGCAACCTCTTTTCCTCCGGTAAGGGATCCTGTGTTGTTTCTGGGCCATTTTTACCAACTTTCACTGTGTGTAAAGAGGCGCTGCAAGCAATGTATGCACAAGGTGTAAGATATTTGTTTATTAAGACAAACAAGAGATGGTTAGGAATTAATGAGCTCTCATTAGTATCCTCACCACCTCAAGATTTCTTTACTAGCCAGAGGCATCAGCCAGGAGAGGAAGGGTTTATCATTCTCCAGGGCTCCCTGGCACAGCTCTTTGCTGGTGCTGAGTTGCCATCTCTGAGAGTTTTTTTCCTTTTTTTTTTTTTTTTGCTTTGGTATTTCTTAATCTTTCCATATTAGTATGTTGGGTTTTTTTCCCCTTAAATTCTTGAAGTGCTGCTGACACCTATCTGAAAAATCCCACCTCCATCTGTAGTTTTACCCTATCTTACTTGACTCTTCTCTAGAAGCTTTTTGAGCTTTTTCCTTACAACTTCATGATTTTCCCGTCAGCGTGAGCCAAGGTTAGGCAGCTGGGCTGTGCTGGGCCCTGGATTAGAGACATGATGGGGAGGCTGAGTATTTTGCTGCAGAGTTGGTTGAGTCCACCTGACCTCACTCATAACAGTCCAGGAGGTCTCACACAGCGGTGGTACAAGTCAGACAAACCAGCAAGTGAGTGAAGCAGTTCTCCAGCACCCACCTGTAGGGTTCAGAGCTACGTGACTGGGTGATGGTGTCCTGGATGTTGCTCCTGTTGCTGTCTCCAGGATAACAGCAAGACTGGGCAAAAAAAGAGGAAAGCCAGTGTCACTCTCCTTGAGCTGTCTCAGGTGTTGGAAAAAGCTTCTTGGTCACTGGTAGCTCTGTGGCATAACATGACAAGCCCAAAATGAGAGAGAAGAGTAAGTCTTGTGTTCCTGTGAACTTTCCCAAGTAGAACACAGGGCTGTTGGTTACATCAGGCTATTTGCCAGCTGACTGGTGGTAAAAGTTGCCTGAAACACTGCTGCAATGCCAGGTGGTTGGATAATCCAGGACTGGATGTTGTGTGTCCATCATCTTGAAATCAACAATAATCTGTCAAGTGCCCTTTCAAAATCTAGCTGAATAACGTTCGTATTGTTTCTCTCCCCCCCAAAAAGAGGTTTCTAAGTCTATCAGATAAATTCCCCCTGCAAGTGTGAATGAGAGGCTGATAAATCACATTTCTTTGCCTTTTCATAGAACTTAATAGGCAGTTGCCACAAAAGAGCATCAGCGACATCACCTGCCTCTCCAGCTCACACGCCCCCAGAAGCGCCCCTCAGAAAGGCACAGAGTGCTCCAAGGAGACCAAGTCAGATCCAGGACTGATATTTTACAAACACAAAAATACCCTCAGAAATCTTACTCCATGTCAATCAGAGCCCTTGACATAAGTGATAGGTGGGAGAAGGGGGAGGAGGAAAGACTGATTTTTCAATATTGTTGCTGAAATCAATTAGTGAATTTAACACAGTGTCAGAAAATGCCACCAAATGCCTTGGCGTTCACTTCCTTTTCTTCTTTTTCTTTTTCTTTTTCTTTTTCTTTTTCTTTTTCTTTTTCTTTTTCT
>JAOXJM010000001.1:193475082-193490189 GCA_026413425.1 Tringa solitaria
ATAGTCCTCCCCCTTGTGCTTTGATCTTCTCCAACAACAGGGCAGGAGGCTCAAGCGGCAAGATAAGGTGTCCCTGGGCCCATCACAGTAGTGTTATGTTATCTTCGTGCGGATGTTCTGCTCACAGGCTCAAGACCAAACACCAATTAGCATGATACAAGTGTTTTCCAATGCCCCAGGTGCAGGTCACTTGAGCATATTTACAATCCTCCTGGCCAATCTTCCGTTACTTTCCCACAAAATTCTTTTTTAAATCAGTGTAGTGAGACAGGGAATGAAACTGAAGTGTCCTGTTCAGATTTCCCAAACCTTAGGAACAATGTCTGCCTGGATAATTTCTGTCCAATATAACTGGAGAGGGAAGGGAAATAATAGGGACTGAGCAAAAGGAGGAGAAATGGTAGGAACTTGTTTTAAACAAGTATTAAAGGAAAGAGTAACAAGGGATTTGTGAGAACTAAAACCAACTGCTTCCGAAGCCTGAATATTTAAATTCAGCATTTTTGCCTTGCTCCTTATTGAAACCTGATGGCAGTACTGTGAACCTCTGCAAACCTGTGAGGTACTGTTTCATAGGTGGTGGAAATCTTCAGGAACAAACAGGTTTGCGATAGCTGAGCATATTTACGTCAGCAGCAGAAAGAATGGCTCAAACCAATTCTCAGCACACTCCCCTTCCATGGCTTCCTAGACATCTGCATCCAAGTCTGACAGCATCGCCAAGCTCTATCAATGGGGTTACAAATGGACAGACAACATCATCACAAAAATACCAGGCAGTTCCTCTCTGGAAGCACAAGAAAGGATGTAAAGACTGAAGGAGAATGATAACTGAGATGTGGTTTTCTCTGTAAATCAAGGCTGATACCAAGAATTACTGGTGTGATCTGGGAGTAGCCAGCACTGTGATTGCCTGTGCAATGTTTATCCCAGAGTACACAAGAAATTTCAGTTTCAAGGGGAGTCTTTCTAATAACTTTTAGTAGCTTTCATATGTTCTGCAGAAAAAATCCCCATCAAACCCTATTTACCATGCTATGTTATATACAAAGTTCAGCAGTCAAAAAACTTTTTGCCTTTTATTTTTTTTGTGTGTGTGTATGTGTGAGTATATAGGAAATCATCCAAAAAAAATCAAATTAAGAAATGCATCACCAATTATCAAATATAAATACATTAATGTTTTCTGTCTGAAATACCAATTCAGAGGACATATTCACCTACTCATCACATTTCCCACTGAAATTAACAGAATAAGGTCGTAGGCCCACAAGGAGTAGGCAGGAAAAAAGCCACCACATGTTTGCTGCAGCATGTGATAATAACTCACTGCTGCGCGTGGTTGGGCTCTCATCCTACCTTGTCCTCCCTCCAACTGTCTGTGGCTGCCCTGGATTTGGGTGGCCATGTTTCTCCAGGATTGGCTCTGGGGAGAAAACCTGTCCCATGCGTTCTGGGTGGGAACTTGGCTTCAACCTTCTCTTCCCTGAATGTCCATCACTGGACACTGTCCATCAAGGCTGGTGGCCATAATAGGCTGTGGGAGGTGCCTTCACTGACTGCTTGCTGAATGGAAGGTAGTGGCAGATGGGAGTATCCCTTCGCTTGGGTTACAGCTGGGACAGAAAACCTACCATGTCCTGGAAGAGACAAACAGGGAGATCTACAGCTGAATAAAGGCAAGGCAGAGGAGTTTTCTGTCTTTGCCTGCACACATGCAAACGGATCTTGCCAGCCTGTGCTGAGGTTTCCCTCCTTCATGCCAAAGTGGTCTTAGCCTGATGAAGCTTTCAGGAGTATGAAGTATGACTGACTAAAGCATTGGGCTGACACAGCCCGAGGACACATGGATCAAAAGTGACTCTAGGTTGAAAAAAAAAGCTGTACAATGAGATATTTAAATAATAAATAAATTTAATTTATCTGAGAGGACAGGTCATGACAACATAGGTTGATTAAGGTCTAGAAATATCTACGTGGGAGATTTCCAAGGTTGGAGTGTTATAGCAGACAAAGGCAAAATAACACAATCAAAATCCTGGATGCAGAAATAGCTGACTTGACTTTGAAAAGAGATGCTTTTGACCCCTGAGGGATGCAAAAAAGACATGTAAGGATCTAGATTTTTTTCACTCAACATCTTTTAAGTTAGTTCCAAGTGATGTTTGAAAGCCCAGCACCAGCATGGGAAGTGCTGCAGGCCGTGGCATATGTGTCCTCCAATGAGCCGCTTGTAATTTTCCCTTCTGGACTATAAACCTATGAGTCTCTGAAAAGAACAAGGGATTGCCCAAACTGTCTGTGCTAATAAATGATCACAGTCTGAGTTCCTCAGGAAGATAAACACCCCAGGTGGCAGGTGGGTATTGTGGGACAGGAATCAGCACGTACCACAGAAAGATCAGCTTGTGAAACCAAATGACCAGTCCACACCCCAGTGTGGGTCTACCCATTACCATTAGTGTTTTCTCTATCATCTTTATATGATATGATATAAATGATACCATATTCTGATAGATGCTCCTTGTCCCCTTGTAATCCTACCCTTTCTTTTTGTCTTTTTTTCCAAAATAAGCACCAGAAACCAGCAACTCCTTGGGCTTCATGGTTTAGCGTTCGACTTGGCAGCGTTAGGTTTATGGTTGGAGTCGATGGTCTCAAAGGTCTTTTCCAACCTATGCTTTCATGATTCATTTGCAACAATTTGCACTTATTCTGCTACAAATGTTCACTCCCACCAGCAAGGATAATCACCCCAGCACTGCCTCTATCCACATGTCTTGTTCTCTGCTGGGACTTTGCTATGGCAATTCTCCCCATTCTTTTGGCTCTATCTTTTTCCTAAAATCTTTTTTTAGAGTTAAAATGTCCCTCTTTCTTGTATATAGGGAACTCTGTGCCTACAGGCAGTAGAAGTTCAGGAGCAGATGGGAGCAAGAAGGCTATGGGGAAGCAGGGAATTATAAAGAGCGAGGGTTTAATATATATGTGATAACCTGATCGAATCATCTTTCTAATACTATTCATTTACCAGACATGAATAATCCTTGGTAAGGATGCCGATTCCCCGTTGGGTTGGGTGAGTTGGGATCTATGAGTGTGCAGGTAACTGTAAAATTTTGTGCATGATCAGCATTTCAGATCACACTTTTCACATCATCTGCCAGCACACGCTGCTGTACCACTTGCCTAGTGTGAACCCCCTGCTCAGCAGCCTGTTCCTTCTGTTCCAGGAAACTTGTTTCTTCCCCCATCTTTCTGATTCATTGCTGCCACATTGGCCACAAAGGGTTTGAAAGTCAGAAAATTGCACTTATTACATGAACTTTTAAGAGTGGCCCCAAACTCTCATATCGGACAGTCATGCTTTCTTTTTCTTTTTAGTTCTCGAAGTATCAGCTGCTTGGTCACCAGACAACTGTTTCTATCTCTCTTTAGGATGCCCAATCTAGAAACAGTACTGTTTCACGTTGCAGAGCCAGTGTCAGGAAGGAACCAGTCCTCTACTGAATAACACTTTCAGAATATTATTGAACATGCAAGAAGCTCAAGGCCATTGCAAGTTTCTGTACCAACCCCCACTCAAAGCTGGGAAATCCCACTTCAGCGTTAGATCAGGTTGCTCAGGACCGTGTCGATCAACTTTTAAACATCTCCAAGAATGGAATCTCCACATCCCCTTTGAGCAGCTTGTCTCCACACTTGACCAACCTCACTGTGAAAAATTTTTACAGATGTCTAACTTCAATTTATGCTCTTGCAACTTCTGTCCACTGCGCCTTGCCCTTTCACTGCCTGTATGTCTCCTTTCAGCCTTTGAACACAACTCTTGACTTGGTGTTTCCGGAGGTGCTCTCTATTTCCTTGGAACAGTCTTCCATTGGATTAGTTCTAACAAAATGTTTGGATTTCTGTTTGACCACAAGTAACAGCTCGGTACAAAAGATTTGACCTTTCTATATCTCATTCCAAGGACTTTCTCCAAGTGCTGTCCACTACTGTGAATACTGCTGTAGTTCTTTCTTTGTTCCTGTTTCATTTGCGCATCTTCCTGTTTGACATTAATGGTAGCTGGAACAGTGGAGTTTGGCATTTTTTCATTATTTTTATTGTGGGCTGACACGAGTCTTCACATTGACTGAAATGTTGCTTGGCGGCATTTATTCATGTGCTGATGCCCTGTATAAATTTTCAATACCACAGCTGGAAATGTACAAATCTTTTTCTTTCCTCTTCTTTCTTCTGACAAAGAGCATAAGAAAGGATGTTCTAGAAAGGCACATCTTTTGTCTTAGCATGATTTTACTGAATAATAATTTTTTTAAAAAGTTAATTTTAGGATTTATCCAAGAGTGCTGATTCAAAAACAGAGGAGAAATTTTTTCTGATTGATGATCTCATACCTAACCAGAAAACAAAAACATGTTCTCCTGCCTAGAAATTATTTCTTATGCTTTCCACCTACTGGGAAATCCTTCAGATATATCACCTTTACTGAACTGTGGTGTTTATCCTGTATTATAAACTTAATGTATAGGTATAAATCTTATTTTCCTAATGGATATTACAGTAAATGGGCCTGAGGAAGTACTGTTGAAATATTTATCTTCTTTCAGCTGTAGATTTAGTCAGAGGGAAGTTAGGATATTTGGCAATTTATACACAGAGAAGTTTTAGATTTACAAATCTTCATCTGTCTTTTTTCTTCAAAGCCAGCTCATAAATGAAGCAACTGTTCCCAAACTGTCACTGTAATGTCACTCGCTTCTATGAAGTCATCACATCACTTCTGTCACTATAACAACCTAACATTGTCTGTTGCTAATGTCACAAAAACATTGAATTGCCATCATTTTGAAAATAACTCTGAAGTGATGACTTTAAATGTGGTCTTTCTACAATACGTTTTGCAGGAAATCACCATTTTAACAAGAAAACATTTGAAAATGAATCAGCTGTATTAAATATTAATCACACTGCAGCTCATAATCTGTCATAAGGAAATAATACTTCTCAGTATTAAAAGATGTTCTGTCCTTCCTTTTTCCCTTATTCTTTTACATATAGTATGAATTGTTGAAAAATTTTATATGGAGCTAATAGATGGGATGAATAGCATAGAAAAAAATTGAATTAAAATTAAGATGGACAAAGGTAAAACTCTATCCTTAAGCAGAAGTCATCTGCTGCAGATACGATGAATGAAGGATGAATGGCTCCGCAGCTTTTCTGCAAAAAAAAAATGGAATAAAATTCACCAACATCCTCATACTCCCCTAGACAAAATAAATACCAAATTTAGGAATACTGTCTGCAGTACACATGAAGGAATCCTTGTGCTTTAATTGTGCCCACTCTTTGGGCCTGAACTGGAGGCAGCTTTTGGTAAAGGACTTCATGATGGATGTGGTTCAGTTGAGAAAAGTCCTGGGGACAGCACTGTAACCAATCTGAGGTTTACAAGATAGTCTGAGGTCAGCTGCCATGGAGGACTGGAGATACTATACTGCCTCAAAAGAATGGGCTGGGTGGCCACAGGATCCCCATCTTCAGTGGGAATGAATCAAGGCACCTTGGCACAGAGAAGCTGTTCAAGCTGCTGCAGCAATGGAAGAAACAATGGATGGGAGAAAGCCTTGGGGCTTGGTGTAGGAAAGCAAAGGTGGAAAAACTCAGGGCAAGAGAGGAAATTCATGATAGAGGGGGAAGCTGGGCTTAAAATAAGGAAAGAGAGCTGAGGGAGTGTGTGAGACAGCAGAAGACCTGCGAGTAGGAAAAGCAGATAGAGACTAGATCCACAACATGCCCATTCAAATTTCCATTTTCATGAGTCCCTTTCCTCCTCACTAGGTATAGACCATTGACACTACTCTGGAGTCTCACAGACAAGGAAAAGGGCCAGGGTAGCCCAGCAGGGAGCGGGGAGGAGAAAGGATGGGGATGGAAGCAGGAGCCCGAGCAAAGCACTGGAGAAAAGGGCTTTCTGCTGCTCTGGTTTGCTGATCCAGAAGTGGTCAGGTGAACACCACATCAAGTGACTTGTGTGCGGATTGTGTGACCATTACTGAGACTTGTAAGGAGATGAAATAATATGACTCCGTTTTGGGTGGACTTCACTTTCACTATGCTGACTGGCCTCTGTTACCTTGTGCGAATGTGGAATCTCCAGAGACCTGTTTTCAGGTTTACCACAGATTGCTAATTCTGTGCTTCTACACAGTCCCAAAATGCTTCAGTGGTCTTCAGAAAAGAACAGAGACAAGAATATTGAGTAAAAGTGTGAGCCCATTTCCTCTTAGGGCCAGGACTCCTGTGATTTATTTGTAGAAACATGCCATAGAATTTGCCAAAAGTAGAAGTAAAAGGTTAATGCTCATCAGTTTTTAACACTAAGTTAACTTAATGTCACAGTGACTCCTGGTATTCAAGTCCTAACAGGGGATGTGATAATCAGGTGGTCAGGTCTGAACAGAGGGTGCAGGAGGTAAGCATGATCGACCAAATCCTATCAGCTCTACGTGCTAATGGCTCAGTTGTCTTACAGCCTTCCTTCAGGTTTTGCATGTCCCCTGTGACCAAATAAAATGGGAGGAGAAGGAAGCAGCAGCATTTCCACACCAGCTCCTGTCTTCTGAGCGCTGAGAAATGTGTCTGAAAGCAGTGACCTTAACTGCACCCTCTCTCCTGAGCCTGATGCTGTTTGATGCAGAGTAAGAGGAAACAGGCTAGAAGTTGTGCCCACATCTTTAAGAAAGAAACCTCCCCTTGTGCTCAGGAACTCCATGAAAATTTCAGACTCAATTGCATCACGCTTGCCACTTCAAAGCCTTCAGCGACTGATCGCACACTTGGAAAATATCAAACCTAACTTAATCTGACATGGTTATCAGTGTAACCCAACCTGCCTGACAGCCTCCTTCCTGAGGGCTGCTACAGCTCCCTTGGACTCAGAAATGTCTCTAGAGAAACAGCAGGCATTCCTTCTTAACATTAGTCAGAGTGATAATTGTTTGTTTAAAAATGAAGGGGGTTTTGTACATTTTCTTTTGGAATGATGCAATCCAATGTTTCATACAGTGACTTTTTCATTGCTTTGTATTAGAGTTAGTTTTAAATGTTCACTATTTTAAGAAATGAACTTGTATACTATGTCTCCATATAAATGATCTAATTTTCATGTATTTTCAATTTATTTGTTACCCCATTGACTCTGATCCATGGAATAGTTCCAGTGATGAGGATCGAAACTGGCCTGCCCCGGCTGTGGTTTCTTCTGTAGACATTCCAGTTGGTGTGAAGAATTAAGTATTAATAGAGTAAAATGAACATGGTAATTTCTGTATTGCAATTAGTTAACTCACTTGAGCCATAGGAGATACAGGTTCAAGTTCCTGATGTAATGAAAATATACCTGGTTAAATGTACAGAGATGATTGCTTTGTACCTCCAGAGGCCCTCAAGATGGCTGTACTGACCTGCTTTCAGCCCTCTTGATCCAAAGCATCGCGCCTGACGTGTGCTGGGGATAGACACATTTATCATCAGGCCCCAGCAGGCAGATGTGTTCCCACCTTCTCTCACCTCTATTTTGAAATGTCAGATTTCAGGGCATTCAGCTGCTGCTGTAACAAGGGGTCCCACCAGCTCGCCAGTGTCTTATATTAGTTAAATGTGTACCAACCAACATAATCTTTTCAAGTTGAGGTAAAGCAGTCATCTCTAGACACTGGGGGTATCTAAACAGCAACTATAAAAACAGCAGGGAGTCCAAAGTAGTGTGTTTACATGTACAGTGGTAAACAAGTGTCCTCCAGGCATTAGATCCTGTGAAGCTAAAGGTCATAAACATACAGTTTGGAGGTGACGGTAGCAACTCTGTCCTTGTCTCTCTGTCTCATTGACGTTGCAATCAGAGCTAGTCTCACTGCATTTCACAGTGTGGTAGCTGGACTTAGGTCTCCATGAGTATGAGTCATCTGGCCAAGTGTAGGCATCCCTACTGTAAATGTCAAAATTTGAATTGCTTGCCCTTGGTTGTGTTCACCAACAAAACTCAGAAAAGATTGGTAGGGCATGACTATCTCACCCACAAATAGTCATCTAAA
The DNA here is from genome assembly GCA_026413425.1 of Tringa solitaria. Classification (NCBI taxonomy): domain Eukaryota; kingdom Metazoa; phylum Chordata; class Aves; order Charadriiformes; family Scolopacidae; genus Tringa; species Tringa solitaria. The sequence goes on from JAOXJM010000001.1 coordinate 193,483,188, forward strand.
ATCAGTCAGATATACTGCATCCTATAAATTCCTAGATAGTTACTTTGGAGATGTTTAAAGTCACTGAGTGTCACCCAAATACCAGCAGATGTTCTCAGAATGCCATTTAATTTTCTATAGGCTTTCCAGCAGTTATTTCTTAATCTTTTTAATGGAGCTTTTAAGAGACACATTTTTTAAAGAATATTGATTCTGTACTTTAGCCAAGAAAGCATTTTTTTCTTTAGAATTTTTTTTAGAATCAAGCATTAGGGAAATTCTAGCAACTGACAATGTTGCAGCTAACCAGAATATAACAGTGTTCCTTTCACAATACAGGCAAAAGATTAATTTTTGCAGTCTTGCAGTCTGCTCACCAAAGCATGGAAAGTCTCCCACATACCTTGGCTTGGTGGAAGAAGGGAAGACATCACCTCTGTTACATAGTTATGGACTTGATGACTACTGTAATGTGTAAAAAGACTTTTAATGGAGTTACTGCATTTAACAATCTTGTGCCTTCCAAATTCCCTGAAACTTCTACACAATTAGACCAAAATAGGTTTAAAAATCTCACCAGACCAGATCTTACCATCTACACTAGTGATTGCATTTTTACATAATTTTTGCATTCATTTAAACAATAAGTATCAGAAAGAAGGCTGGGTAGAATTAAAGCCTTAGTACAGGAGTCCTTACAGGAATAGCAAAAATATACAGTAACTTGAAAAGTCACATTTTTTTTTTCCAAATCTTAGGAAAATAGCACTTTAAAGTCCACGTCAACAATTTAGCCTTATTGAAGGTCTTTAGACCTATTAGAGATATATCACTTTAAAAAGACATTCAGGGTATGACTATTACAACTTTTAAATGTTTTGTGCTAATGGAAGATGATGGGTTGGTAAGCTGGGAGAGTGAATTCTCTTTTTAGCCATAAGGAAAGACTGACAGCAGTGCACGCTCCTCTGAAGTGTGATGACAGCGTGCCTTAGACTAACATATGTCCAGATTTGTGGTTGCACAAATAATAATACATATTTATATTTAAGGATGTGGCTTGGAATATGTGTTGCTACATTTAAATCCAATCTCAATGCAGAGGAAAAAAAATTTGGAAATTTTTGAACTTGGGAAAATACTGAGGGTGGTCAGAACTTGGAAAGAGGTTGCCCAGAGACGTTATACAATCTCAACACTGGAGATACTAACGTTTTGATAGGACTAACCCTGAAAAGCCTCTTAAACTTTGAAGTTGGATCTAACTTCAAAGCTGAACCTTTTTTACTGGAGGTCTGAAGCAGATGACCTCCAGAGGTCTCTTCCAATATAAGTTATTCTGTGAATCTTATTTACTAGTTTCAGCTTGCCTGGCCTTACATTCAATGCAATTGTTATGAAATCAGTAAGTTATTTGAAATCTCTGACATTCATCTCATTTAGAAAAGGAAGTGACTCTAAATTTCTGTTTATGATTCCACTGATGATTTCTTGCCCTTAAACATTCCAGTTGAAGTTTAACTGGCTGTCTCATACCGCTTACACATTTTGTTGTAACAGTGCTAATTAGTCTATGTTTACAACAAATCTCTGCAGCTCCTTGCCAGCTGCCCTTCTTTTCTTGCTTTTGACATTAGCGAAGTAGGTACATTCTACCACCTGAGAGCTTCAGGAGCTCCCTTCTGCTGTGATTGCCTAGTCATAGATAAAGGTCTGCTTATACTTCGATATGGCGGAAAAACACTGGAGTTTCTACACCAGATTAAAGAATATTTGCTCTTCATTCTGACATCCTATCAGGGCAGAAGCCAGTACAGAATTACTAAGGGACAGAGGTGAACAGGAACCACTCTCCTCCTTCACCACACACAATGATTACCACTAGTTGTATAAAGCCATACTCCTTTCCCCAGGCTCTGCTCTCAATTGCACTGAGGCAAATTCAATTCAGAAAATGTGCATTGAGATCCCAGGGCAGTCTGTAGGTGAAATTCAGCAGAAACAAGTGAATGTCTAAGACTAATTTTGCATGTGAGGTCCTCAGACAACCCAGCAAGTCTGTACTGATTTTGAATTTAATAGGTGTTTAATAGAATACACCACCAATGTGGGAGGTTTGAATGTGCAGAATGAAAACCAACTAATGTAACAGTGAACATCAAAGCAGTTTTGTCCTACAGTATGTTTCACACTAGCTCAGAGGACACTTATTTTGCAGACAAGTTTCATACTGTTCTAAGTATTACTGTTAATAGTTGCACTTGATTACATCAAAACTGAAATTACTTTAAAGGAAGGTAAATACAAATAGCATTCATTTCAAGCTAAAAATAGCTACAGGAAAAGTATGTGTCTAACGTCTTTTCATACTCCATGGTGATCTAGATATTGGAGGCTTGAAAACAACTCAGCCGAACAGACTATGGGACACGATTCAGTTGTTCTCCCACAGGTATCTGGTATCATTTGAGATGCCTTAGGCCATCTAAGACATCTGCATGGGTCTCTTAGATCTGACCCAGGATCTACAGGAGAGTCATGCTTTTCTGGACATGCATTAGGAAGCCAGGTTGGATAATTAAAGACATCTCAAGTGACCCTAAATGCCTAGATTTATGCACCAGAAATGAGCCTTCAGTTGATCAGAATAATTCTTTTAATTAGACTCAATTCATTTGCCCACATATGGCTATCCTATTCTCTTTCTGGTTCTCAATGGTGATTGAGATACCTTTGGAACTGGCAGACAGGACTCAAGGTTCATACCTTGTTCACTTTCTGGACCTGTAGCTGGAGCCCAGGCAGCATGGCCTGAGGCATCCAAAGGGGCACCAAATTCTATATGAAGGAAAATGGGTCAGGTTCTGTTGTCTGTATTCTTTTTGAGAGTAAAATCTTGGAAAAATGTGGCTAATATGTGTTAATCCCTCAATATTAATAGTCCCCTTTAATCAGCAGCTTCCTTTATTTATTTTTTCTCCCTTTGAGCCAGTGATTGCCATGAACCTGCCAGACGGAAGTGGCCAAAGAAAAAGCAAGGTGGGGAAGGAGAAGGGCTTTGAGCAACCTGCTCTAGTGAGAGGTGTCCCTGCTCATGGCACGGGGGTTGGAACTGGATGATCTTTAAGGTCCCTTCCAACTCTAACCATTCTATGATTCTATGAGAAGAGCTTAGACCACTGTCTCAGAGAGCTGGGAGGGTCAGATTCAGCCTAGCAGCTGCCAAGAGTTGCACGGTTGCTTCTCAGCTCCTTGGAGCAGCCCTGATCTAATGATGAGCCTCACACCCTCTGGAGGACTGGAGACCATGGCATTCCTGAAGCTGATGTGAGGAAGGGTCCTCCTCCTTTGGGTCATATTTCTTAGACAAGGGAGGAGAGTGGCTTCTGGCACTGATCTTCAAAAGATGGGGGAAGATAAAGAGAGGAGTAAGAAATGGATGTTTCAGAAGGAAAAGCAAAAGAAAAAGGGTCTGAGGGGCAGATAAGATAGATATGTGAAGACGGTCATAGGAGTCATGCAGCAGTTACTCCCTTGGAATAAGACAACAGAGTAAGTAAGCTACTGTGGAGAGAGCAGACTGATACACTGAGATTGCTTTCTCACCCACCTGAATTCTAGTCAACTCTCTCTGCTGCAACATTTTTATATTTAGTTTATTTTTCTTTTTTTTTTTTTAAATTTTATATCTAGGATACTTTATGACAGGCATTGGACAAAGTCACAGCCTCCTCTTCACCGTATCTGACCAACATTTCTTTAAGCAAAATGTTCCTTGCCAAGGACAAGGCTTGGAAGTGGTGAGAGGATGCAACAATTTCCCCCCACGAGTGCTGGCCATGTGCCCATGGTGGGTCAGGCCAGTCCATGGCTGTGCTGCTCAGCCACCTCCTTGCTCATGCTGCTCAATTATGAGTCTTATCGGTAGGGATCCTCACTAGTTCCTGACACTGATCAAGACATCTCAAAGGAACGGCGGTCTGGTTGCCAAGTGGAAACCCAACTTAGGCACCTAATAATGGGCTCCATGAAGTGACATTCCTAACTGCAGTGATGGGCTGCTTACTGAAAGTGAAAAATAAATGTAATGCATTAGAGACAAGAGGAGCATATAGCAGGAGCAACACTGGAAGATGATAAAGTATCCCAGGACAGCACTGGCACTGCTCACAGTCCTGAAAGTGAAAAAGACGAAGACAAGCTCCTGGAAAAACAGACATACGCAGTAGAACAAAACAGACAGCATCCTTCACACTCAATCTCCCAATCTGAAAAATCAACAGACCTTTTTCATTTTTTTGTTTTCCTCTTTAAAAAAAGCAACAACAACAAAACAGAAGCTGCTTTTTAAATTTAGCTATAAAAAGAAGTCTGAGAGGGAGCTCACAGCTTTACTCAAGTAGGAGAAAACCCAGAAAACTCACCATTCCGGCCACAGAAACACAAACAGTTCACAGTAACTCATGAATGAGCTGAACATGCCAGTACAACAAGGATATAAGGTTTAGTCACAGTGATTCATTGCAGTGTTATGTGTCTTTTTTGGCTAAGGCACACTTTGTAGTTGTTGTACCTTAGGGGTGAGCATCATCTGATTTTCACCTTTGCCTGCACTGTCAAGCTCTGTGTAAGAACTGGTCACCCCCAGCCTACATTATAGTCAATGGAAAGAGGCAGGCTCTTGCTGCTGTGATCCAGTGATTTGATGTTTAATGTCTACTTTAAGACAAAATCACTCAGTCTCATTGATTATTTCCCTCTAGTAAAGGGTGTCTAGCATATTTGAGGAAAGCAATTAATATCTATATTGTCAATATGTCAACTGAAGCTAACATTTGCCTTACTGCTTCGTAGGTGTCTATCACACAGGATGAGTATCACCTCAACAGTGCCTTTTTTTTGTCCTTTGCTGCAGTTGTTGAGGGGTTGGTCACTGTTTGGCACTATTAGGCTCCACCCTGTGCCTACACTCCTCTTTGTGAGGGACTGGAGCTCTGGGGGCTGAGAGAAGCACAAGCCGTGGAAGCTATGGTGAAATTTAAGCCATCTAAACATGACCCTTCGTGGGCCTGGCAAAATCATGAGGGCATCAGGAGCTATGACTAATCCAAGTTTGATCTGATTTGCTGTCTAGGCTCTGGCATGGAGGTCTTACACTGGTGACGATGCTTTGGATTTGGAGAACACTGCAGTGTCTAGTGTAGCCAAGGAGAATGACCACTGCAGAAGAAAAGACTTGCTACAACTTGCATCCACAGACATGCCTGCTCCTGTCAGCATCTGGCTTTTATTCAAATGGTGCCTGCTAGCCTTTCCCTGGTGTGCCACTGAAAGCCGGGCTGATGAAACCCTGGATTGCTGGCTATCAACACACTGTATCTATCACATGAATCTGAAAGAAGGTCTTTCTTACTTTCCTGCTCCCTCATATCTCATCCCTTGAACTAAACCCTACACAAAACGAACAAACCCTATCTCTGACTAGTATGAAAATACCCAGTGAATAGTCATGACAACACTTTAAAGCTTTGAGTCCCTCCTCTCTAAAGGGAGGGACTAAACTTCATGAACGTGCAGGGACTCAGACTGTCTCTGATAAGGTCCTGCATCCTGCGGCAAGAGGCAAACCACCTTACTTTATTTTGCAAGTGACATCCCTAATGATCAGAAAACAACTCAAGCTCTGTCGATATTATAAGAACGTTTGTTGTTTTATTCTTTTTGGTGGGTACAAAAACCACAGTTTCTTACACAGAACAAGATTATAAATAATATCTGTAACATGAGTGACCCGTAGTCTCTTTTGATTCTACACTGCAGACTGATGACGTACTCTAAACATTTTATCATTTTGTTTCTTGTATTAGACAGATGCAAATCTGTGGAACACGGAATGATGGAACAGAATGAAGGTAACAGCAAACAAGAGGATGACCAACAACTTTTATAAAAAAAAAGTCTCTGAATTTTATTACAGTGATGGCATTTTATATCAATTATTGCAATGAATTGTTCCCTAAGATGGTTAGAAAAAAGAATTGTGTTGTCCTCTACCGAATTTACATCAGTTAAAAAGCAAGCATGTTTCAATATTCCTCTTTTTTTTCAAAGAAAATGTAAATAATTTCTTTATTTTTTCACAGGATTTACATATTTATTATTTTCTTATCACAGTTTAGTGATTCATTTCTACAGCTGAACAGCTGANNNTTCTTCCATTGTATATATTGATGTTCTGGAGACACAGGTTAGCATGTTCATTGACTTCTATAGCTATTTTTCTCTCTTTGTCAAGACAAAAACCAAAATGGTGTCCTTTCTGAGCATGTTCTTCACAGTTTAATGCGCTAAATTGGCAAGTCTTATTAGTTTTAAGTCCACTCAAGTGAAATTTGCTGCTGTTAATACACCCTTCCCAGCCCCCTCCCCCCAACAAAACTAAATTATGAATTTTCCTGATATAAAATCTGAGTTTGGGTTTCCGAGCTGAGCTCATGCACACATTGTTGCTGATGATGTCTGGCGCATTTGGACGTACTTCCCTTTCTCAGCCAAATTATTAGTTCATCAATGACACTCCTATGTCGTTACAGTCTGTGCTGTGTTCCCATCAGTCACCAACACAGTTTGATTAAGGCACTCGATTATTTTTTTGGTTTTTATGGTAGGTCCGATGCAATTACAGCCAATCCTGAACTTTGTCTAATTGCAGTTCCACTATGCACGGCCTTCGGGCAGTCGGGAGTCAATACGCGTCCGTTTTCTCCCACACTCCCTGTGATGGATAATCTGGCTTTGTTTCTTATGGCTTCAGAAAAGGTAAGCTAGGTTTGAAAAAAAGGAGACAAGAGGAAAGTGTTACAATTTTTCTGTCCTTTAACAAACCAGGACACAGCAAACACCAAAATACTAAATTTTAGACATCTGCATTTTTTAAAGATAAATATAATTAATTATTAAATAAAATTAATTATTAAATATAATAATAATAATAATAATAAATATAATACATAGAATTTAATT
>JAOXJM010000001.1:193490219-193524126 GCA_026413425.1 Tringa solitaria
GGGTAAATTTCATTACAGTAAATCATTATCGATTTAAATATAAAATCCAAATTTGATCAAGAAATTAACAGAAGAGGCAATACCTTCATCTAAACTGCTTTAAACTGCACTTATATACAGTGAAATGAGAATCAAGACCTTTAGTGATCCTGATAGCATTAGCATCTGTGAATAAAGTCATGCACAGGTGTCTACAGGCTTAGACCTTCAACGAGGAATGTCAAGATAAAATTTAACTACTGAAAATTGTTTGTGAATTGCAATAGCTGTATCAGCTATCTTTGTGATAATTCCATGGATCAAATCTAAACAAATTATTAGTTCTTTTCACAATGCACATATTTAGTATCAGTAAATTTCAGAACTGTCCTCAAATCTCTATTAATATTTTTTTTTCCTACAATTACAGAACGTGGGAATTTCCAAAGAAAATGTAGTTTATTGAGAGAAAATAAAATTTTCTATAGTTTTCTACATCAGGTCTAAATCTTCCACAAGTTTAAATTTTTGTTACCTCAAAATCTTTCCTTTCAAGTAAATCAGAACAAAATATCTTGTTTAGGGACTAACTGACTCAGGCAAAAAATTGGATGTGTTAAAAAAAAAAAAGAAAAGATTTGTAGTTATGCCATCTAACTTTAATCATCCAAAAATCAGTAACAGCTAAAAGAGTGCTCTCATGTGTTGATAGAAAAAGCCAAGATGACTAGTTGACTAAATGATTTCCAGATGACTAAAATCAGGGAAGTGTCTAAGGTCAACCAATGCAGCAAGGGCAGGTGGAACAACAGCGCCCAAACTGCGCGATGCTGAAACAGATTTCAAAGATACCATGTTAAGATACCAGTTAGTGGGGAAATCTGATTTCTACCAACAGAAGCTATAGCCTATGCAACTAACTGATGTAACTAGTGTGCAGGGATGCAATCTGAAATACCAATTGGAAAAAGAGAGACAGGAGGGTGCATTCACATAGGAGCAAAGGGATGACAAACACAACAAAATAATTTTATTTGCCTTATTACTGATCTCTACATTTAGGACTTTGTCCCTCTGAGCCTGTTTTCTCCTTCCAAGGTAGCAGTGAAATCCTGAGTTAGGGTTTGATTATGCTGAAGTTAATTTTATGTAGGTGTCTGTATTGTATGAGGGAGATTCCTTAAAAGTCCCAAACGTTTCCACTGCGTCTGAGTGCAATTCTATGAAAATGCACCAGTTTAATATTGCATTCCTATCAGTGGCTCCTTCAAAAAAGAATTCTCAAAAGTACAGCTGCTGTTGTGGCACAGCCGGAGCTTGGATATAAAAGCAACTTTCCAAATCAATTGCCCTAAAAATGTCAGCCCTCACAAACAGCCGAATTCAGGAAAAGGCCTCAGTTTACAGAGGGCGTTATGGCGTTCCCCTTAGCTGAAAAACCTTGGCTTTGGTAATCATCAATTGCAATGTTCAAAGTCACCCTTTGAAAAGCTTCCCTGCTGCCACAGTACTTTGTGACAGGGACTGCCACAAACATTTCTTGACTGAATTCAACAGCAAGATATAAAAAGGGAGGGAGACGTAATGAGGGAGTGGGGACCTGGGCCCACACAGTACCAAAAACCTCAACTACTCCCCAGCAGCAAATAAAAATCTATACATTTGCAAAGCACAGACACAACGCAATGTGGTGTAACTCCACATAGTGCACCTCTAGAGCCCCCTTGCAAATGGATGCCGAGGACTGGTAACTCCCGCAGAAATGCGCAGAACGTGTTCTGGTCAACGGCAAGAAAAAAAAAAAGTGCTTTAGTTTTGGGGAGGGATGAAAGTCCAAACCAGATTAGAATGTAAACTTGGGTAGGAAAGGTACAGCTTACTCCGGGTGTGCTAAATTTCCCAGAAAGTCATCACTGTGAACCAGCATCTCTCCATGAGTTGGAGCAGCTATCTGTTCATGGCCATTCAGAGAACTCATATTTATATGGGATATATGAGTTATGTGTCACTGTGGTTTTGTAGCTCAGTCTATATAGCTTTCTGGCCATTGACAACACACTCAGGACAGGAACACAGTAAAAAGGGATCCACCAAAAAAAAAATAAAAATCAAATAACAAACAATTTCTCAGCAGCCTTCCACAGAATAACAGAAAAAGCTGCAATAAACAAACTCCTCTCTTCTCATGGGAGAGGTTAAAAACAGCTCAGCAACACACCACAGAAACAACCCAGACAGTTAACAAAGCCAGGATGAGCAGGTCAAACTTGTACTCGGGAAGGTGCCATAAAGCTAAGTAACCAGGTAAGCTTCTGTGTTATATTTTAAACTATGCTATGGGTAATAAGCCAGGATAATACTCTGCTTAACTGTGCTGTTACAATTTCAGATTTATGGCCTGGCTGCAGAAACATTTTCAGGAGAGGCTGGGTTGAGAGGGAAAAGTCTTGGTATTTACTGTGACTATTACTCAAATTGTGAAGGACTGTGTGCGGTAAGTGTATGCAGTTAATAGTGATAATGCATTTTCAAATTTGTCATTAGTTTTGATTAAAGTACTTGTGGAATTAATCACATGAAAACACTGACTGCACTGTTCCTACTAGGAGATGGGAATTTAGGAATCTGATATCCTCAGTCTCTATAATACAAATATCCTAGTCTGTGCGGGTTCTTTTGTTGTTCAGGCTTCTCTAGTACCTGGGTCACATAAAGGTTTCTTTGGAACAAATATTTAAGATGAACTTTTAATGTTTTTTTCTCTCTTGAATATGAAATTGGAAGTATACAAATCAAAGTGCGTTACAGATTTACTGAGCCATCCTGTTGCACTTCATCTGTTTTGTAATTAATTTCATAATTTTTTCATTGCTTTTTGTAGTTTTGTAATTGAATTTGTTAATTATAAACAACAACATGGGGTGGGAGAGCAAGAGAAGGCAGCTGAACTGGAAGCTGGTTCATGAGCTTCATGGCCCACCGAGAAGGTCATGGAGAGGTGGTGGTGGTGGCTGGCCGGATACTGGGACAACCTCTTTGAAAGCCTCTGGGTTTGGAGTGAGGAACTCAGTAGGGCTGAGTTCCCTAGAGAGCAGGAGAGGAGGCTGTGAGGCTCCGCACTGTCCTCAGGGCATCCGCTCAACAGGTCTACTAAAGGCTCACTAGTGATACCCAAAAATGTTAAACTGCTGCCCAGGGGAAGAGGAAAGGATTGTTTCCTCCTTAAAGCAAACTTCCTTCCCTGCCTTCAGCAGACGCAGTAGCCTGTCATCCTGTCTGAATGTCTTTATCCAACACATACAGACTGGTCCTTTATCATACAGACTGGTCCACACATAAAGGCTAGGTCCACATTTTCATTTTCTGCTGCCTCACAGGCAGGTGAATTTCCTGAGACAACTCACTTTTTACTAGATTAAACTAAAAAAAAAAAACCACGGTAATGAATATTAATTGTCAAGAGGGTTATTTAAGCTATTTTATATTAGTTTAAGAAATATAGTATTAAAACTATTTGATGTTAGATTAAAAATCAGCGCCTTGGTTACTCATGCAGGTTAGAACCGCCAAGCATCTTTCCATGTTAGAAAGTTTTAGTCCCGATACAATCCCTTTACTCCTTGGATAAATAAACATAATCAAAGGTTTTGAAATACAGAAAGACGTGTAACCAGTGCTGTGGGCTCTGTCCTGCCGCCAGCTAACAGGGGTTTACGACTAGCACCGGTATGAACAGATGGCATAGTCACCCTCTGCAGAGCACAGCACGCAGCTACCCCTCGCTGCCTGCATGGCTAGGGATGGCCATGTATCACCAGGAGAGAATACTGGACCTTGGCAGTCTTCCACATATAAGTGTTTTTATAACAAGTTCACATGCTGAAATTTCTCAGGTAAATATTACAGCAAATAAGAAGAATAAAGAATTTCAGAAGTCTATAAATATTTGCTTGAAATCCTAGTTATTTCTAATTTTTTTTTCTGGTGAATTTTTAAATGTCTGCACCCTAAAATGTCTTCAAGAGGTTATCAGAAGTTTTGACTGACCCAACCGTGATTTTTCAAGAAAATAAAATGCGACATGGGCATTTTTTCCTGACTTATTCCAGTAAGTCCCACAAAAATCCAGACTTTAGAGAAAGGTACTTATGACCTTTCCTTAAAAAATAAAACTCAGTTAGCCCTGATTTTTATTTCAAGAAAAAAGTAAAGCAAAATTAAATTCTACAGGTACAATCATAGTGTTTGTTGCACTGAAATGACAGAGTTGGGAGGGAAGTCAGGGGACTGTCAAGTTATGCCATGCTTAACATGCTACGCCAGTTTGGGTCAGGTCAGTATTTAAATAAAAGTTTTGGGTTTTTTGTTTGCTTTCTTTAAAACTACGTTTTGGATGCATTGCATCCTGTAAACCTGATAAGGAACATGTTTTTTGGGACTAATTTTTATACCAGCCTGGGGACACTCTCATTTGTGGACACATCACTAAAGAATTTAAAGGAAAAAGATATCTTCATTTGTATTTTGAACAATTACTTGCACAGGATTATTTCTTTTTAAGGTCTTTTTTACTGACAGTAGGCAGTGAACTTGGGAGATGAATATTAGCATCTGGAAGTCCTGATTCCCAGTTCACAGTAACGAATACTGGCCTATACTCTTGGAGTCCCCCTAACACCTACTATGCCTCACATTTTCACTAGTGAATAAAGTGCACAGCTAGGAGGTTTGTTTTTTTTTTTCTTTACATGGGGAAATTGGGCAGCTCTGTTACAATTAAAATATACCCTGAGTCATGACTTCTTGTACAACAGGGAACAAAAGGAAACTACACAGTGACAGTATGTTTGGGACAGTTTCCCAGCCAGCGTATGCCAAGCCCCCTCCCTCGCCCCCCGAGAACCCACCTATTCCTTGCAGCGCTCCAGCTAGCATGCTCAACCACCATTCTCTGCTCACTCTGTGTTTGCTCTGTACTGTATGGTTCGGTATTGTACCGGCTGTGCCTTTAGACTGTAAGCTCCTCGGGACAGGGACCTGTTATGTGTTTGGCACACTTCACCTATTGTACAGCGCCGGGTAGTCCAGCGCTATATAAATAATAAATAAAAAATAATAATTGTATCGCCAGTTGTTTCCTCCAAAATTTTTTTTCCAGGTGGCAACATAAAAATTATATTATTCATCTCCTTTCCCTAAATTTTTGTTTCTTACTTCCACTGTAGGGATGGCTCAGTGATTTCAGGAAAATGTAGCTCAAGCTTTTTGTTAAGAGAGGGGATGTGTGGCTTGCTACTTGCGAGGGCAAGGAAGCTCTAGTTAGCATGAAAGGGCAGGGTCCTAGCTGCACCTTCATTTAAAAAGCAGCCAGTAGAGCTTGGGAACCATGTAAAAGTTATATTTGGAAGCCCAATTTGCTGCTACGTGCCATTTCCAAAGGTCAGAGAGTTGATTTGACTAAGGATTAGTTGGCAAGATACTCACTGCATGGATGAGAACAAGTACATTTGTAAACCATCCCTGCCCGCCTACTCAGGGGAACTGTGCAGGATGCAGCTCGGCAGCATCAGCCGTTCAGTCTCAACATCACTGCGTGAACATCTAAAATACACTAGTCCTGAGCTAGGCAAGGGGGTACGTTACTGAAAGCTGAGGACAATAATCAAGGTCTATTCACGGGTTAATGACTTTTTGTAGTTGTTATAGTGGGCAAAGGTTGACCTGAAGCAGGATATTGTGAAAAAAATGCCACACAATTAGCATAAAACATGTACCAAGGGGAGGGTGAAGGAATAGGGTGGGGAGGAGGGAGAGAAGGTAAAACAACATTTAGACTTGTAACAGTGGCTTGTCTTCCGTTACATTAACTATGGTTCAGTGACGTTGCCTATCCTAAATCTTGATTATAATGAAGTCCCAGTTAGGGCCAACATCGAATAATAAAGGCTTACAGCAATTTGTCACTAGTAGAGTGCAAACCTTTAGGAAAATAGACTGGCCAATCAAGTAATTAAACATGGCCCTCTGAATATATATTTTATGATTTCAAATAGTTGTCATCTCCCAACTGATTCGACAACATTGAGTTGTTAAAAATATATTTTTTACGTTAAAAATTCCTTGCAATGCAGATGTCTATTAGCAACATATAATAGTATACTGTACATCTGCAGCCAAAAAAAACTGAACCACTTTGCACTGAAGTTTTCCAAAATATAAAGCTCTGTTCAGAAGCAAGCACCACTAGACAGACATGTCACAACACTGCGTTACAAGATGCATCACCCACTCACTGTAGTAGGCCCTAAGTCCTACCCCTAAATTTTAATACTTTCGGTTCCATATACGTTGTAACCTTCTCTATAAGTTGCTAAATTCTGGGTATTCTGCGAGGAAGTTGGGTTAAAAGTCTGTGCACTCTTTGCCACCTTCATTCGTTTCGCCTCTGCCCTGGACTTGTAACAGAACTCTATCAAAGCCACCAGCATTGCCAAGCCCAAGCCTCCAACCAGAATGTAGAAGACTCCAGCAACGTTGCTGAGACTCAAGGCACTCGTCTTGTCCTGGGGAAACAGAAGTGACACAATTAACCCCGGAAACCAGACCCTCGGGAGCACAAACTACACATTAAAACATTGGAAACAGAAATAGATAACAATGTTTAGCTGAAATTAAATGACAGTTGTTTACATACTTCTCACAAAATTCGACCTATCTGGATCTATATAATATATTTAAAGCACCTAATTTACCCAGTTGGCACAAAAAATATTTTAAGTATATTGCCAACACATCAGGATGTCATTGGTTGCTTACTGCAAAGCATTACTTCCACGAAGTGGAGAATTAAACAATGACATGTCTAGCTCTCTTTAGGGGACATTTTAACACTGATACAAAACTGCATTTACATAAAGCTCTTTAAAAGCTTTGAAATCCAGAAATCCATTTACATCAGACAAGACTCTGCTTGATTTTTACGAACACAGTAATTTTACTTCTGATAGGCATTGCTGTTAATTTAAAAGATCCAGACTGAGTTTTTGATACTTAAATAACAGGTGAAAATAACATGTGAGGCTCAAGTTACTTCTTTGAACAAACACTTCCTTTGAAAGTGCACACTGTACCATACACATCATGATATATTTGCCTCTTGCCGATTACTATATTTTGTTTTTACTTTATCATATGTTCTGGAACATGCCCATGGACTACTAAGGCTCAGTAACAGTACAATTTTAAATAGTAATTTCTGAAATCTTACACAGTATTTATAATTTAGACAACAGCAAGAACTTTCTTTAGCAAATTATTAAATATGCAGCATTTTATAAACTATCACCTTCTTGGACTTACTGTAGTAAATAACTATTCTACATTTCTCTATACTTCACTGCTTAGTTATGAATGATATTTTTTGATTTGAAATCCATGTGCGTTTTAGCACAGTTCTCAAGGAACTCTCTCAGGATTGACTTCCATATACTACATTGTGCACCTTAAGATACTTATAAAGGTTTATTCTTACGCAGACTATATAATCTATATCTAAAGTAAGGACAGTACTTAACTTCTGATTGTAATCTCTATGATATTTTAACTTACAAAGAACGCATAACATTTGGATTTTTAATTTAAAGAGGCACTATTCGTTGTGTAATCAGTAGATTAGCACAGTAACAATTGCCAAGGGCTCTAGGGGCGTTTGGGGCTTATAGCTGGGTCCTGCTTTGTCTGTCTCTTTTTAGCTGGCTAAGAGGACTCTGAATATCTGGGAGCCGACTGTGCTCCTCTGGTGGCCATTGCCAACATGGTGCTTGCAAACAAGGAGGAGGCAGGACTGAGGAAGACCTGTGGTGGGTTGAGGCTTTCTCAGCTGTTGTTTACAGGTGCTCTACCCTCCTCTCATCTGCTTTTCATGCCTTTCTCCAAAGCACTTGCCGGAAAAAGCAAAATGCGTTGGAAGTTTGTTTCCCAGGTTAATTTTACTTGCTATCCAGCCAGGTAACTCTCAGGGCAGGCAGGCAGCAAGCGGTGGCTGCCTGTCACACTTCCCTTTTAGCTCTGGATGGCACGGGCTGGCACGGAGACAGGCACTGTGAAGAAATTTCAGACTCCCCGAATACAGGGCTGGCACTGACTGTGGTGCTTCCCAGCCATCAGAAAATACACACTTCTGTGTTTGTCCCCAAACAGAGAGAAAATGAGAAGGCTCAACTCCCTGGAGCTGTCGGGATTACTGTTTGGGAATGGACTAGGGTAAACATTGGAAGCTGTAGAAAGCTATTAATTATTGAAGCCTTTCACTTCAAAGCTCGAGCTAAGTCTTCCTTGGCTCCTCAAGGGACCTTCCCAAAGGGAGCCAGGCAGAGCCACCCTGGGCAGTGATGAAAGGCAGTCCTTCCCACTAGTGTTTCTCCTTTTCCAAAAACTGCTGAGGGAGGCCAGCTCCAAAAGGAGAAGATGTGAAGGGACACTTCCTAAGTAGTCAATGAGGAAAGTTCATCCCCCTAGGCAGCAAGGAAACAACTAACCCAACTTTCTTCCCACAAAACCAAAAAAACTGCCTTGTACCTCTTGAACACATGCCCTGAGCATGTAGGATGATGTTTGGTGATTTATATCACTGAAGACTTTAAAAAGCAATAGTGCTCCTTTAAATTAAAACGTGACCCGCATCAAGATGGGGCAAAGTTGATACGTTCTGTGTCTACAGCTGCTTATTTTATTTCTATGTCATTTTGTTTATTACTTCCTTTACTGCTTTGTGAACACGATAGTAGCTCCCGAACTGCAGCGACTGACCTTACTTCCAGAGTCCTTGGGTCCACATTCACCTTTATCGTACCACCATTTGTTTTTCAGCTTGTCTAAGACGCCTGCCTCACTGAGTTTCAAAACGGCAAGGTTTACAGGAGTTCTTCACGTGGAAAATAACATAAATAACATTATATATGTTATTTTATGTTATTCAAGTAAAACTACATAGAATCGCATTGCAAAGTGACAGAGCAGAGGCCACAGTGGGTGCTATGTCATGTACTGTTGGCCCAGGTTTAGAGACAGACATACGACCGGGACCTGCTCCATCGCTTTAGGTAACAGGCACATACTGCTGGGGAAAATTTGTAAATAAATAGTATGCAATTACTGTGAACCCAAAACTATTGGCTTAGACATATTAACAACATTCCCTTTGGAGACATATATAATACAACTGGATATAGGACTTACGAAACGTACTCATTTGTGTTCCCTGCTTTCAATCTATTTTCAGTTTGTATGCATACAAGCTAATAGTATGACTTGGCTACAGCTATTTCATTTACTGCCCTCAAAATTATGCTGGCAAGAGAAAGGAGTGGCTTCGTGCAGTTTGCTGCCCGTAACCACTTGGCAGAGACCTGTAACTGCCCCCAGTGCCGAGCACGGCGGGAGCCAGCAGATCTGCATGCAGAGAACTCAGGGTGAGAACTGTGATGCCCTTCTCCTCAGCTAAGAAGAACATGACAGTCAATCTTTCATTTTAATTTCCTGTTTCAACATTATGTTAAAATTCAAAGTTTTCCCTCAAATGACACTTATTCAAATAAGTCTTTCAAGGATTCCAGGCTGATGATAAATTACTACTCAGAATATCTTCTCTTACTTGTGGTATTTGCTGTGAGTGACACAATGGAGTTTAATAATTAGAATAAACCTAATCTGATGCCTCAAAGTCATGAACCACTGCGGGTTTACACTGAAGTTACTTAAACTCAGTGAATAATCTCAGAGTATTATGGTAATGCCTCACTTCATGCAGTTGTACTAGTTTATTTTCTAAAACCCTGATTAAGAGACTTATTTTATATACTTTCCACTCTGAAACATTGACTGTCCAATTCTTAATGTGGTAGGCATATAGATATCTATTTATGTGCAGGTGTGCATGAAAATACAATATATATCAGAGAAGGAGGTAGAGGAACAAAAATGGCACGTGAGAGATGGCTTTCTGGTGATGTCACAAAATATAAGACCTGATCCTGTGAGTGCCAGCAGATTCCTATGGGAAAATTAATCTCTCGTAATACAACATAATCCATACATTGTTAAAATTCAAGGCTTAATAAATAAATAAACCCGTGCAAGCATTAATTAGTAAGTGTAACTGAACTCACTAAAATAGTTACTATGAAAGAGAAAGGGGGATTGTAGTTACATTCTATAACTGGTTTAACTGAAAATCCCCAAAAGCTTATATACGAATATATTTGTGCATGTTTGTGTATATATATACATTAAATATACACATAGCAGCTCCTGAACCATGTATGCTACTCTTAGCTTTAGGGATCCTGTCTTTCCAAACATTCTGATGACTCTTTGTATATATAGATATATAAAGTAGAGGGGATTCACCTCAGGTCGGTTTTTCTCCCCAGCAGTTAAGCCCCAAGCTTGGCTGCCTGTCTATGCTTCCCTGCAGTTAAAAGAAAAAGGTAGGTACCTCCAAAAGACGGGCTTAGATGTCAGTTTTAACAAAGGATGAAGCATGCTGTTGAGATGCCTGTCTCTGTTTCCTACAGAGGAAGCCTCAGTGCCTCAGAGAAATGACAATTTTTGACAGTTACAGTTGGGTGAGAGGATCCCCAGGTACTCTCAAGTGATCCCCTTAAGTAAATGGAATGCTTCATCTGCTTTCCAAATCCCACATATTTAATTCATATGGAATACCCTGCTTCTATACAGAAAAACGCCTATTTCTTGACCTTTTTCAGTATTCAAACTTACATTTTGTCTTCGGGCTTCCTGGCAGCAGCTTGTGCAGGTTGATAGTGGAGTATGAAAGTCCCACAGCTGTGAAATGAGTGGGTAGCAGTTTGGGATGCTGGCAAGTTGCCTGTCAATATGATCCCCTGTTTGCTTCTAGTACAAGCGCGAAATAATTAATATTATTTGGATAGCCATCGTCTGTAACATGTCATGCATTGACACTGAGCCATATTTCAGTGCCCCTAAATTCCAGCAGTGTAAGAGGGCTGGTTATGGCAAAGATAAGGGATATCCAGGTACTGTTCTCACATGGAAAATCAGAATTCTGTAGAGCTGTTACAGATTAAACTGATTAAAGTGATAATTAGGGCTCTAGATAAACTATCAAGACCAGCAGCAAGCTGGGACAACAGATGTCTCTCACTCTTCTGCTTGTTTTTTTTTTTTTTTTTTTTTTTTTTTTTCAGCACTGTTTAGGTATATAAAGCCTGATACAGGCAAGGATTTTTTCTTCTTTGCAGCTGTAGCTCCTTTTATGTTACACTTTCTGCATCATCTCTGCGAGGGAGCTCTCAGGTTTTCCCTTGGGAAAAGCAATCAATTTCATGCTTAAAATGGCCATGCTATCTCCAATACATAACTGAGCACAATGGCAATGACCAGCACAGATGAGGCTTTTCACTGAAATACAGCCAGTGACGTGGCCGAGGCCAAGCCCTTGTTTCTCCTCTCCGCTACTGTCCTTTACAGAACCCCTCAGAGAGTCCTAGCTCTGATGAGGGAGAGGGACTCCGAGCTAAATTTAAAAATATTTTACGCTTTCACAACAGGATTTTTTTGTCCCACTACAAATCAGCCAGCTGAGATGGGAAATGTACACAGTCCAATAAGAGAAACCCATACTGCGGGGGTGCAGAGCAGAAAAGGAATATTTTCTTCTATTTTTCAGAAGAGCGATGTGTACCTGTTTGCAATCACAGTAAGTGACTGCAAGTGTTGTGAACTTTCATATATTTTAGGTTTTTTTATTTGTTTGGTTTTTTTTTTTTTCCATTTTAGTAGGAGATTTTCAACAGCTCCCAGATCACCTTGGCTTTCAGGACAAGTCAGTTATCACGCATCTTTCCTTTCTTTGAAAATCTCGTCTCCAAATAAGCATCATTTTGACCGTGTCAGTCATGAACTCGGAGATAACAACTTGTTACTACACTGCTTCACAACTGGTTGGTGAATAGTCCCACTGATATTTAGGGGGGACGAGACTAAAAATCAGTATGGTCTGCTGTACATGAGC
This sequence comes from Tringa solitaria, assembly GCA_026413425.1. Lineage (NCBI taxonomy): Eukaryota > Metazoa > Chordata > Aves > Charadriiformes > Scolopacidae > Tringa > Tringa solitaria. Next base: position 193,502,254 of record JAOXJM010000001.1, read on the forward strand.
AAGAGCAATGCACTTAAGTCATATAGAGGATAAATCCAGCATTTAAAATTAAATTTCCCATCAAGTTCAGTCTTGTATACTCAATATTACAATGGAAAATTACTATAGATTTTTTCAAGTTCAGTGAATCCTGAATTCCTAATATTGGGCTAACTCTTCAACTAGAGTAAACTGGCAGAGTATATGAAAATCAGTGTAGTTTTTCCCATGTACAGCTGCTGACAATCTCCCTTGTTATATGTAGACAGGATTTATCTGCCTTAAATGCAGGTAAGGGTAATATATGAAAAATAATATAAATATATGGAGAGGAACGTGTCCCATGTAGCCAAAGTGCAAAACTTCTGTGTGATAGCACAGGAGACCCTATTCTTCATCCACATGCTGAAGCCAGTGGTGGCACAGCCTGACCTGGGTGCAGGGACACTGGTTTCCTGGTTTTTTTTATCATGTTCTCAGCCTTTCTACCTCAGCTCTCGGCTTCTTACTTATTTCCTCCTATCCTCCCTCCAATCACGTGCTGTTGGAAGGGCTGTTTTTTAAGAGCCTCAGGTTGGATCTTGTGCCAGCAACATCAGTGAAGTCACAGTGCCTTAAAATGGCATTAATGATGTTCTAACTTAGTTGTGTGCAGGACAACAAACAGGCAGTTACAGCATTTAAATGACAATACTGAGTGATTCTGAAACCAATACAGAATTTTGGCAGACAGGGTTTTTAAAAATGCAATCACGAGCATGCTTTAGGAGCATTTTCATTACCTACTTATGGCTGAGCCATTAATTAAGTGTAAGGTCAGTCTCATCCGCTGAATCAAAAACAAGGGCCACTGTGTTCTCCTGAGGGCTGCCAGCAGAGACCGGAGGAAAGCTCCATCAGCACAGCTTCCTGCCACTCAGGCTTTTATAAAGCAATGGAGCAGAGTGGCAGACACTGTGTTTAAATACCTTCCCATGCATCACATGAAACAATGATGGCATAGAGTTAAGATCTGGGATAATACTTTCAAAAGCACTCAAATGAATTGGGGACCCCAGCTTTACCTTCAAATATGACTTAATTACCGAGGCCACCAAACCACGGGTGGTTCACACAGGGCAACTCTCTGAACCGTCTTTCTGAGTTATGGAAGATTGTTCCTTAAAGGGAACAAGGGATGGGGAGGCTAGAGATGGCCTTTCAAGAGCACAGAATGGAGGTAGGAGAAATCTTGTTTCACAGACAAAAACAAATCTTTGGAGAACTGCTGAACTCTCATGAAACTCCCTGATTTCTATAGTCCTGTATATCACGACAGGTTATTCTGGGTCTAGACTCATATTCTGACTAGTGAATCTCAAATAGTAACAGCACTGTTATCAGTCAGGTCTCAGATGCTGTATTTCTTTCAGGAGAAGAGGATGTTCTTGTTCTTGTTCATGACAGTAGAAAGCCCTGTAATTTGGACTGGAGCTGCTAACAAAGCCCAGGGTTTGCTCTTTTTAAATTCATACAATGAAAAGAAATATTAGCTAGAGATCCATATGAGCTTAGTTCAGGACTTGTTGGTAGCTCTCAGGTTTACAACAACAACGCATGGTGCCCTGGTTATTGCACTTATGACCATTTGCTAGCATATAAAATTAAAATATTTAGAGGTTCATTAATTCAGTAGTAAGGGTCTTATTGACGTTAACTGATCAGATCCTACAAGACTGTTCTTGAACAAGGAAATGGATTCTGTAGATGATAAATGGCAAACTGACACTCTGGGAAGACAGAGTAGCTGTAGTTTAAGAAACAAGACCAGATGCTGCTGCAATGCAGAATTTGAGAAATATGGTAATGCCCACTCATCCCCATGATGTGCCACTGAATGTGGGCAGTGTGGGCACAGGATAGACCTGGGGCTTCCCAGGGGCACTGGTACTGCCTACTCCCTCTGCTGCTCCTGGGAAAAGGTGTGGCAAGAAACAGGCCTGAGGATGAAAGCTCCAGGCAGGCTGTGTATAGTCCTAGGGCCACAGGTTGAGCTCCATCACATTCCCCATCCTTTGCTAATGCTGCCTTGCCCGCATTTTCTACTGCATCCTGAACTGCCTGTGTCACCTGTTCTTCATTGACAATGTGTTCCTTCCTCCCTTCTGCATTCCTACCTGTTTCTCCCTGGACTGCACTCCTTGCTGTTCTCTTCTATTCCCTAGCCTCCCCTGCTCCTTTTTCTGTCACTTGCCATCACACCTAAACTGTTCCTTCAGCACTTCCAGACATTTCCCTGGCGAGGCCCTGCCTGCCCCTCTACCATGAAATTTTTTCCTTTTCCTGCTTTGTGACTGGAAGCACCAGTGGCTGGTAATCAGCAAAAAAAAGTTAAAAGCATCCTTAGTTTGCAATCTAGCTTTTACCTCACCTTTCAGCCACAACAGGTTTGTGAGTAGTGTATTTTTAAGAAAATGGAGGTATTTTAATGATGTGACTCCCTGCCTGTGACATTTTAAAAAATAAATAAACACCCCTCCCCCAATAATGGAAAAGCTCAGGCTTCGGTGGAGCATATAATAGTAGCAACATGGGAGAGTTATGGTTCACTTGTGACCTCTCTTACAAGAAGTTGGCGTCTGCTCCACTTGCAGGTAAGTGCTATCAGGTCTAATACACCTGAGCACTTTGGAATAGAAAATAGAGACCATTTTTGCAACTGTGACTGCTGGCAAGCAGAGCGGTGGGGAAAAGACGGGTAGAGCAGCAGGACTGAAGGTAAAGTGAAAAGGATTAGGACACCAGTTCTGGGTGAGTGCAGAACAGCCCAAGGGATAGTCCCTGAGGCCAGGACACAGCATGAAAGAGCAGGAGGACTAAAGAAGGAGCGAAAATAGTAAGAAAAACTATATGTAGGCAACTGTAAAAAAACCTATAAACTGTGTATGACAAATCAGTCAAATTTGATCATCTCTATCTGAATAGTTCTGTGCCTGCACAGTTATCTGTGCCACATTCTCTTATATATTGTTCACACACAAGCACATAAATAAATATTATTACATGCTACCTGGCATGGAAGCATTTTTTAAATATCTTCATCCTCCTCTACCTCCACATCTTCCATGTCTGCATCTTTGCTTCTTTTCAGTACAAAGCAGTTTCCCAAAAGGAAGCTGTGAGGAGACAAGGAAGTAGTGGCACTGGCCACATGGAAGATATGGAAATGCCAGAAGAATAAGAAGCTGTCACCACCTCAGCCTAAAATCCAGCCTAAAATTCTTGCCTTGTAAATTCTGGTAAGTTCTGCCTAGGGAACCACTATGGAATTCAGTTTGCTGGTAAGATATGATAAAATGTCAGTGTGAAGATATTTTAGTGGAAATTTGCCCTCCTATTTTGGATACTCATATGAAAATTGTAATTTATACCGGTATTGTTTGTGTCAATAGCAAATCCCTGAGCCTGGACCATGCATTAGGTTATTCCTATGAGGCAGTCACACTGCTTTGCACCCTTTTCGTTTACTGTCACTGAAAAATTATTTTTGGCTACTACAATATAGTAGAAAAAAGTCTGAGCTGGTATCGGCTCCTGAAGGTTTCAAACTGCTTGTTCACAAGAGCAAGGCTCAGCATGATTTCAGAAGATGCAGGTTTCTGAGAAGTGGTGATAGATTGCACAGCAGAGACTGTTTTTGGGTTCCCCTTAGGGCGCTTAAACAAATGCAAATATTTTTGCTTTGACAGTAATTGCATACACCTAGATATCAACTGCAGGTACCAGCAGCGTTGTGCTACTGGTGAAGCTGTTTCGTCGCAGGTAAAACCCCAGCAGATGCACCAATTACTTTACATACTGTTTACCCGCTTTTGGTGACATTGAGGCTAACCTTGGAGTCACCTCCCCCGCTGCCACATTCTCCTTTGTCGTACCACCATTTGTTTTTCAATTTGTCCAAGAGGCCTTGTTCATTCAGTTTTAAAACTGCGAGGTTAACAGCATTTCTTGAAACGATAAAACATATTTTGTAAGAAACTGCACAGCTGTTAAGATGTTAGAAGGAATGAGGACTTAAGCTGTTTATAAGCTTGATCCACACACTAAATAAACCTCTCATTTCCATATTTCAAAGCCCTTGGCAGCACAAATAATTGTAGCTACTTTCAGACGTGAAAAATATGTTTCCAGCGTAGAAATGACTTTCAGAATGGCTTGGATTTTAACAAGAAAATTCTATCAACCAACCAAAACAATTTTTGCAAAATGATGATAAAACTCTGCCTGGAATTATAAACGATTTACACAGATTTATTTGGATCTATATTTAGAGTATCTGTTTAGTGTGGGCCCTGGCTGATTTTTCAAGTAGATGGGAAAATGTGTTCCCATATACCAAAGAGGCAAGATCCAGACAGCCTATGCTAGAGGCTGCCAGTCACTGTGTCACACGCCGTTTTGATGTTCAGCACCATCAGAGCGATCCCGCACAAGCTGTGGGCCAAGGCTGCAGGAACAGGCAGCGTGAGGCACAGCTGAAGAGGAGTGCTAACAGCTTGCAAGCTGGCCATGATGCTGTCTAGAGCCAGTCAGTAGGAAACAATGCACAAAGAAGTGCCAGGAGTCCTGCCCATCTGAAGCCTCATCGCTGGCTGTAGGCACATCCGTACTCTTGGGATACAGGCTCTAGAGGACTCCAGCACAGTAGAGGCTTAGCTGAAATGCAAGACCTGGGGTCAGCTTAATGCTGTGACTCCAGGGACTCCCTTGCTATCCTGGAAGAGAGCTCTGTCTCCCAGCCTGCAGGATACCCGCAGTGCTAGGGAGGATGGTGGCGGTAGATGGTACCTTCTCTGGGGAAACATGGAGACAGTGCAGCCAAGCAGAAGCTCAAGTGCTGGGAAGACTAAACCCAGGTCATTTGCTGGGTGCTGAGATACCAGCAGGTAGTTGGGATGTCTTGCAGACTTCTTCCTGCAGGGTTTATATACATTATGGTACCACTGGATGAAAGATGAATCCTGCATTGCTAGCAGCACAGCGGCATAGGAACAACAGATGGGAAGGGGCTCCATGAACCTGGTGTCCTCCATCTCATGTTTAAGTGCTCTTTTTTTCAGATGAGAGAAATAACTGAGAGATACTTTGGATCTGTGCAGGCAGAGAGTGGTTGCCAACATGAAGGCTAAAGCACAGAATCTATGAACTCAAGGCTGCTGGGAGTGCATTGAACTCAGGCAACAAAGGGACACAGCTTCAGCTCCTCCTGAGGAATCTTTGCACTTGCTTAGGTTTACAACTTCCTATCTTTATTACTAAGAGCCTCAACAGTCACATATCCTGATGGTACACAACTACATCAATATTTAATCATAGTTCATAAAAATAAACTTTTTTCTTCCTCTTTTCATGTTCAGAGGTCCCTAGTGCATCCATGCCCATAAGACACAAACACTCTTTCTGGAGGGTGTCTGCCCAGGCTTGCTTGCAGATTTGCAGAGGCATGTGGAGCAGTGGCATCATATCCTTGAAGCACCATTCATCTCCAAAGAGAGAGAAGTATCTGTGAGGTGCTAGTAGCTTTCAGGACAATATGCGGTTGAGAAAGATGGAATTTCTCTCTCTGAATTTCTTTAATGCTGTTAAGATCTGCCTGTCAGGGCTGAGTGGAATTTGGCAAGAACTATTTCTGTCAATGGTGTCTTCCCTTCATCAATTATGAGAGGATGCAACACCTCCAAAGCACTTGGAGAAAGGTTGGGGAAGAGAGATCCTTTGGTGGTAGTGCTCCATCAGATCTTATGGCACCAGAAGCCAGGCTTGTGATTCACCACTCTCTCTAGAGATGGCTGGTCTTGGGGGTCGACAGGTACGATCTTCCTGGTCGACAGGTACAGACAATGGTATTTCACAGCTTAAGGAGCATTCCTTACAACACTGACCCCATTTATGGGACAAATGTCAGCTTCAGGACATGCCTTCGGGGTGTTCCAGTAACAGCTTTTCATATAGCTCCTGCAGGAACCCAGACAGGTCCTTGCTGGCTGGTCATGAAATTTGGAAACTGCTTGTGTGTAGATCTGACTTTACCTAGCGTCACTGTAGATATATGTATACGAAATTTTCAATACAGATAAAGTAATTGCTTGTCTGTCCCTGAAAGTGAAAATTAGAACTGCAGGCTGTAGTGGGAGTGATAACAGAATGCTCTTTGTGGATAAAGCTTTAAGGGGAATTTAACAGACAGGCTGACAAATGTGATTTTGTATAAGGGCTCTAATTATGGTTCACACACCAGAGGGAGAGGAGCAATTGCAAAATTGGAATGAAATTGTTCATTTGTCCCTTTTGTTCTTGGAAGCAATTGCTTTTGAACCGGTCATATTTACTACAGGTTTTTCCTACTCAGCTTTTAGTTACAAAGCCTATGCTTTTGGCCTGTTTGCTCCATTCCGAAAGGTAACTGTGTGGCCACTTTACAGACAAATTTCCAGTCCACTAAATGTAAATTTTACCTTTGTAAGGACATTGTGACTGAGCCATAGATGAAAGATTGTCCTAGAAACACTGTTTCTTTGATGCTGAGCAACATTACTTATTCTGAAAATGGCTTAGATACATAGCTTGAGCCTGCTGTCTACAAAGTCAATGTCAAAATTCCTCCTTTCAACAGGAACCAAACCAAGGTCTAATTTAATGCTACCGTGTCTAATTGTCACACTGGGTAGCAATAACATAAACAGCTGCTTTGACAGTGCTACAGATGCAGGCAGGAGTGATCACTCCCATGAAAAATGAAATGTATCTCAAGGAATATCACTAACTCTCAATTGAACAAGCCACTTAAGCACAGTCTTATTTTTAAGCAGATGGGAAGCTCTATCAATCAGTCTATCTGTAAAAGCATCTTCACAATATTTCCTCTAAGCTGTAATCTCTCAAGTATGAACACTAAAGCTCAATGAATTGGACAAAGTCCTTATGCTAAAATCCTTAGAAAGTTTTTTTTCCCAGTCTTTAACTTATCTTGAGTGAAGATGTTACCTGATAACTTACAACTTTTTTTTCAAGCTTTTCAAGGCAATGTCTGCTTAGACATTTTATGTGGATATTCTAAAATGAATGAAAAACAACTATGTGATTTTTTTTGACAACTAATATAACTTTTCATTTTTAATTTCCAAGTTGAAGGAAAGAGCTTTCTCACTTGCCAAATGTTCAAATTTGTCTTTCAAAGCATTAATGATTACCAAGGAAAATTTTCCCACAGTCATTTAGAGAAGCTGCAGCTGGTTGATAGTAATCCTAGAACAATAAATAAATAAATGAAACCCATTCATGAGAGGGTTATTTAGCTGGGTTATTAGCCATATCCATAGACAGTTTCACAGCACAATAGAGAAATGGAAATAAAAAGGATGAAGAAGTAAATGTGGATTTAAGCTGCAATCATTGCTCTGAAATTGAACTGTATTGTTTATAAATGTAACACATTAATGTCCTCATCATGTCTAGTAGGCCATGTAAAACCAGGTTAGTTTCACACTGCTTTCTCTGTTGCTTTGTTATCCAGATCCACCTCAACATGTAGAAATAAATAATTTCCTTCCAGTCAGCAAAACACAGAGAACCTTTGTTCAACACTGTTGTATCTCCCACAGAAATGTTGTAACTCAGATCTCAATAGGTGCAATGGTGACTACATTGAAAATTATATACCTGAGACCTCAGAGCCAGGCTAGATCACTCATACTCACCCTAGACAATGCTTCTTTCTGCCACAGAGGAAGGCATTTCGAAATTCAAGTATCTGTGGCAGAAACTGTTCTTTCATCATTAAAAACCAGGACTGTATCCTCAATACCACACTTAGTAAAAGCTCCCACTGAAGAACAATGTGTTCCTCAATAAAGGAATTGAAATCTTTGCAAGAGTAAGAGTTTAATAGTAGAAAGCAGGCAAGTGCTTTAATATTTGACTCTTAATCCTTGCTGTCACTGCACAATCCTGCCTTTTCCATAAATCAGAGGAAAACAGAGTCTTTGTATGCGATAGTTAACCCAGTTTAGCCAAAACTGCAACCCTTCTATTACAGTGATACCTCACATCATAATTATTGAGTGATGGACAATGATTTCAGTGTATGGATCACAGCTTTTTTTTTTAAGCTGCCGATAGAATTACAGTATGAAAAACCTGGTGAGAATTAAATCCTTCTCATTTATTTAAAATCACTTTCCATCACCCCATAAGTAAATAGTAATAAGCAGTTCAAAATGTTAATCAGTGTCACTTCTTTTTATAAAGAGCCTACTTGTGCCAACTGCCTTTCTCAGTTAGCCTGAGATAAAACTCCACAAACAGATGACAGTGCAACTACACAGTCCCTTGCAAAATAACATCTATGACTCCAGACAGGGATAACTCCTCTGCCACCCAAATGAATAGCAGTAGAGTGCTACCCCAAAGCCCAGAGAAGCTGGCAGAGAGGTCTGCTTTGACTTCCAGTGAGTCTGGGTCATAGCAATGGTTAACAGATGACCCATCCATTGGACTTCAGTCTATATGAAGCAGAAAGGGAGGCGTTCTACATACGACCTGAATGTTATGACATACAACACCATGGTACCTAGCAATTGCATGCTGAACCACAACAGGGGCATTTCCAAGGCTGACAGACACACAAAGGTCCCTGTACCACGAGTGAAAGAGAAAGAGCCCCAGGCTAGGGACCACAGCAGCCAACATCACAAACATTGCTGGAAGTCTGAGACAGGCATAGGGGAACAGGGGAACAGGGTGGTACACCAAATTCTGCTTAATATACCCCTTTAAGCACCTATTTCATCACAGCAACGCAGTATCTCTAAGAAATCAGAAACTAAAACATGAAATACATTCTGCATGGTAAAATCAAGACTGTTCATAACAACTTAATGCCCAAAGTATGAATACATGTAGTAGATGGAAAAGGCTCCCTCCAGCCTCATTAGACTTGAACAAATACTCACAGTCAGCCTCAGCTTCTTATTGCCTAAGTCTTTCATCTCCCCAAAACCCTGGATACACAGTGGTTCACAGGATGGATGGAAACCACCACGCATCAGCACCACTCAGCACCATCCGTGAATGCAATTCATAAGAGTCAGCCTTGGCTTGAACCCACGTGACAAAGGAGACCCCCTCCAGGAAGTCAGGTCCCCAAATACCTGCTTTTGAATACTAAATGGCCCAAAGGCACTGACAGGTCCCTAAGTACTCATTACAACAAAGGCAGGATCTCTGCTGGGAGCATTTAATAACAATCTTTCAGGCAACCAGTTTTGCCAGGAAAAGTTAAATGTCTTAGCTATTTAAACAGGTTTGACATTTCCCTGAATCCTGGGTAGATTCTTGGTGAAATTCTGCTATTATCTTTACAGACGGCGGCACTGTTTCACTGCTTAGCGTTGGGGATGCTGTTCACTTGAAATAATGAACAAGCAGGATGTGCAAAAAATAACATGACTCACAAACGAGACTCTACATACACAGAGAGCTTTGTATAAACTGCAGCCGAATTGCACAGCGTATCATCTGAGAAATGCTGGTGCCACCACTGCAGTTACTGAGGCAGAAGCAGAGACCTCGACCCTCTAAAAGCCTTTTCGCAAATCCTTCTCACAGGGCTTTGAAAGCCTCAGAAATTGCTCAGTCACTTAGAAGTCAGAAGAGGCTGCCACCTCTGTTTAACCTTAGGCTCTATGAAGGTACAGTAAACTTCAAACAAAGAATACCTGAATGTTAAATGATCAAAGCACTGTAGGTGGGCCATACGTGAGGTATGGACCAACTGGCAAAATCCAGGGATTTGCTTTTTTTCCAGTAAAATCCATGACCACTTAGTCACATAAGTTTGTTGTAGACATACTAGTATGTCTCCATAGTGCCTGGAACGAAGTGGGGATCAGTAAACCACTGCACAACGGGAAGTGAAGCCATGGATGCGGTGGTGCAGCCGGAGGAGAAGTTCCCTGAAGAAACAAGCTTTCCCAGGAGCACGATGTCACAGCCAGTGACATGTCGGCAGCTGATGACGCATCCCAAGCTACTCAAAGCTCTTATTCTTCCTTGCACTTTGCATACCTCTCCCTGCATCTACCTCCTGACGCAGCCCTCTGCCAGACAAGCCCCTCAGTGCTCCTGGCACAGGCTGAAGGGTTTCCTCCCTCGGGACAAGGCAGAGAGACAGCCCAGGGAAGCCGAGTTCAGTGACCTCATTTCAGTCACATAAATCACAGTTATTCTCTCATGACCTAATCTGCATTCAGCCCAGGTGGCTTGGGAAGAGGAGGCCACAGCTGCCCGAGAGCCTCCCCTCGTCGCACAACCCAGTGCTCCCTGGATGCACCTGAGGATCTGTCTCAGACCTATTTAGTGAAACACAAGCGGCTGCATTTTTAAAGCTCGTTCATATAATCCATTCAAACGATCTTCAATGGAGAAAAATTAAAATGCAACCTTACCAAGCAAAAAATTAAAACCTGCCCAGCTTCTGAGCTGTTTATTTTAACCGTGGTTTGGAAAGTGCTGATGGCAGGCTGTAACATGACACACATGCAGCACGGTTTGTTTGACAATTCATCAAGAGAAATTAAGTGTAAAGCTGTATGGCACTGCCTGAATATGTTTAATAAATTAGGAATGAAACAAGCACTCCGTTAATGAGGAAGATATAGCCAAAGCTTATATATGTACTCAGAAGGCCTGAAAGATCAATAATGCAAACATTAAAAAAAAAGAGCTAATGTAAGAGCATTTTTACAAGAAAAACAACCTAAATTTTAATTTAGGCCGACTTTGAAATAATGTTTTTTTTAAACACATTCAAAAATTTATAGGAATAATTTTTGTACTGGTATTTATAAAGGTTTGAATGCTGTAATGCTATTTGTAAGAAAAAAAATTATTCAAATACTGAAGCACTGCACATATCAAGAAATTTTCACATGTAGCTGAGAGCTCAAACAAAACAGAGTCCTTAGCACTTGCTCTGATAGCTTGCCCAGCATTTATACTAAATAAAGAACTACTGGTATTCAAGTCGTAAGCCTTCAAAACAATATTAGATCTTCTGCAATGAGTTTTTCAGGCTTTCCTGCTAAACTTTTTCATTGCTATATGCATATTTATCACGGAAAGGACATGACTGGACATCTCAGTTGCGTGCCCAGACCCAGCTGAGGATCCACCAGTACAGTAGGTGCCTCTTGAATTCTGGCTTGCAAAACCCGTGTACCACTGAGGAACTGACCGGTCTGCAGAAAGGCAGAAGTCATGCAAAAAAGCTATGGGAAGGTGGTGTGCTGCATTAGAAGTTAATAACATTTATAACTGTTATTTAAAAAGTCCCTGTCTAATTGTATTTAAATCACCTCTTCCAGAACAATATCCCAAAATATTCTACAAGCACTAAGAATAAATTATCTTTACAAGAGTGTGTATATATTTTTATTCTTTGTCTAGAAATAGGAAATTTAAAGCAGCACTCAAACACTTTACCATTGTGTCTAATTAAAATAAGTATAATGCTCTTCACTTAGCCATCCAAATAAGATGGTTAATTTCCAGGGGCACTGAATATTTACAGCTTCTATGTATATCCTAAGTATGCAGCTTAGTTACTTGAACTGAGCTTTGTAAACAAATATGAGCCAAACTGACACCTTGAGGATCAGCAGGAGTTCCAATTAATGGGAGACCCACTGCTGCTAAAAATTGCCATAGCTACTTTGAATTCAAAGAAGTTCTGACTATTTACACCAGCTAGAGGTCTGATGACTGTAGTTTAAAATATTTATATAAATTGGAAGCTGTTTTGCAGCAAGATATTCCAATTACAGTTTGCAAACACTTCTTGGCAAAAGCAATTAAATATATATTTTGCTTATGTAAAAACAACAGCAGTTGACCTGGGAAGGAAACTCTGCTTGTTTCTCTGCTTTATACAAAGCTTTGCTGTAAATAAAAAACACATAAAATTGTCCCTAGAGTTCATATTAGTTCAGTATACAGTCTTTAGTAGAAGCAGAAACACCTGCTTCTATCAACTTAGCTATTTTAATTTTTTGCTAACGACTGCCTAATCCTGTACTCATTGAGCAGTACCCCATTTCAAATTACAATTTTTCTTGCTGGTTGCAGCATAAGCAGGATTATGTGAATAGGCTGCTGCAGTTCCAACACCGGCAACTCCAAATATGTGTTTTAAAGGCCTGAGGTGGGGTTTTTCAGAAGTGCCTGCGCACCGGTGTAGCGCTGCTCCGCACCGCAGGAACTGCTCTGAGGATAAGCTTAGCCCACCGCCAGCTGCCTCAAAACTCTCTCTCACCTCAGAAACATTAGGAATCATGAGTCCTTTAGGCTTTTTATACATTTGATAGTGTTGAAAGCACTTAAAATAGTATCTTAAAATTTGAAATGTGTTTTTAAATACATGCCCCCCAGATACTTCATGCTTTCAGACAGGGTAACGTTCACCTCCGGCAAGGCTGGCAGCAAGACTTTTGCCTTTCTGCAGCTTAGGTGAAGCAGCTCTGGACTCGTGTTTTGGTGACAGCAGGGTGTTTGGATGCTGTTTCACCTGTCTCTCTGGTAACTCCTAAATTTAGGGGCCCCCAGCTGAGAGAGAAAATGTTAGTATTGGCACAGACAGGCAGGGGTTTCGTGGTGGGGCACGGGACATGTTTCAGTGCAGAGGTTCCACCGTTGTTGGATTAGTGCTGCTGAAAGACGGGGAGTAATGGCTTGTAGTGGAGGCCACAGTCGTGAAGCTCTACCAGGTCTCATGCTGTCCCTCTCCTCTCCTACCGAGGCTGCATTAGTGCAGGCTCTCTAAGTGACATTATGTTACGTTATCCAGACACATGCCGTTGAGGCTCCTTACGCCACTCCACCCACAAGAAAAAGCCAAACACTGCAGTTTAGTCTCTGCACAAATGATCTATTTGGTTTTTTTGAATGGCTGACTTGATTTAAACAAGATTGAAAACATTATTCATCATTACTGAAGATGGTCAGTAGATTTAAATTTTCTTTTACATAATATCTTAGCCATGCTTGTAAGGCATTTTTAGTTTATGCTTCTGAATGCTGTGGAGTGACTATTTTAATCCAGAATGAGGCTAGGAAAAACGTTTTTGGATGCAATTCAGTGCTTGTTGACTAGAAATAGGGTGTGGTCCCTTATAACTTAGAAAGTTGTTCCTTCTTTATATCCATCTCAATCTGTTACGACTGATGGACTACTAGACAGCCTATTGAGAACACAGACTCTGGCCACCCTATGCGGAGGAAGATTTTACTACATCAAAATCTTCCAGCACAAAGCAGGTGGCAGCTGTTTCAGCAGCTTCTGATTTTTCACTCTATTCAACACATCCCAGCAGTGGCAGAAATACCATGCCTTGGACCGAGCACTTCACAGCTTTCATCCACAGGAAGACCCAGCCTGAGGCTGAATCACCTGTCCCCAGAAGAAATGTTCCTGTGACCTCCAGAAAAGGTAAGGAGTCTCACTGACAAATCATGGAAAGTAAAATATCCTGTTGGACTCACTGCAACAATTAGGTTTGCTGGTTCCTAACCAGCCCCATGTCTCAATGTGCTGTATAAATGTACTTAGTGCGTAGCAGGGTAGCTAATATAATAAGCCCCAATTATCTTTCTTAATGCAGTATTGAACATATCTGGCATTTTGAACACTGGTTCAAATTTGGCAATATTTGAAGGGATTGCACTATCAGACTTCTCCAATTTTTCATTTATGCCAGGCTGAATCTTACCCTTTATGAACTTATAATGGTAAGATGGATAAGAGGATCTATATTGACATGGTCTTCTCCTGTTATTCTAGTCATAATATGTTGCTGCATTCTCTTCCTTGCAAGCAGCAAGACCTCATAACAGCAACTGATTAGTTTAAGATCTCATTTTAAGATTAAGAAATAGTAAAACCACATCAGGAGTCCCAATGAAGTGAATTCTACAAGTAAAGATGCTCAGCTCAGCATCTGTACGTGCCTTTTTCACAAGCTACCTCACTGTCAGCTTAAGATGCTCCATGAAAGGTGACAAAGTCCTCTGTCCTAGCTAATGTGTCTGAGATGCCCTCAGAGAAGAGTCATACAAAATGAGTTCCATTTAAGCACTCTAAAGGTGACAGAGACATAGGTATCTGTAGCAAGAGCCATAAATGAAAGAAAAAACCTCCTGCCATCTTCTCAGCAGCTGCAACTGCAAAAAAAAAAAGAACTTCTATTACTGTTCTCAGGCATTTGAGAAATAGCCAGATCCAGCTGAATTTCTATATTTTTATTTTAGAAACCAATGCATTATTTTAGGTGCTGTTTCAAATAAGCATCAGTCTTTTTCCTGTCTGGTTAGACTTTTCAGCCACCAAGTCCCAGTCTCACCTTGACAAGAACGAAGCCTGAAATGACTGCAAAGCCAAATACTGTACGGTACTGGAAGTGCTGTAATACAAGCTCTCTGCTATCCATTAATTTTTTTTCAGTAAGGAAAGCAGCTCCACATGGGAAGGCTATAGGGCAAAACTGCAATTTGATTCTTAGGGAATTAATTCACTGACATCAGAGTCCACAAAGTCATTAAAGTAACGTGGCCACTATGTCAAAAGCCACTGGTAACACTGAGAAATCAGCACGGATGCTTGATTTTTACTGTTACCAGAAACAGACCACTGATTCCTAAGATCTGCACAGCTGATACACTGTCATCGGATCTAAACTTAGAATTAGGTGTGAGAGATTTCTGTATCTATGCGTGCTTCTTTGTGACTCCATACTGTTGTTTTTCATAAAGAAGTATTACAAGGAAGGCAATAAATGGAAAGATCCCCACTAAGAGATGTTTTCTTAAGCTTTGGTCTAATTATAATGCAAACACTTTGAAGTTCATCATTTTAATTAGAAACAGAGACTGAGAGAAAAAACAGGGGGTCCATTCCCCAGGTGGGAACTCTAGCTGCAACTGCAGTGCAAGCAATATATAATACTGCATAACTTGAGCCTTACTGAAATGCTGGCTTGTGTTTTGCCTAATGGCAGATCAATACCATACAAATGAAGCAATTACAGTTGTGTCATATAAAGCCTTATTTGGTCAGCAGCCAAAATGGGGATTAGCTGGAAGAGTTCCTAGGACTTTCTGTCTGAATATCATTGCAGAAGTTAATGAGGAAGATCTGATAGTGGTGCCAGCAATCAGACGAGATGGTCAGTACAATAGCCAGTGTGCTGATAATTAAAATGCCCTGAAGCCAGCTGAACATCAGTCCAAGATCAGGTGAAATTATCAGACAAGGGCAATCCAATGCCTCTGGCAACCAGCTATATAATGTTGCCACCATAGGTAGAGCCATGCACATACTAGCAAAGACAAATATACTACTCAGACCAAACCCATTCACTTCAATACAGTAATACTCATGCTTGTAATGTTTCAAACACAAGCAGCCAGTCTAAGAGAAAACAAGGTATGGAAATTACTAATAGATCTCCGCAGTGGATATGGAGATCCAACTCATGTAATTGCTGTTGTCCTGAACACGTGCCCACATGCCACTTTTAATAAAAGAAGATGGAGGAAGTAGGGTCCACTGGTGATGGAGAGTTCTGCTATTGCTTTCTAAAGGGAGGAGAGAACAACATGTGGTCATAGACCATCAACTGTTTAAGAAACCATTAGTTGAAGTTACATTTTCCTCATTGTTTTGACTCCAAAACAGTTTATTTGATCAGATACTGAGAAATATAACATGGGATTTGTTATGAGGAGCACACCTCCATGGATTTGAAATAATCATCCAAACATCTGATGTAGGAATGAACTTTAAATATTCACCGCACCATAAAACCTATGCTATTAATCTTTACTATCCCTCTGAGGTTGATGGGCAATTGCCATTACCCTCAATTTGCAAAGGTGAAACTGAAGCCAGAAGGTGAACTGACCTTCTCCAAGACTCCAAGGAAATCAGGGCAGGATCATAATTAAGTTCATCATTACTACATGACTTCCACCCTCACACTTAGTCAACCATACTTCATTGCCGCTCAGAAAACTTTGGGCCTTTTCAGGCAAGTGATCATACAGAATTTGTTCTTCTGGCCTTCCAGTGGAAATCACTTCCTAGAGATCCTAGAGAAGCATAAACTTCTGTGCACATTACCTCAATTCAGTCTTTAACCTTGACATACTACTAATTTTTCTGCATTCCTTGCCAAATGATAGAGACAGCCAACCTGATGGTCTCACTCCTGTTAAAAAAAAATGCTTCCACCTTTTGACCCCACTCTTAGGGGTTCCACAAAAGTCCATGCTGTCAGTCACTCAGCAGCTATATAAGGCTGCTTGGGAAGATGCTTCCATTGCCCTGGCAAAGCAAAGATATAAAGTGCTGCCAGTTATTTCACTGAATTCAGATACTCCCACTCTCTTTTTCTTTTCCAGCATGAGAAAGGGATTTAGATGAAAACAATCTGATTGTCTTCAGATTCACAGAAATCATAACTAAAGGTCAAAACCAGCTTTTGCACAAGTTGGGGAGAAGACCTTCTAATACACAGAAAACTTAAACATCCCTCTCTATAAACTCCTACTTTCCAAATACTCCTGTAGTGCCAGGATATGGAACATGATGGCTAGAGAAGTCCTTTCACATCCATAATGGTCAAACAAGGATCATAGCATAGTGCAGTCTGGAAGGCACCTCAGGAGATGTCTAGTGCAACCCCCTACTCACACAAGGGTCAGCTCTGAGGTCAGACCAAGCTGCTCAGGGCTCCATCCAGCTCATGGTTTGAAAACCTACAAGGATGAAGACTGCACAAGCTCTCTGGGTAGCCAGTGTCACTGTTAGACTGTCCTCAGGGAGTCAGGGGAAAAAGTTCCTCCTTATATCCAGTCTGAATTTTTTCTGTTTCAGTTCATGTTCATTGTCTCCTACCCTTCTGTCCTGCACTGCTGTGAAGAGCCTGGCTCCATTTCCTTGAAGACCTTCCCATAGGCACTGTGGGCTACTGTTAGGTCACCCCCAAAGCCATGACTGATCCAGGCTGAACGAGCCCAGCTCCCTCAGCTTCTCCTCACAGGATAGGTGCTCCAGCCCGAGCTCCAGCTTGATCACCTTCCACTAAAATTGATTCAATTTATTGATGTTTTTCTTGAATTAGGAGGCCAAAAAGGATGCAGTATTCTAGATGTGGTCTCAGTGTTTGCAATTGTTTTATTTGGTGCCGCAATATTTTCTCTTGTGGTCTACAAATTGGATGAACTAAAAGCACTCTAATTGGAAGTGTCTTGGATAATTGCCCATCATCTAAAAGTGATGCCAAAAGTAGCAGCCTGCTTATTTAGCTGTGATACAAACAATTCCTAAATACTCAAGAAACTGAGATGACTTTCTGTTCACTTTCAACAACACTTTCATGGCCTGAGTTTGCATTATTTAAACTCAGCAGAACCAGAACTAATTGTCAAGTGTTCATGTGGATTTAAAGGACAAAAATATCATTAGCAGGTAAAGTTAGAATATAATTAAAATAATAACATATACTGATTAAAACTTGAGGTGGTGGATCTTAAAAAGCACAGAGTGTATAAATATAGACTGGTCCCACAGCTTTGCGCACACAAAGACATCATCTTTTTAATTAAAACCAATAGAGAAATAAGCATCAGCCTACATCTCAGCTCTTACTATTTTGTGTTGCAACCAGTAAAAAGCTTTTGTGGAAACCTTCAAATTAAAAATCGAAAATGTAAAAATCTTAAAAATTCCCTAGTAATGTCTGCATTTAGACATCTGAAATTTGGGTGATTTTACTTATCTAGAAAAAGTTGAGATATTCTGTAGGAAATAACTCACAGATTTTCAACCAGGTCTGATAAGTTTTTCTGTAGACTCAGAATGTTATGATCCAAAATATATCTGAGCCACACAAATGACACAGCATAAAATGCTATAAAAAGAATTTCCATACTACTGTCCGCAAAATCAGGTGCCTGCATTCATACCAAGGAAGGCAAAGGTCTCATTCTAAATGTAAAAGCCTCTCTTATGACAAGCACAGTTGTAAAGTTTGGCTGCACTAGATGGAACCATATCAGCAATAGATCGTAATAAGCCTAATGTGTAATTATGTGCAGAGGAAGCCTATTCTGGAGGTAACAGATGGGCTGCCAGATGTTGGGGCTGCTCTCACCTGCAGGCCTCGGTCATCCCTGCTGCTAGTAATGGAAGAAGCAAGAGAGCTGGATCTTCCTGCACGCAGATGCTGTTCCTGCCAACGTGCAGTGGGTGGAGAGGGGGGAGGAAAAAAAAAAAAAAGCTCTGTCTTCTCTGGGTCCTGGAGGCAGGTTATTTTCTTTTGTGTGTTCTTTTAGAGTAGAAAGAAATAACTGAAGTGTAACAATAAAAGAGGTCTCTGTCAGGTCAGGGTTGGACCACTTTCATCCAGTTCACTTTTGGCTTTATAAAAGTGCAGGGAAAATTGTAGTTAAACTTGCCTACAGAAAACTGCCAATCCTGCCAAAAAGAGAGTTTCACTCAACAAAAGAGCACACAGCATTGTTCAGCATCATGTGATTTGCTAGAAGATTGCTAAAAGATAGTTAAATGGAAGCCAAATCCTTCCTCAGCTTTGATTTAAGCTCTTACTCAGTGACTTAATTGGAATGGGAAGCAGAGGAAGAAAGACAGAAAATGGGAGTATGGCTTCTTGCTGAAAAAGCTAAGAAAAAGAGAAGTTTTTTGACCCTACTTCCTACAACACACAAGGTAGACCAGTTCAGAGAAATAACTACTGATCAATCAAAGTCACCATTTTATCACACAATCTTTTAAAATTGTGTTGTTCAATGAGATGCACATATGGCCGTTTTTATCTGAAACCTGAGCACCTTGGGCACATCTTGCTGTTGTGGGGCAATACCTGCATTTTAGAGACATCATGTCAATATACACAGTAGCTTAAAAGCTATATTAAAACTGCTCAGGGAGCTGGGGCTGGGTGTCAGTCCCAGGTTTCCTGAGTCTTGTTTTGCGCTTCTTTCCATTGGTAACATTTTCACCTTTCTTTCTAGGATGTTCACTTCCTCCATAATGCCTTCTCCACTGCAGAGTGTGCTGGTCTAAGATACTGTTCTCAGCTCAAAGAAACTCCATGAGAAAGAAAATAAACTTTTTTTTCTACTTTTGATTTGAGATTTCTCACAAGAGCCAAGGCTGCATAAAGACTAAATGGACATTTTGTGTCTCTTGGGAGTCCATCTAGTATATACTGTCAATTGGAAGTGCACAGTTTTGCAACTATCACACAGATTAATCACAAACTGGTTTTCAGTGCTATTTGTTCCCCAAATGTCAGTTCCACAGAGAGGTATTGTTACGAGCTGCTGAGGTGCCTTTCAGTGGCCTGCTCCCTTGCTTTAGTCTACCTACAATTTACCTGGACAATTATTATCTTAGTGGGATAGGCCTTTTACTTGGCGGGAACTGTACCATCAACTTCAAAGGGTAGCTGGCTTGTGCCCTTAATAAATACATATTCTGAAGCCTGGCAGTTTCCTGGGAATTGACACCTAAACAGCCAGAGAGTCGTAATGAAAAGAGAAGAGAGAAATAATAACGAGCTGCATTGTTAAAATATAATGGGCTGCATCTTGCCCTCTGCTGAGCTGCTTTACAAGGGACTGGGGAAATGGCAGGGAAAAGGGCAGGAGAAATTTATTTCTGAAGTGCCAAGAAGCAGAGTTTGTTCCTCAGAGGATCTATAGATTGGAAACAATGATAACCCTTTTTTATCCCGCTGGCATACTCTGAGGATTAGTGCTTATCAAACCTTGGCAAACTCCAGAAAGTCAGTAAGATGTGTGCACAGCAATGGTATCCAGATTTTTGAGAGATTCTGATCTTCACTGATAGTTTTAGGGAAGTACACTGGTTATACTTAAAAATATGTCCCTTTTTACCTGACAGAGAAGTTAGCAGCCTGGACATATATCATTTGGACAGATTTGATATTGTGAAGCTCCTACTCTGTTTGCATTAAAATATTTCTGAAGTAAAAAAAACAAATAAAAAAAAACATGTTACTGGTTTTGATGCCTTGATTTCTTTCTGATTGTAGAAAATGAGGCTGTCATAAAACTTGTGGTGGTGCTGACTACCATGGACTGGCTCAAACAATGCTTCTATATGACAGCACAGAAATTTCACCTTTAGTAATAAATATCAGAAGGACAAAGCTCTTATATAAATATATTGTAAAAAAAGAAAATAAAGCAAAAAAAGACTCATTGTGCTATTAAGCCAATGCTAAAGCTGAAGAGACAGAATGGTAGTTTCACCTTTTTTACTGATTATACTGCTAATTTAAAAATACCTATTGCCATTGCAGTCTTTAAATTAAAAATTGCCTTTTTAGGCAATATATTATTGCTGTTTCCATGTTCTGTCCTTTCACTTCTCAAAAGCACCTCGTTTCACAACTGTTCTCACTAAAATCCTAGTATCTTCCCTGCAGTAAGGTCCAGGATGACATTAACAAAGAGGTGCCGCAATTTGACTGTGCGACCAAAATGGGAGCTGGGCTTCTTGGAAGAGCTTTGCCTTCTGTCAGTGGCTTCTAATGTCATTTCAAGTGTAGTAAAATAGAAATGGCAACAGAACAAATTCCTGTGACTTTTGTTCTCTCCTCCAGATCATGGAGAGCTTTGTTCAATTATGAATTCCCCCCTGAAGTCTCAGGGTGAAAACATTCTGCAACTGGCAATGAAGAAATGGGCTCTGTGGGGCAAGGTAGATCAGAGATGGCTCTTTGAAGTACTTGAACAGAGAAAATTCAGTTGACTGCAGCATTGTGGACACTAATGAGTTATTTTCTTCAAAAGAAGATATATCAGAATATACAGAGAAATATCAGAAACTTCATTAATAACAAAGTCCTTCACCGCAATTTGGTGACTTAAGTCAGGATTATTACAATTTCCTGCCTCTTTATGTAGAAATTGCAAGAAAGGGCAAAACTCCTTCAAGTAGAAGATTTTGCTCAAATACATTTGGTCCTACATCTTGCAATAGACCTCATTAGCTATCATCAAATTTTTCTTCTTTTTATAGTGCTCTTCATATGGGGAAGAACATTCTCTTGATTAAAAATTAGAAAATTAATCCAATAGGCATCACTGGGGAACAGAGTAAGCTGGGATTCTGACCTCTCTTCCCAAGGCTTTATTTTTACATTTAAAACAGACATTCTGTTTTCAGACAGAAATAATCCAGATAACCGAAACTAAGTGTATCTCCTAGGTTCAGCTTAAAGAACAACTTGCTGACATTCATGGACAGGCTCTCTCTTCACTGATCTTCTTTTGACCCCTGACTTTTGCATTCCCTGCTAAGCCGTGGCCCACTCTCTGCCTTTTTAACTAGTAAATGTTATTTTTAGTAGACAGAAAACCCAACAAGCTCTGAAGGACCTGACCTGCTTGAGAAATACTCAGGCTATAAGCTCTGACACTGAACGGGTAATGGGGTGGTAATTCAAGCCTTGTAATGCCTAAAGTGAAGACTATTAAGCAAAGTCATACAGTATGATCTACATCATCAGTCAAACAGGATAATGTTTACAATATGCATAAAATGTTATAGATCACATTGTAGTTCTCAAATAATTTTGCACCACAGAAAGAAACAATCTTGTAATATCTTAGAAAGTGAAACTCCTGACTAAAATCCTGTTCTTTTAAATATCAACAGACCTTCCCAAAACAATGCAGGGACTGGAAGAGGGACTCCAGGAAGTGTAGTGACAGGACAAGGGGCAACGGTTTTAAATTGGAAGAGAAGAG
>JAOXJM010000001.1:193541048-193552811 GCA_026413425.1 Tringa solitaria
TGTATGAAGGTGGTAAAACTATCTGCAAAAAATCACACAGGAAGTGATTTCAACATCAGAAGCTTATGGCTTCTCAAATTTTAAACAGAAATTAGTTGTGACCTTTTCTGCTAAGCAGTGAAAGAATAGCATTCTGTGTCAGGAGACTGAATATTTAATTGGAGCTGACTGTTACTGTACTGGGAAACACCTGTTACATGTGCTTAATGGTATTTCAACCCCAGCCAGCATTTCTTCTGCGAGGTTAATATCAAGGGCTGTAGAGCCCCATGTAGAATATTGCAGGCATTCGGACAGATCAGGGACAAATGACCAAAATTTCCTGGTGGTTTTTAATCGAATGTTAAAAAAAACCCCAGGAAAATAAACACCTCCCCTCTCCCCCAACCTTCTGTACAGTTGTAGCAAAACTGTACACCACAGCGCTTCAAACACTGTTTCCCCTGGGATATGATGGAAAAATCAACTACCGAGCTTAGGTGACAACTGAGCTGCTCTATGCAGTCTGAAGATGTCCAGCTTCCAGAACAACCAGCAGTGCATATGGGTCTCAAGGGAATATGGGATAAAACGTGTCCACTCTCAGTAACACGGATAGGACCAAGAGGCACTGGGGTATGGTGTAAAGAGCAGGAGAGGAGGGGACCCTTTCATGTGGCACAGAAAAGGATCAATCTCACTGGCCGGCATCAAACTGTTAATCCTTTAATGTGGTTGGGAATTAGAAGATGTAAAATGCTTCCCAAATAGATGATTTTGTTAACTTGCTAATTCAGTTGCAAATTCTGTCCCAATCCTGATGGCTTACAAAAAGCCCTGCTTGAAGCATAGCCAACTACTCAGAGTACTCATGTTTATGATTTGGGGATCTACTAGAGAAGATGACATCCTCTTATAGCTCAGCTTTGCAGGAAAGTCTCTGGCTGACTGATTTTTCTGCTTTCTCTATGCGGAATAGGCTAGGGAACCTGATGTTCTGTAAATCATCTGGCAAAAACTCAAGGAAGTTGCAGAGAGGATGCTCTTCATGGATTCTCTATGGAAATCTTAAGCAGCAAACTTTTATAAGTTGACTGGAAGAACGATTTCCCTTAAAGCTATACCTGTAAAAGTACATTAAACATGCTTGGAGCAGCTCTTGGCTTTAAGGCCAGCTGGCACAGGTCAGTCTGTGTCACTACCATGAAAGTTATTTAACCTCTAAACCAGGATGCCTGCATTCAAGCTGCTCATAGGGCATGGACTTTTCGCCATGCTAGTGCCCAGCTGGGCTCTGAAATTGTTTTGGAGAGTAATTATTAGAGGAATTGTGAAAACCCCAACTATAGATGGACCAACTGGCATGTGGTAGTTTTTTCTAGGGAGATTAAGGCATGCTATGAGTTCATTGGTGAAAATGTTCTCACCTCAATAATTTTAGGATTTTTTTTTATTCCATCAATGAAATGAAAAGTTTCTCTAAGAATTCTGATCTGTTCTCAGTGAAGATATTAGCAACTGCAGTCATCATCAAGCACAGCTATGTTTTTCTAACATCAGATACTATTTCTTTGGATATGTTGGAACTATATTCATTAAATATTACAACTTTGTGTTTCAACAGAATAGTTAACTGTTACACTATTCTGAAGAATTCTTCTCCAGACCACTGCATAACTCTTAGTTGCTCTTAGTTGCTGAACTTACTAGGTTTGCTCTTTAATTTTATTATTGATGTCTATCTTAAAATTCTGTCTTAATTCTGAATTGCCTACTTGTGTACTTGTGGTTTATTATATGTGGTGGAGTCTCCATTTCTCAAACTAGACCAAGAGCCCTATTTCTTTTTTTAAGGATCTGTCCCCCATCCCATGAAAATGAATAAATGAGTGATTTTCTTCCCAACTAAGTTTTACAATGTATCAGGTATAGATGCTCTCTAGCATTAGTTCTAACATTAATGAAATTCTAAGGATGTGCAAACTGTTGACGTTCAAATGTTACAAGGTACTAGTTGAATAAGTAGTAGAATTTGCATGAAACTATTTGATTTTCTCTTGAAAATAAATGAAAGCACAGAGATCTGAAACAGAACTCTGTTTCTTTTCTGTACCCCAAGGATAAATAAAATGCACATATACTTCCTATTGTATGACTAAAACTATGATAAATTAAATCCTGCTTCAAAAATTGGTATGCTTACCCCATAAACAAGTTCTCCCACCATCCCATTCCAGATTTTTGTCTCTGGATCCCTTGCTCCATATTTTCCATCAGGAACAATGGCAATTTTGTACTTGATACCAATATGTTTTGCAATTTCTGACGCCAGATCTACACAGTATCCTTCAAACTTGTCATTCCCTTCAAAGGTATCATGGTTTTTCTTGAACATAACATATGGGGCTTCCTATAATGAAAGAAGTAGAACTGTAAAGGAGAAGTATACAGAATATACTCTGAAAAGTAACATATCATCTACTGACTGAACAACACACATCTTACCAAAACTTCATGGATAGTATTAACACATTTAAATTAAAATGTATGAGCATAAATCCTTCTGGACTGTAATTTGGCTTATACATTTCACAAGACTTATCAACCTTAAAAACACCAATACTATCCAAGAATGCATAGAAATTTAACTTTGTTTTAAATGAAAGACCTCAGTGCAGTATATGCAAAATTTAAAGCATGAATAGAGGTTGCACCTATATAATGTAAACGACTGTGGGATAATGCAAGGTATTATTTACGCTTTTGACTTCAGTAAGTAAGCATATCCCCTAACAAAGTGTACTTACTGTCTGTGTAATTTCAGGTGCACAGCCTGAATGATTTGCTTTCTCGGGGTTTAGAATGCATAGTTACTAAGAGGCTGCATAACTTTTAGTGACAATATAGAAATAGGAAACGCATATCCTCTCCTTCGAATAAACAGTGCAGACTCTGCAAGGTCTTTTAGGATTAATCTAAGCAATATGCATGGACAAGAATGGTATTAAGCTGACACTGACTTTACATGCTGCATGAAAAAGAAATACCAAAAGATTTTTGATTGGTGAGTGCCTTTGAAAACAATGAAGCTTGTCTTGAAAAGTGGATTTTACATTCCTTGTGTAAACCATACTATCACAATAGTGAACATTATGTGTTTGGGAAATCAAGGTAACATTAGGAAAACAAGGTCACATTTTTCTTTTGTGCTCTGTGTGGATCCAGACAGCAATTATTATGTAAAAAAGTACTTTCTGGTAGCATTTTAAATTACTTTACATAACTCATATTCCTAGCCAGTTCCAGATAAAATACTTGTCACTAATTTCAACTTTTCTTTGAATTTACATCACAAAATACTGGCAACTTCAGTTTTCTCTGTGCTGGCCCTGGCAAATATTTTGTAATCTCTATTAGGTGTTTTTAACAATGGAAGATATGTGGCACTGCATGAGCAATAAGGGGACCGAAGAAACCAATTCCAAAATTTTTCAGCATGTCAGGTAAATTTTTCCTTTTGGATACCAATATGCAGCTCATGTTAGCAGGGTGTGGACCCACCCAAGAGAAGAACTTGACAGGCAAGGCTGAACAGTGTCTTTCCTTACTTTACTATTATAAGGTGTGAAGGCAGAGAAATAAAAAAGAGAGAGATTATATACGGGAGACACTATTCCCTTTACTTATGTAAGTTTACTCCCTGTGGTAATTGTGCTCAGGACCCACCTCCAATTAAGGATGGGAGAACGGAGCTTTGGGTAATGTGAACGGAGAAAATTGTGTAGTTTGTTTACTTCAACGTGAGAGAAAGGTCACAGATTAAATTCAACACAGTTTGGGAATGACAAAGTGTTAGTGTTTCCTTAAAGACAGTCAGATCCCTAAGTATTGCAGGAATGTCCCACTCCCAGGTGTATTACCAGAACACCTCTTCTCCCATCATCTCCTTCTTACATAATTCTCTGCTATGCACATGCCTCTTCGGGCCACAATCCCTTTCCAGTAATTCAGTGTTGGACACCATTCATGCATTATTGCCATTACTTCAGCTAATGAAAAACACAGCAGGGAAAAGTATCCACAATTGCCACTTCCAAAGTCGAACTCTGTCTAACTACCTCGTTCCTTGACCTATATATAAATATAAATGCCCAGAGAAATTTGACAACAGCAGATTGCTGCAGTTCTTGAGCACATAGTTATGACCACTGCACGGCAAAGGACTGCCAAGGACTTCTAAAACTGGGGCTGTTATCATCTTGAGGTGTGTGTCCTGGGCACTGATAAGACCACTGAGCTACAGCATTAACTACACACTGGAATCACTACTACTACTGCATTCCTATCCCCAGCTAAATCAGCTTAATCTCAACCACCTTTCCTCCAGGGGGAGGGAGAGAGAAAAGGAAGGAGAAGGGGTCTTTGCAGTAGAAATTGATTTTGGGAAGTATTTTGGGGGCATGAATTACATGTTCCTCACTTATGTAGACATTTTGTTCCCATGAAAGGAAAAGCCAAAATCTGGGCCTTTCTACATATGTTATTTCACAAAAATGGTTAAAAATACTAAGGCAAAAAATACTAAGTCTCCTGACTCTGATTTAGACAACTGCTAGCTAGAAACACAACCAAGTCTTGTCCAGCATCCTGTGTTTGTGGACTGTCCTTACAAGCTTCAGATAGATTCAAAAGAAATTTTGTTTTTCAAAGACCAGAGTTAGTGACTGCTCTCTTCTGATTCAGCCTTTCTTATAAAACCCAAGCCAAAGGGATACAATTAAAATCACACCAGGAAGTAATCACTCTGGAGAGGGACAGAAAGCAGACAGACACAGAGGAGGCCAGGTCAGCCTGTTCCTCTTCCCAAAACCCAGACACTGTGCTTCTGCTTGCACCTCATCACTGACAGGGCTGCTACAAAAAAAGCATTTAAACTGCCTCTGCACATCAGAGCAAAGTGACAGATGCCTTATTTTTCCTGTTAAAGGCTAAATAAACTGCAGCCCTCCTTCCCATGAGTCCTGTCAGGGAACACTGAGAAGGGAAGCAGTGAGGTGCAATATTGTCCTTGGTAGGTCCAAGCAGCAGCCAGTCCCATACAGCGGAGGGACCACCAAGTGAGGGCTCAGAAGACCTGGGTTCTGGCAGGGATGTGTTGAGTAACTTCTCTTGCTGTGAGTGCTTTAAAAGAAGCAGGAATTGAATGAGATCTGCTCAAATAAAATAATATAGTTAAAAGTAATGGGAACACCTACTACCTCTTGCTTACTATGTTGTCCTTTCCCTACTACCTATTTTACACAAAATAAATAACAGTTTCTTTAATTGTTGTGCCTACTTTACCTGCCAAGTATTGAGATATGTGTTTCCAAGGTAGAATTTGAAGGGGGTATGTAGGTGGGGCTGAATGTGTGAATGATGTAGACTGTTTGCAAAAAAAATCAAATAGTAGCACTAGCTTTAAATTCTGTCCATTTCAGACATTGGGGGTGACTCAATCTAATGAGGTACAGATGTTATTATAATAACACCAGGGCACTGAAAGGCAAGTTTTACTCGTTTGATAACAAGCATTTTACACCAATGAACTTGCAAGGTCACACTGCAAAGTCATAAAATATCTGAATTGATCAATAGCATGTACTCAGCCATATCTTGATGCTCTTTTCTATTTATGGCAGTGAAAAGGATGATTTTTTTCCTGTATAATATATTACAATAGCATTTTCTCAATTAGTAGTAATGTTAGTGTAACCATGCTAGTCTACAGATATAAGAGATGCATGGTATCTATGGAGAGGTAATATCTTCTATTAGATCAGTTGAAATAACTGAAAACGGTAGGCATGTTTTTTTACTGTTTCCAGTTATGGCACCTTATCTAATAAAAATATTACTTCTCCCCACCATTTTTGTATTTACTAAATTTTTGAACTACAGACTCTTAACCTACTGATGTAAAAAAACAGGTTTGACTTACTGCTGAATGAGGTTTAACACCAGAATATTTGTAAGATTTCAGCTGCTTAGTAGTATTCTATGGGGTAGTGAATCAAGGAAAAGTCCACATTGAAATGATCAATGACTAGCACGGAACAGATATTTGAAATGGTGCAAGCTTTACTTATATAACTCACAATTTTATAACAATACTTAACATTTGTAAATACAAGTTGATGTCTGCAACAATTACCTTTATAGATGTAAACAAATCATTCCACCACATTGCCACAAATTCATGTGTACAGTAAAATGCTCACAACTGATGATTCATACTATAAGGGCAGCTGGAGAAAGTAACTAACCCATATACCAAACAGATCTATGTTTGGCTTTCCTATTCTAAAGTTAATTTCAAAATATTTAAACATTGTAAAAATAATTTGCAAAAGGACAAATATTTGTGCAAGGAAATGTCTCATTTTTAGAACAGGAGTCGCACACATTATCACACTTTATTCTGAAAGAAACTTCTATCAATGGAAGGTTTTCAGGTTTTGTGTTTTGGTTTGGTTTGGTTGGTTTTGGTTGGTTTTTTTTGTTTGGTTGGTTTTTTTTTTCTGAATAAAGTGTCCAGGATTCGGTTTGAAGTCTTTATTATTGTCATGCATCAAACTTCAATTTTTTTCTCCAGTCTACTAAAGAATTTAATTAATAAAATTTCCAATGAAAAAATATTTTTTTATTATGAGAAATGAGGTTATAGTTAGAATTTTTGAGGTAAGACTGTCAAGAATATATCATTCAAAGTAATGAAGGTGGTTCTCAGTCACCTAATGAAGGTGTCTGTCATCTGAGATGCCCTAAGGTAACCTGTTTGACCTCCAAGTGCTTTGCTCTTTATGGATAGGTCTGATATCCTCAGTGCCAGGCATACACCTACGGGGCACTGAATCAATTTATAAATCTTTGTGGACGTTGATGAAAACTTACATTCTTGGGGCACAACTCATCCCACATGCCTGAAACAACACACAGTAGCTGAGACATCCACGCTGAACAGTCACGTATGGTGTAAACCAGGCAAGTGTCATCCTGACAGTGTAAGAAATGTGGGGTAAGGAGTATATCCTAGAGCATCTTAAATGTCACTGAGTATTTATAAGTGGGCAACTTAATCAATACCCTTTGTAAAGTCCTCTACATTTAGATGATTCAGTCTTGAATTGGATCCTGCCCTTGAAGCCTAATCTGCCAACAGCAAGACTATCTCATTAAAATACTGAGCTGGAAGCCACAATGCAGACACAGCTCATTGTACACTGAGCTTTAGTTCTAAAGGAATTTTATGATTTTTTAAGTTTTGCAATCTTGGAGTAGGTACAGAGTTGGCTGTATCATCAAATGGACTAGAGAGTTTGGAGCAGTCTTCGCAGCCTGTTCTCCTGTATTCTACCTTAACATCTTGTCACCGTATTTCTCAACTTGCTAAATTAAAGATGATAAATCTTCCTAGCTGGTTAAGTCACTCACTTTACCTTGATGTTAGAGGAGGGCTTTACACAGCATCCCTTCTCTAGTCATATAATTACTTACAGTGCCCTTGAAGATCCCAAGCCACCCCTGGAGGGAGGGAATACTTCTGCACACAGGTAGAAAACCTAACCTTTCCAGAGGGCCATAAGTGCACGAGGTTGTGCACCACATAAGGTGCTCTCCCAGTGTCTTTGCCTAAACCATTACACCCAGGAACTATAAAACCCAGGACTACATGGCAGCTGATAAAGTGCATGAGCTGCCCTTGCTGCCACCTCTCTCTGGGCTGCTCATTCACCCCATGACTAATTGGAGATAGATTGAGTGCCTGTGCACTAAACCAAAACTGTAAATTAAATTCTATGGGCTCTCACTACACCACAAATAAACATAACATTTTGCCAAGTAGAAAACATTGAAGTAAGTTCTGAAGATTGCAGAGCTAATTTGTTATACTGCACCTTCTATGCAATAGCCATACAGCCACATTACAGCAAAGTAAGCATAGACACATAAAAACTGAAGAAACAGCAGGCAAATCAACTTGTGCTATTTGGCTTCAGGCAAAAATTAAAGCGAGCCATGCTGAAAACTTGTAAAATTCTCTTATGCTGCCACGACACCTGTCTTTGAAGACTGAAAAGCCTGACAGCACTGGTTGCAGAAGCTTTTCAGTTTAATGTTGGAAAATATGCATGCAACCAAAATTATATGTGTTGTCTACAATGGTTGAACTTCCCTTCAATGTGAAGAGGACAATGAAGAGGTGAAAAAGTCTCTGTCTGGCATTTGCAATATGACTATAATACAGTGAAGAGCAAAATAACAGGAATCTGAAAGTTATTCTAGTTAAATATATCTTTTCTTTGTGTGTGTGATCATATGCTTGTGGATGCTAAATACATTGCCCTGGCAGGCCGACATTAAGAATCATGGTTCTAATCTGCCTTTAGCATCATGTGTGCAGCTCCCAATGGAGACCATGGGAGATGGGCATGATAAGGCAGAATTCACCATATATTCTTATTCAAACCAAATTCTGATATATTTCTCTTGCACTGTGATTCAGAAACACTGAAAGGGGACGCTTTTGGTCAAGAAGCAGTGCTGCTTTCAAATAATTGCATTTATCCCAAAATGACATGCTGCATAAACATAGGGCATGCTTTGGAATATTAATTCAGCTTTTTGGTTTTGAAAATGATCCCACCAGTCCTTTCAATACAGGGACTGGAAAAGTTCTTTTGAAGATAACATTTATTATGCACATCAAAATGCTTCAATGCAAACAGGACAGGCAAGATAACACATTTTAAAAGCGTTCTTGTTTTCCTTTTTTCCTTTCTGGCAAACAGGAACCTTTTATATTACTTTTCATTACTATTTTTTAGTCGTTTCTCCTAAGCTTGGAGCTATTTATGGAAATTACAGTATTCATGTATGGTAGCTTCAGTCAAAGATATCAGGATTGGTATGAGAGGAAAAATTTCGACTGAAAGCTTGTTATTCACATCGTTCTCTTCTCAGCTTGGCAAAGTTGAAGGTTAACGTCATCTGTTCTAGACATTTCAGATTAGTCACAGAACTTTTCTTGGTGGTTCAGTGCCTGGTCATCCAGTCAGAGGAACAGTAATCCATATGGAAAAATTAGCTCAATGCTACTAGACTGGTGGTTAATACTTGAGCCTTAGTTAGGAATGTTCGCAGCATCTTGGGACTCTTTTCTTCCTTGATCAATTTCTTAAAATAGGATTCTTCATCAGAGGCTGAAAAGAGGAGGACTGTACTGAAGTATATTTTTTTTCCATCACCAAGTCTTTTTTTTTTTTTTTAGGAAAAAGATACATATATTTTTAATATATTTTAAAAGTCCCATGCAAAAAAAATAAAATTAAATAAAATGTTACACTATTTGGTTAGGAGTTACATTCTGAATTGTTGTATAGTGGTTTGGTTGGTTTGCATCCTGAAATGATAATCTTCAACAGGAGATTTGTTAAGACATACATAATGTATAAATGCTAATAAACACTGTTGGAAATCTGGTAACTAACTGCACTTTTGATTAAGAAAATGTCTCGACACTTTCCTTTGGATTATTTTCAGCTCTGTATTAACTTAGAAAAATTGTTGCTAAACAACACATACAGAATATTCCTTCCCATTTGAGATACAGCTTATTCTAAAGGGTTAAAATATCTTGTCTAAACGAAGCAGATGAAAAGAGCAGTGGACTGCGATGTAAAATCTTAAAAGCGGTCAGGTAAAGGTCACGCTTTGCCAGTTGGCCTTGACAAACATCAGCTTAAAAGGGCATGTCTGACTACAGAGGGAAAATTGTTAAGTATTTTGTTTAAAATACAGATTCGTAAGAAATGATGGTTTTGAAAAACTCTGTATTAAAAATGTAAATGAATGAAACAATTGCATTATCCTTTGCAACCACTCTTTAAAAACATCAATAACACCAGAAAATCAATCCCCAAATATATTTCGATTTTATTAAAACAGAAATTTTATTGAAATGCTGAATAAACAGATTAAGAAATTTGTTTTAATGCATCTACTAAATTCATGTTTTCACTCACAGTTAAAAGTAGATAACCCACTTCTCATTGGGGACTGAACTACACTACCTAGAATTTTAGCTCTTGCTAAAGCCAATTTTTAATTTATAATGTATCAAAAAAAAGGACACTGTCATTACAGGCATCTAATTTTATACCCTTTGCTCAGTTCTGTCATTTAGAGGTTTTGGGTTTTTCTTTTCTTCCAGTTTATTGTGAGTCAAGATTTATCAATTAGAGCTTGAAAGAATTCACTTATATTCCTGAGACTTACTTTTGTAAAAAATTAAATAGACTGAATAAAGAAAAAAATACCACAACTCATTTTTAAAAACCTGATTTCAAGTGAATTATTATATTAAATGCATACCAAAAAAACTCTGTACAGACATGACAGTTAAGATAATTAGGATATATGGTGCTCACCCTCCCACTAACCTGGCAGACTAAATTAGACCATAACTAGAAATGAGATTGTGTCACACACAGGTATAAGCATTAAAAAAACAAACACCTTACCAAAATTGTAGTGACAACTACTGTTCTGTTCTCAATGGCTGAAGTGTCATTTCCAAGTGTAGGTTCATGCTGAATCAAAACTAATTTATCCATGTCATTCCAGTAACCAACCTACAAAACAAAATGTATACAATTTACAGTAGAGAAGTCCACATTCTGCATAATTACAAATATAAATGGTTATAAGCACAACAGAGTGATCTGAAGATAATTTGGTACAAAAGGAAGTGCTCATAGACAGGCGGACGGTGGTATGTATCTAACATTTTGGTGATACCATTTTGCACCACTGCTGCACAGTCTCAGAGCTGGTATTGCTGTCACTCAGCTGCTCTTGAATGATTTGAGCTCCAACCAGAGGCATAATTTAAATCTCACTCTCATTAGTTTGAAGCCTTCCTGGGTCATAAATGCGCTATAAGAATTTTTGCTCTCCACAAGAAAATTCTCATTCACTAATCCTCCAGATCTTCTGGTCTTAGATGGACAAGTGAAAGACAGGTGGATGACAGCTTTGCAATTCAGTGGCTGGTCTCAATTCGCTGCTCCACCATGGGCCTGCCAGGAGACCTCAACCTGAGGGCTTAACTCCAGGCTCATTCCACTGAACTGCTGGCACTGACCTTTAGTACCTACCTTAGAAGCCCTGTTATTAAAGCTTTCTTTACACTCGCTGGACAGACAGGTACCACCAGAGAGTGACTGAGCTCATGAAGGATAAGCACACCTCCTAAAAAAAGTGCTTGATTTCCCCAATAACTATAAAGCACAGTGATTTCAATCTAGAAGTGTCTCCGGTAAGTACATATAGGAAGGTGGAACAAATCAGGTTTTCACCTCCCTGGCTGCATTCAGTCTGCCCTGTCCCTTCCCAGAGCAGCCCTATGGTGAAACAGCTGCTTTTGTTCATTGCTGGCTCTACTCCAGAAACAGGTTTGAATCACTTGTTCTTGTATTCCCATGGAGAAAAAACCCTCAAAAGTGGTACACCTGCAATCAGAAGCCTTCCCTTAAATACACACACCACTCTTTGCAGTGCACACCACTGCAGCCCGCAGCTGTGCCCTCTGCATTGTTAGTGATGCAGCAAGAAATGAGTCAACATCCTTTTCTGTGAGGGCCCAGGGATGTGGCACTTGGAGACATGGTTTAGAATCACAGAATCATAGAATCTTCTAGGTTGGAAGGGACCATCAAGATCATCTTGTCCAACCATCAACCT
>JAOXJM010000001.1:193552911-193591635 GCA_026413425.1 Tringa solitaria
TAAGGGGCCCAAAACTGGACACAGTACTCGAGGTGGGGCCTCACCAGTGCCGAGTCCTGTCACCCATGACTTGGGAGAAAAGACTGACCCCCGCCTCTCTACATCCTCCTTTCAGGTAGTTGTAGACAGCAATAAGGTCTCCCCTCAGCCTCATTTTCTCCAGGCTGAATAACCCTAGTTCCCTCAGGTGTTTAGTTGGACTTGGCAGTGTTACGTTTATGGTTGCACTCGATGATCTTGAAGGTCTTTTCCAATGTAAATGATTCTATGATTCTGTGAAATGCCAAGTGGTTCATGACAGTCCCTTGTCTCTCTTACTTGGAGATGTCTAATTCCACCTTCCCTCCCATTCTTTCAGCACGCCAGACATAGGTTCCTTAGCTGAAGCTGTTCTCATATCTAACCTGTGTTTCAATAGCAAACAATCCCCCTTCTCCCCTCCTTGCTGTTCTCTTTTCTGCAACTAGATTATGGTTGTCTGTGGACCCTCTGACAAGGTTGCTCAGTGCCTGTTCCTCTGACCTAGCACTGATGGCACTCAGCTCCACGCCAGACGGACAACATGAACACAAACATGTCAGTAGAACAGTGCTCTAACCCCATCCAAAGGGGCTGCCCGGGTTCCTGAGAATGTGATGAATTAAGAAACTGATCTTTTTTCCTAGGAAAGGTGCAGACAGAAGCAATGGTCTTTAAAGGTTCCTACCAAAGAGGTTCAATTCAAGTTGGCACAGCTCATTTTCAGAAGCACCTGGGGACCAGTCAGCAGTAACTCTCCCTTCACTCCTTCCTTCATTAATTAGGAGTTCATGAGACCAAGAGCTGGGAGAGAGGAACGCCTTGTCAATCTTATCACAAGAAGAAAGGGAGTTTTAGTAGAAATTGGGTTCCAGATAGAGCTCCAGTGTAACTGTCAGTGCCAAAGGACAGTGTGTACCTTGGATGAAAATACTTCAGTATGATGGAAAATGGCTAAATTTTCAGATCAGTTATGCAGCTAATATTATTTCTAACATTATTGTAGAACCCAGACTAAAATTCACCATCACATAGGATTCTGCCCTCATGATGTGGAGAAACACCTTGTTCAGATCAATGCAGTGATGTGATATGAGACTCTAGAAGTGCAGGGGAGAGCTTTTGCTTCCTGGTCTCATGTGCATTAAAGAATCCTGTATATTATTAAAACAGCCAGCTTTCTTCTTGATTCTTACATTTACTATTTCGTTATTTTCCTTTTTGAAAAATAATTATGCAGGGGCAAGTAACTTTAGCAGTCTCTAGAGCAGCGTGCAGACACACTCACCACAGAGAACTACAAATATATGAAGTAATTCAAAACGAATGAGTGAGTAAGAGTCAATATAAGTGAATATTTTTTTCTATTAGTGAAGCAAACAAGCACAAACTTTTCTCATGCACAACTTCTGGTATATTTAGTTGAAATGTTCCTTTTCTCTTTGCAATTTTTATTACAGTAGAGGAGCCTTGATTTAGGTATCTGCAGCTAACAGGAAACTTCAGCATTACTGATACAGTGGATAGGGAGGTTTTCTTCTGAGTAGGATGCACTGCTAATAAAGATTCTTTTTCATCCAGACAACTATAGAGTCACAGATACAATTGATAACTGAAAATGTCAAGTTCCTGTCAGAAATTGTGACTAGCTAAAGGCAGAATACGTACACCAAAACCTGGGAGTTTGGGAAAGTCATTATAATAGTGAATGATTGTTTTTCATTGCACAATTCTTCGCTGCTGGAAAGTTCAGAAGGAAAGCAGAAAATGAATGATGTACTGTGTTATAAAAGTAAGTACCATATGAAAAAGCAGACAGTGATAAAGGAGGCTTTTGAGGAACGGCAGGTATTTTTTAAAGGAATTTTAGCTTGTGTGGTTGGGTGTGAGTTTGCATACGTGCGTCTCAAACCTGCATTAAAGTAACTCTGGAACTGGATTACTGAATAAATATATAAGATATATGATGACACTTGTGTAGGTATATAGATTCATAGTCACTCTGAGAGCACTAAATAACAATATGTTTTCTTATAAATACCTCAAATCCCCAAGGAAAAGAAGTCCTCAAAGGATAGGACTGAATTCAGCTATTAAAGTACATCCAATTCTATTTGGATTGCAATTGGACTTTATAGCAGTTGCATCCACTTATACAGAGGGTGAATTTGTCTTTTAGAAAACAATATTGCAAAAATATCTACTTCAAAGTAAATTTGTCACAACAGCATGGCATTTGAATGAATAGTGTCATTTCTGAAGGCCCATGTACCTTGTAGCAGTCACTGAAGTGCTCCTGCTGAAGCCTGTGAGTTATTAAGGGCAACAGAATACTCCAAAATTTTCCTGTTAGTTATTGCCCAAATTGCCATTTAAAAGGCAAAGCTTAGACTGCCATGTGCATGTACGTGTATACGTATATGCTTTGTTTAAATTTTTTCCTCTTTTTTTTTCTTTTAAATCTTGTAACATGATGAATGGTAAATGACAGAATCACAGAATGATTGAGGTCGAAAGGGATCTCTGGAGGTCACCTGGTCCAGTCCCCCTGCCCTCCCTAAAGCCAGCTGCTCAGGATCACGTCTGGATGACTTTTGAGTATTTCCAAGGAAGGAGACTCCAAAACCTCCCTGGGCAACCTGTGCCAGTGCTTGGTCACTCTCACAATAAAAAAGTGTTTCCTGATGTTCAGAGGAAACCTCCTGTGTCCCACTTTTTGCCTGTTGCCTGTGGTCCTGGGCATCATTGAAAAGAGCCCGACACAATTTTCTTTGCACCCTCCCTTCAGGTGTTTGTACACATTGATAAGATCCCTCTTGACCTTTCCCTTCTCCAAGCTGAACGGTCCCAGCTCTCTCAGCCTTTCCTCATAGAAGAGGCGTTCCTTTTGCTGGAGTCTCTATAGTCTGTCCATGTTTCTCTTGTATTGAGGAACCCAGAACTGAACACAGTCTCCAGGTGTGGCTGCACCAGTGCTGAGTAAAAGGGAATGATCACCTCCCTTGACTTGCTGCCAATATTTTGTCTAATGTAGCCCTGGACACCACTAGTGTTCTTTGCTGCAAGGGCATACTACTGGCTCATGTTCTACTTGGTGTCGACAAGGACCTCCAGTGCCGTTTCTGCCAAGCTGTTTTCCAGCGGTGCTCAGCATATATTGGTTCCTGGCATTGCTCCTCCCAGGTGCAGGACTTTGCATTTCTCCTTGTTGAACTTCATGAGGTTCCTGTTGACTAACTTCTCCAGCCTGTCAAGGTCTCTGTGGATGGCAGCCTAACTTTCTGACATATCAGCCACTCCTCCTAAATTGGTGTCATCCACAAACTTGCTGGTGGCACAGTCTGCCCCAGATCCAGAACACTCATGAAGATGTTAAACAGGACTAGATCCCCACGATAAACTGCCAGTTACTGGCCTCCAATGGGACTTCAGGCACCATTGATCATCATCCCCTGGGCCTCGCCCTTCAGCCAGGTTTCAATCCATCTTGTTGTCTGCTTATGCAGCTCCTACACCAATAGCTTCTCTGGGAGGATCTTATGAGACAGTGTCAAAGGTCTTAGTGAAGTCTAGGTAGACAATATCCATGGCTCTCCCCTCACCTGCCAGGCCAGTCATTTCATTGTAGAAGTTTATTAAATTGATCAAGTGTGATATCCCCTGGGTGAAGTCAGCCATGCTGACTACTCATGATGATTTTCTTGTCCTTAATGTGCCTGGAAATGGTTTTCATCACCTTCCCAGGGACTGAAGTACAGTTCCCTGGGTTCTCCTTCCTGCCCTTCTTGAAGAGAGGAGTGACATTTACTTTCCTCCAGTATTCAGACACTTATCCCAATCTCCATGATCAATCAAAGATTACTGAGTGTCCTCAAAATGCCATCTACCAGTTCCCTCAGCTGGCTCTTCATCCATCCCCAAGCAGAGCTCCATGTACTCCAGCTGCTCTCACACATAAACGGTAACTCCCCCTCTCATCTTCCCTGCCTGTCCTTCCTAAACAGCCTGTATGGCTTTGCTACAACACTCCAGCCATCCCACCACATCTCCACGAACTTTCTCCTCACATCCCTGGCAGGTTTTGTTACTGTTTTGCAGACAAGAACCAAGTAAGAAATGCTGCATAAACTAAACTAATATGACCATTGGTTATTCTATCCCATTTTATTAAACTATATTGAAGTCTGCCTCTGACTAGCTGTGCCATTTTGTAATGCTCTATTCATATTCTTAAAGCTGTGGGCAACAAAAAAACCCTTTTTCTAAAGATTAGAGGCATGCATTACTCTTATTGAAAGGCTAGTCCTGAAAAGATATCATTGGGTGACTCATAAGTCATGTTATGTAGGACAAGAGGAGAAGACATTAAAAGTGAAGGCCTCTTAGTTCAATCAAGTATAGACATTTCTCACATATTATATAGGATTTGTCAGGCTGCAGCACATAATTGGTCCAATGATCCCAAATAAAATGCTACGTAATACATGAGAAATAAATTCTTGTGAGTAGCCAGATCTGTCAAAGCTATTATGGCTTGTTATATCAAAAACATGTAATGCCTTAAGAGCTGCAGAGAGGCATGACTGGAAAGGTAAGGAAAGCACCTTGGGGCCCCAGCACAGCACAGCACAGCACAGAAATAGCCCCTCTTTTTGCAGCCACCCTACCTTTCAAATTGCAGGCAAGAAGAGAGAGTGGGGACATCCCTGCAGTGGTGCCAGCAAGACACCTCTCACAAAACAGGTGACAAATATTCAAAGAGGAACAACAGGCCACTTTTGACAGTTTGCTGCCAGGCAAATCCCCTAATGAGTTACAGAAGTCGTGACAATTAACCATATCTTTTCCACCTTGCCTTCCCTCCTGTACAATTGGGAACGGGGGATGAAATGGTGATATTTCACCATCGAAGGCACTTGCCTTCGATGCACCCCGGCCACCCGTGCATCCTCCTGGCTGGTGACAGCGCAGCGCACAGCCAGGAAGCGAGCAGGGGTGGCAGCAAGGTCAGACACATCACCTGGCAGAAGACATGGGGCTTCCCAAGACAGCAGAAAGACAGACTCGCCCTGCCCAATTTATTCTTCAGCCATCTGTCATACCTTCAAAAAGCAACTGCAGCACTACACCTCATACACAGGCATGTGCTTTGCTTTGGTCTACAGCTCTACACCAAAATACACCAGCAGTTTGTTCACACCAATGTGTAATTCTGCTCTGGGTCTGAAGTTTAACACTCTGCCTCCTCATCACTGTGGCATGTAACTGTCTTTGGGGACACACAGATCCCCTGTGCAAGCTTGTCACCTCTGGCCCAACAGCAGAGGACTATTTATTTCAATTCTGATTACCTTGGCCCTACTCAAGCAGCCATGATTCTCCTATTCACCACCATCACCACTTTTTCTTGTGATAACCTTGCAAATAAAACAGGCTACAGTGTCTCCAAAGGAAATAAAATCCTTGAGCTTGGGTGCATTTTATGATCTTTATTTGATTTATACTGTGAAAAAAGATAGATTTCAGCACAGAAAAAGGGCTAGCAAAGTACCCGGGCTATATGCATTCAGACGTGGAGGATCTGCTTAGACATATATTGATGTGTGTTTGCCTAAAAGTTGCTTACAAGCAACCAATCAAGTACACAGTATTAGATACTGCAATTAATTTCAGAAAATATAAGAATGCAGGGTATTCTATCTTCCTCCTCTCTCCTCTTCTTTGCCTCTTAAAAGCCCTGTTAGTTACAGCCTATGATTCTTGTTTACACAGAAGATACAAATGACCCAGCCTAAAAATGCCAGTAATTTGCAGCATAGATAGAAATCTTTGGATAATATAGAAGAAAGGTCTACTCTTCAGACTTCTGACCACTTCCCATCACCCACCAGCCCAGCAACATGCCATGCAGCTGGTTTTTATTAGCATGCTTGACTGAGTGACATGCCACCTCTCCAAGATGCACGTTTGTTTTTGTCCCCCAATTTGTTGCACTGAATAATAGTATCTAGTAGAAAATGCAGTCTAAATCCTCTTCCAGCAGATTTTCATGCAGATTATGCAGGTATTCAATATATTATCTTTTTTTTTAACCACAGAGTAGTCCATTTTAATATAAGCTTGCATAATAATTTCATTATACATAACTCATTTATATGATATTAGGATAATAAACATTGTCAGCACGTACCTTCCGAGGGCCCGTGTTCTTCAGTTCAAAGACATCCATGGTGTAGTTGACTCTGCGACCATAGTGGTCGAATTGAACATTTCCTGTCAATCCTTGTATTCGAACCTACAAATTGAAGAAAAAGCATAATGAAAATCAAACCTTTTATTCTTTATTCCAAATGTCACAAAGCAGTGAAAGTTACCCTTGCTATGTCCTTAGATTACCATAACAACACTATTCTAGAATAGACACTCATTGTAAAGCAAAAAAGTTGGCTATTTTCCTTTGTATTCCCTTTTCTTGTGAAACCAGGCTCAAAATAGACTTAGATATGCCGGTATCTAAATGCTAGCAAAGACACACAATGGACCTTCTCTTCTTCCGTGCTGTGCAGCTCAACACTTTCCAGCTGCAGGTCCTAAAAAGAAATATATTTTTTACCATCCTTATCACTGATGCAGAATATTTTGGATCACATGAAATAAACCTAAAGGATGTTCAGCCTGAGCTAATACATCTTTTTAGCCTACACTTTGGTGGATTAAATGTATACATTGAGCATATATTGCTCATCAAGGTAAACCTGACAACAACCTTGGTCCCAGCAAAGCAATTTACTATCACAGAAGATGGGTGACACGCATAGGGATTTAAAAGAGTGTTTTCTAAGCCTCAGAGTGGAGAAGGACAGATGTAAAGCTGAAAGGTTGGCTGTGGCAGTTTTCCACCACCTGTGTCTCAACTGAAACCAGAACTCTTATTTTTTTCCTTTCAGCACTTTACTGCCTCATCAAAGGATACCCAGACTGTGGTCCTTATCTCAAAGAAGTCATGGCCATATTGCTGCTGACTTTGATTCTATTAGGATCTGGCCACCCAAACCTCTTTGGCCGGATTCAAAGGCTCATGCTGTCTGCCCTAACACAGAAGCCTGACTGCATGATTATCACAATTGTTACAGATCTGTGAAACTACATGGAGTATGCGAAGCATACAAAATGCTTTATTTCCCTCCCTAAGAGTCAGGATGTGGATTTAAACCACTTCTTCTCTCTGTCCATTTCTATCTCTACTGATTTTTCTCCAGGACTGAAACCTTGGCTTCCAGGCACAGAGCTGCCAGTCACTTCTCCTCAGCAGTTTCTCCTGAGTGGAGCCTGCTCATTTGCAATGATTTAAATTCTACTGCAGGATTTTTATTTTCTTACTGTCCCATTCAAAGGAAAGGCTAAATCATCTTGACAGAGATCTGGAACTTTCTAGGCATCCATATTCATCAGGAATTTAAAATCCTGACATCAGAGAACAATAGCTCTGGGTTATTTCTTTTTAAAGAAAAAAATACTACCTATGTGATTTCCCTGGGAAAAATCTACTTTTATGCAAGACGACAGAAACATATTTGAAAGGTTATATTATGTAGCTATACCATTTTCCTTAAATTACAATATCTGTGCAGCCAGGTTATATGCAAAAGTAACAGATGAGCTCACCAGTTCAGTGGAGGACATCCCAACTATCTTAACAGAACTAATAGAAGTTTCAAATAGTAGTAGTTCCCCTCCACTTTCATCCCAAGTTATAAACCAGAACAACCAGAACAGCCCCAGCTGTTTCCAAATGGCAAATGAAAAATAAATTTGACCTCTCCCATTGCTCAACTTGTGTGTAATATCTTTCAAATCATACAGTGGACAACTAGTATATAATATTCACAAAGGTCACTAGAATAAAGCCTACTCTTACCTGTTTTAATGTCCTCTCCATATCAATTCCTTGACCCCATGGGGCTGCAGGGTTAGCAAGACAATCACCAGCATTTCCTCTCCTTGAAATATCAATCTTCTGTCTTCGGAGATTACGGAAGGTTTCAGCCATCACAAGGACTCCATCATATGTTAATGCAGATGTATACTAAATAGATGAAAAAACACACCACTTTAGTGTTGGCATGTCTTTACAAAAAATCTGCAGTCTCAGGTAATTCTAGTTTGATTCATTATACAGCAGTTTCCACACCTGCATTTAGAAAAAAGCTCTCCTCAAAATCAAAAGCAAGGATTTGGACAGGAACAAAGAAACAACCGCAGGACTGAGAAGAATACATTCCAGTAGCTCCAGTTTTAAAACTCTATTTCTTACGGGTAGAGAAATATGCCTCTGAATAATTATTAAAAGAAAAAAATTAAACTGGAGATATTCAAGTCTTACATATTTTTTGTTTTGTTGTCTTATATGTTAGAGAATAACCTCACCCACCCAAATTACTCAAAAGAAAAGAAAGAAACAGTAACTCAATAAGAAAATATAACTGAAAGAAATGCACGGCTAATGAGCAGAAATCTGGGCTATTGGAATTGTTAAGAATTATCAAGGGTATGTTCTTCCTACTGATACACCTACACCTATGATGGGTCTCCGAATGACACAGGGCACTGAACACTCTATGTTTCTACACTAACTACAGTAGCTGCTTTAGGTTGAGAAAATGCCAAATGAAATGCGTAGAGCAACTCTTCAACAGCTGTTAGCTTGAAGCCACATAAACAAAGGGGTATTTTTGCAGTATGGTCCTCTGATGAACATACTGCACCAGGAGAAGTTGCTAACATGCCTAGGGGTGCTATTGATATGCCCTGTAACTTCCAAAATTTAAATTCACTTATTCAAGTCTTATTTCCTTCATTTCCTTTGTCTTGCATATTATAACCTCTTTGGGACATGGTTTATCTTTATGATCTCAAATTTTGGTTATCCATAGGTGAATTACGTGCAGTTCGGGTTAATCATGCTGACTTCTCAGAAGGAGACAGCACAATCCTGTTTATGTGGCAAGGAATCCCATAGGTTAAATTGTTCCCATCACCAGTACTTGGGGGTGTCTGCACTTCATAGACCACAGCATCCATAGTTTGTTTTTTTTATCTCCAGAACATAAATTTCTTGAATATTCACAAAATTATGTAGCTATGCTTTGTATTATCCATGTTGATACTTAGTCCAGACTTTGCCAACCTATCCCTCTCCCAACTGAGAAAGGGCTGATAGCTTATTTTTGCACAGTGCCCAGCACAAAGCAGCCCAATCTCAACTAGTTGTGATACACATTAGTTCATATAATAACAAAACTATTTTGATGAAGTCATATTTATGAATATGCTGGGATCTGCCTGCCAAAAAAATAATAGGGGAGAGAAATATTTTGTTATCCATCTGTGAGGGATTAGGATGGAGGAGTACTGGGATGTAATTTCACTCTAAAATCGTGCCTGAAAGTGGTTGCTACACCAGGTTTTGAGGTGGATAGAATTTCCAGGGGAAACTGTAAATTAAAATATAAGTTAAAATTCCTTAAATTTACAATTGTGGTTACATCTCATATACAAAAGAATTGGCTGTTGGGAAAGCTCTGCATTCTAAGTGAATCTAGATAATTAGACTAATTCATGTAAAATTGGTTGAAATTAAGTTGTCAGTTAAGCATTTGACCTTTAATTCCTGTCAGTAAGGGGGTAAAGTTGGAGAATAAGTGACAAAGGACATTAAAGTACATCAGTGAAATGTGTTACAGTTTGTGTTTCTATCATGCGATCATAAAGATAGGCATAATTAGTTGCCAGTAATAGTAAGTTCAACTGTCGCCTTCTCTGCCTAAATATTAAGGTCTTCATATATGTATTCAACAATGTTAATCAGAAATTAGAACACTTGAAGGATATCTTTGGTAATGCTTCATATCAGCCAATACCTTTGGTGGGGTTTCGGATCCTGGGTATTCTCTCTGGTCCAGCTTCTTCCAACGCTGCATCAGCTTAGTTACCATTGGGGTACTGAAATCTACCAGCTGAAATCCAGTCACATTGGCTCCTCCATGCATAAATCTCTCCAGAGAAATATCTTTGAAACCCTAGAAAATCAATTCAAGATTTTGTTTGTCCTTGTACACCATTGTGGGTCCAATCTGTTCCAGGTCAGAAAGGCAGCATAAAGAACGTACAGCAGCAGGTTTTCATTAAAGTCCAAAATGTGAAACCAGAGCATAATGTTGTACCTTTGTTGATAATTTCCATTTGTGTAATAAAGTATGAAAAAATCCCAAGAAATAAATTTTCCACGTTATTGCTTAGGGTGGTCTTGACAGCTAAGCAACATATTGCTGGAAATGGCAGACAGTTTTTGAAGAAATGCCTTTGGTGAATCAACAGAAAAGCGCCTGCAGAATATTAAAGTCTTAATCCAATTTTCATCAAAGCTGGCAGATTTGAATGAACACTGTACTAGTACTTTCACCAATATATCCCTGTTTCTTTGCATCTTTGGAAAATGAACAAGACTATTTTGAAAATACATTTATTCCAAGATTCATTGTTTAGGCTGAAGGTGTCTGACATAATGAAATAATATAACAGACACTAGAAGGCAGAGATAGGTCATGAGGATCTCCCTGTTAGTGCAAGGAAGACATAATATCAAAATCACACTTTTGTGAAATATGATGGTGGTAGCTCTCAGATCTGCTACATACTGAAAGCCTAGAGTGACCTCCAACACTGAAAGAAAAAAATGAAGTATATATACTTCTTGACTTAATAGTTTCTCAGGCTAATCTGTTCAGCATGCATAAAGACAAATTCTGTAGTAAAATTTGCTTTTACAGACATAACTGAGCTTCAAGAAAATGCATAATGCAAACTTCTAAAGCAAGCTAAGAAGCAAGCATGAATCTTTCTGTTCCCTTCCCAGCTGCTAAGCTTAATGCTAGCTCAGAGGTATCTTATTTTTATTTTCTTATATTCCTCTGATTGGCTTTTATTAGTGCAAACAGATGTATATTATCATACTTAACTTAAAAAAAGAGAGATTTAGGAAAAAAAAATTCTGGGGTACTGACCCAATACCTGGGGGAAAAACCTGTTAAGGACAGA
Source organism: Tringa solitaria (assembly GCA_026413425.1). Classification (NCBI taxonomy): domain Eukaryota; kingdom Metazoa; phylum Chordata; class Aves; order Charadriiformes; family Scolopacidae; genus Tringa; species Tringa solitaria. The sequence continues at coordinate 193,564,027 of JAOXJM010000001.1, forward strand.
GATTTGATTCATGTCCTAAAGGATACTGACAGTAAATATAAAAGGTGATGCATCAGATAGTTGTATTACCCTCATTATTGAACAGCCAGTGGACAGCAAGGTGTGCCTCTGCTGAAGCAGATGAGTAGATGTGCTTGTCTCCACTGTATATCCCACTAGCAGTTCACTAGTTCATCTGGTTCCTTATTTACAGCAACTATTTTGCATGGGAAAAGTTACTTGGGGAACTATAAATTTGTACTGCTGAAAATCTAATTTGTAAGACCAAAGAGAATAGACATGTCTCATTTGAAATGCCTGAGGTCTTAAAAATAATCTGAAGTGATCTTAAATTAAGGTACAAAGCACAATAAAATATTTCATGTCAACTAAAATTCCTTGAGGGAGAGTAAAACCAAAACAATTTAAAGCATATATTAGACTCTGTCCTACATTCACTATGCTTAGCCAGGCAGGTAAAAAGAATGAGTTATTTTAATAATAAAATATTACATTTACTCTTTCTTTTCCCTCTTCTGAACATTACCTGTGTGAATGTGAGGTTTAGACTTAGAGTGAAAATATTGAACTAGTAATTTGACTGGAAATAGCTGATCTTACAGCAAAGTGAACATTCCCTGGAGAATGTAGAAAAATTACCTCAAGAATTCTGTAAGTAATATTAAATGATAAGTCAAAAATCAAAGTGTAGTTCTGTAAATTCTAATTCAGCCACAAGATACACTTAGCAGTGCTTTATGCTACATTGATTTTGATAAAATTTAAGAGGGTAACATTGTGCCCTTCTGGTCTACGTGGCTGTAACAACAAAACCAAGTTGCACCATACAGACTATTATGCGCCACCACATTTTAGTGACAAATGGCAAATGTTGTGTGAAGTGCGATAACTTTGAAGCAAAACTGAGCGTTTCATTTACCAAGCAGGGTATAATTCTAGAAAAGTATCTTACCAGGTTGGCAACAATATAATGGTATCCTTTAACATGCTTTCCCACGCTCACAATCTGTGGGAGAGAAATAAGAAGAAAGAAAAAACAATGTCATATTGTTTTCTCTAGAAAGGTGTTTTCAAAGCCAGAGAGATATAAATTCTGAAATATGTTACATCAGTAATATAATGTTGAGAGTCTTTCCCCAATAACATAGCCATAACTTTCCAGGTGCTTAATCATGGGAAAAAGTTAAAATGAAAGTGAGTAAAGTAATGAACTGGTAATCTAAGTGTCTTCTGTATGATTGAAAATGTTACTGTAGGATACTATTTTATCAAATAGAGCAATTATCTACGGGATACAAATTCAAGAGGAGGAGGTCACACATTAGCTAGAAAGCCTACCCGCTGATGTACCTTTTCATTTTAAATAAGTGTAGAACTTATGAATCAAACTGGGTTTTCACCTCATGGGATCGAAGCTGTTTGCCCTTGAGACGGTCAAGTACTATGGGTGTTATTCAGCTCTTAGTAATACGCAGCACTTACTAATACACTTTGGAAACCAGGACGAGCTGAGGTCAAAGCAGGAACGGACAGTGAGGCTGCCCTTGAATGTTTAACCGAAACACAACATGGAGTGAAGTAAAAAGGGAACAACCACAATGTGCAGCTGCTAAAGTCCTGATACGGCAAGATCAACAACAGGGTTTAGACAAAAACTATGTCAGCCTGTGCCTTGTATCAATGTTATTGCCATTTCTATGATGGAATGACTCTTATTTAATGTGCTAAAAAACAACGAGGAGAGAATATTTTGTCAGCAGAAAATGGTGTTAATAGTTTCATTACAGGTTAAAGCTGTTTTTACTAAAGAAGCTAACAGTAATACCTGTATCATGCAGCTTGCATTTATTACCAATTCAAAGTCCTTTTAACTCTTATTTTTGGTAGTTTATTACTCATTTAGAAAAAGTCTACTTATAGCCCAAATATGTGTGGTTTTTCCTCCTCATTTACTCATCTGCACAAAGCATTTTAGCTTCATTCCAAATGATTAAATAAGATATAGGTGAAAGTTTCCCATGTGGTACAGGATACTCAATAAGTAATGGGAAACATAGATCTGTCTTCTCTCTGGCTTTGAAATCTTAGCTCTAGGCACTGTCCTGAAGAATTGGCAAATTCTTGCCTTCATGGATCGCACCTCATGTTCAAAAGACAGAACATTCACTAAGCCTTGCAGCCCCTTTTCCCAGTGCAGAAAAAAAAAATAAGAAAAAAAAAATCGCATTTTGGAGATGAAAGACAAGCTGCTGAAAGACTAAATAATTTGGCCAAAGACATCTCAGGATCCAGGATCTAAATCTGGATTAAGACTTGGAAATGTTTGATTCCCAGCTCTGTTCCAGTAAGTCATTTGCTCCTACAGAAGAGTGGAAGGGAAAGTCGGATGTGGCACAAGCATCCTGTCAGAACTGTTTTAATTTCATTATTTTAAAGGAATAAAGTGAATTAGGAATTTGTCTGTCACACTTTTGATCTTCTTGCTTACCAACCTCTACTGTGTATTTTTAATCTGTAGCTAAAATGATCATATATAAAAAGCAAAACATAAGCTAAAAAAAAAACCAGACAAAAGACACAACACCCCCAAGCCATGAGCAGATCGCTGCCCTTCATATAAATGAATTACCTATTTTGGACCCCATCAGATTCCATTAAGATCAGGGATTAAATTCTGTTGCTACGTTTTTATTTGGTGGTAGCAGACAGCAAGAAGGAAAAGTCACATTTTTCCCTACCGCCAACTCAACACATGAGGAGGGAGCTGTCAAGACATTTTTTTGCACTCAATACAAAGGGCTCAACTCCCTGCTGGCACAAAGAACGAGTTCAATGCCTTCCATAGGGATGTGATCCCTGACACCAATAACGCTTTTCCATCTGTACTCTTTCAGCAATACATGGTAATGAATATGTTTGTATCGTCATTATAGGGAAACTGATACAGATCAAAACCTCATATTTTTAAATAACTAGAGCATCACAGTTTAACTATAAGTGGACTGACATGATTTAAGATGTATGTGACACGGTAACTGTGCACCAGATCCTCAGTGTGGGCAGATCACAGCAACTCCCTTTGAGCTCTTGGAAGTTGACATAGCTTTGCCAATTAACACGCTTAGGGATCTGTCCCCTGGTTTGGTTTTGTAACACAAATTGTGACAATCATTGCAATGTATCAGTCAAATAAAACAAGCACATAATCAACCTGCAACTGTTGAGGTACATCAGATACATGTAAGCAGTTGCCACAGTCACAGTCAAAATAAGTAAATTTGCTTCTGTGCTGGCAAATGCAACTGGAAATGACTACAGATTTCCTGGATTTAACATGAATGATACAGAATATTTTTGGGAAAAAAAAAAAGAAAAAAAGAATTTTTCAGTGTATTCTCTCAAAACCTGTCTCTTAGGGTGAGTGATAAAGGTTCATGTTTATGTATCATCTAGTTGTCTTAACTTCCTTTATAGTCAGTGGAAAGAGCAGGCACTTTAAGGAAATGACTCATCGTAAAGCACATGTCTAAAATTGATTAGACAGCTTACGCCCTGAAAGTGCATATTTTTCTGCACTGACTAGAAAAAGAGTTGATGATGATTAGCTCTGATGTAGACACCTACATTTTATATCCCTAATGTTAACTGAGATGAATTTCACCCAAAGAAATTTGATCATGCAGACAGAGAAGAGAAATGATGTGATATGGCTTGCATTTCCAACCAAGACTGAATACAGTTCTGATTTCGAATTTGAAAATGTTTATGGTTATTGATCACACACAGTTTGCAAACCAGGAACTGCTTATGATTTAGGAAAAAAAAAAGTGCTTGTTTTGTGAAACAGCTTTTTATGTGCATCTCATACTTTTGAATATCCAAAATATACAATCACCTTTCTCTCTCGAGTACTCAAAGCTGCAGATTATGATCTACAAAATAGGATATGAATTCTTGCTACCCGAAGAACCACCTTTCTCTATTCTGTACTTCTGCACTGAGATAAATTGAAGCAATGAACTTAAACCCTTCATAACAAGAGAAGGGGCTCCTGACAGCTACTCAGTCTGGAATACAAACTCTCACACTTTTCTTCTCTATTCTTTAACTGCTTAGCATTCACTAGAACTTTAAAAGAGATGAGACCTCAAACATTCCACACACATAACAATAGATGTTGTCCAGAACCGCAAATTAAACAGATGAATGCTGGTGAATGAGCTAAGAATATTTTTCTTCTGTCACTGAGTGGAGAGGAGGTGGGGTGTAGGAGATTCAGCAAATCTATTCTGAAATGGAAAAACAGGACTGAGATTTCGACAGATGAGAAAGTGTTCCAGAATCCCTTTCCTGTAGAAGTCCATTAAGTCTCAGGGCACCTTAAAAACTCAGCTACTTCTTTGTGCACCCCTAAATTTAGACCGAAGGGCCAAGCTCAGTCACAGTCCAGAGGGAGAGCAGAGCTGTGTTGCCTAACATCTACATTGCAAGTAGTGTAGTTGGTAGGACAGGATCTGTACAGCAAAAGCACTGGTGCTAAGGAGCCAGCATCCATAGCATGCATGTTTCAGGGTCTTACTCTGGACCATCTCTAACCTGGTCACTAGACTGAACTCACACTACATGTCAGGGGTGCTTCTGGGCACATCTTCTCATTTGGCATCATCCAAAAGAAAACCAGTTAATGTATTTTGAGTCCACCCTTGATGTGAAATGCAGGAATCGGGAGATTTACTTCGAAAGAGCATGTTCCTCACACCAAGATGCTGTGTGTGCCTGTGGGCCCTGCTGTCTTAGACCCTGAGCATCCATGGGACAGGTGGCAGATCCACTTATAGCATAAGGTTAAGCAGTGAGAACTGTCTTCATTTCAAAAGGAGGGCTCTGAAGAGAAGGTGACGCTGCCACAGGCACCCACAGTGGCTCTGCCCAGGAAGCAGGAGGTCTAGCTCAGCTGTCACCCTGGCCAGCTGCAGAACATGAGACAGGGCTAGGCATCAAGGATGTACTTTGCCAGTCACATAAGCAGTGATACACCGTGAAACTGCTGATACGGTAGGTCAGGTCATGATAGGTCACCCTTTGTATGTGTAACTGTCCTTTTTCATTGCTTCAGGATGCTTTGATTCAAAACTATCCTCATGCCAGGAACCTGAGTGAGTGGGATCAGATCTGTTCCTCCCCCTCAAGTAGCACTTTTTCACTTACACCTTCTAAACATTTGGTTTTGCTTAGTATTCCTTAAACATCACACACAAACATTGCACCTGGTTTTTGATGCAGTGAGAGTTTTAAGGTGACATCACCTTGCTCAGGGAGATTTTGGGAAGAAAGTGTTGGGAACCGTGAACTGATTCATGACTTCTTTAGGGAAGGATGAGAGCAGGGGAAAGCAGGATGCTGCACTGGCTTTTATATGTTGATTTGGATGTTTTAATTCAATGACCAAGGTGGCTAGCACCTAGAATTGGAGCTCCTTTATACTCATATTTGTAAAACTGAAGAAATTATTAAATAGTCAACAATGTTATGAAGAAGACTGAATAAGAAAATACAATCTGCTTCCCAAATTGCTATTAGCAAGAAAGACAACAGGAGTCAACCCATATATTATCTAGTAGTCTCACTATTAGAGAATACTTCATTTCAGTAAATGCAATGGGATAGAATCAAAGGAAGTAAAATATTAAAGCCATTAGGCTACAAAGGTTGTTTCAGAATTTAATACAGCTGGGCTTTTTTCCCAAACATCATTCTGTGTGTGAGCGTCTACAGAAAGGTGAACTTTGAAAAAGAAAAAAAAAATCAGCCTTAGGGTTTATTCACATTACTAAATGCATTTATGTATAAGAAACTAAAAAGAATGGTACATTATGAGAACTTTTAGTTGCTGATCTACCATACTACAATTAAGAAAACACCTTATTCTGATTTCAGTGACTCCAGTGATAATCAAAAGTAACTAGAATTATACTACTGACTTTAAATTGTGGTAAAAGCAGGGCCAGTGAGATATGAATACAACTTAGGCTTTAGACACAACTCTGAACTTTTTGACTTTATCATATAATACTTTTCTTTCTATTTAGCTGAACAATAACTTGGCCTAGGAAATTCAGAAACTATTTCACTGTCGAAAAGAAGAGCTATGAGTGTCTGTTTTGATTCTTTTCATTTTTTTCCATGGAGTGGCAAGTTCACTGACTTTGATAAAAACATTTCCAGACTTACGTCAGGAACTGAACAGAGAATCAGGCCCCAAGTCATTCTCTGTTCTCTACTACTATGTAATAGATATTTCATATAACTCATTTTAAAAGAATGTTTAACTTTTGTAGCATGAAATGTTCCTCATTATGATTTCCAGAAGATGGAGGTCAGTACGGCTGGAGTGAAAAGGACTTATTTTCAGTAAAATCTCTTCAAAGGGTGATAGCTGTGCATTACCAATGGGACCTTAACAAAGGTTTTCCTCTTTACTATTGTGTCACAATCCGCTGCCTTAAGAAAAAGAACACCTGCAATAAAATGAAGTCTGTCTAACACAATATAAAAAGTGTAGAGACTTGTTAAAGATGGGAGACTGAGACCTGACCTGAAATACTGTGGCAGAAATGGCAATGATATAAACCACAACTGAAATGGGATTTTATACAGTATCTGAACCAAGGATAAATCTTTTACAAAGCCATAAAAAAGCAATTGAGAAAAAAAGCATAATTTTAACAGCTAGTGCTTGCGAAAGGGCACTGTTGTTAGGGAAAGGGTGGACTGTTAACAGTCAGAGAGGATGTTAAAGAAGGCAACAAACAAAGCAGAAGTGGCTCCTTACAAATCAGCGTTTCTTTCTCTGTTGTGAAGACAGACGCTGAGCTGGCACAGCGGTGCACACACCAGCGTGGCTGAGCAGAGGGGGAGGATGCTTCCCACACAGCCCCCGTGCCCACGACCAGCTGGCAGGGCAGACACGGGGAAGAAAACCTGGAGAGGTGGCTCGAAGGCCATTAACCAGAACTCTGAGCATGGCTGGTTACTTTCTTCAGCTGTTAAAGTTGTTTGCATTCAGAGCCTACTCCTGTACAAGGCTTGCTCAGAGCTAAATGAGATATGCAGACTTGTAGGGAAAACGGAGGCAAGGAAAGAGAGAAAGAGTGCAAGAAGAAGGTCACTTTACAAATCCCCTGAACCATTTGTATTCATCCTTTGTCTTCTACTGCCTATTTGTTCTTTCAGTGACTGAAATAACCTATTTCTTGGGTGCAAAACTCATCAGTTGTGTGGTGCAGTGACAAAATGTGTTTTTATTACTGTGCAGTGTGGGACTATTATTGTGAGCAAAATCCCAGCTGCTTCACAGAAAATGAGCCTATGCAGAGAGACCCTCCTGGCTCTATGGGGTGAGGAAGATGCTGATGGCAGTGCTGGCAGCTGGCTCCCTCAAGGAGAAGAGTTATCAGTTTGCATTGACATTACAGCGTTTCTTAGAAGCAGCCCCATAGACCTCTAGGGGAAAAAAGCACGGAGAGAAAGGAGTGATGAGGAAAAGGCATTTTATGAATCTCCCACCCCCCCTGGGACTAACAAGAGATACACAGAATGCTGCTTCTATGGCCCTGAAGCAGTGTAACTCCAACAACGCTGCTACTGGCCCCAATTACTGTGTGCTGTGCACACACCAAATTCTTTGGCTAATGATTTGCTCCCGTTGGTTCTGTGTGAGCAGAACTAAACCCGTATTTTGTTCATGCAAATCAAAAGATACACAGGAGGACTGGAGATGGTGAGAGATGAGGCAAGTCCATGCCATTTCTGACTCAAGGTATAAAGAAACCCTCATTACACAACTAAACTATATGTAAAAGCAATGCAACCTCTTGATAAACACGTCTCCGTTGTGCTAGTGATCTTTTGTGCCAACGCACTGCGGCGTTCATGAATAACAGGAAAGAAGATTTTGTGGAGGAACAATTGAACGAATACTCTGTTCAGTTCATTGTGTCTGGTTAACTTCTGCCTTCCTGTAAGTATTTTGTTGTAATTTATTAAAGCATTAGTTTGTAATTCATTATTATTATCTTAAGTCAATCTCAACACTATTTGCAAAAATGCCAGTTGATAGCTTCAGTTAGCATACACACTGGAAGTTGAAATGAGAAAACCCATGTTTATAAAACCAGCAAAATTTACAACGTGATCAATTTAGAGAAATTCAGTGGTCAAACATTACTTTTTCAGGTTTAGCACTCCTGTGGCAAAATATAGGAGCAGACCAAGAAGGAGTGGAATATGTTAACTTCTGCACTTTTCACCATTCACATGTTTATTTACTTTCATTTTGATGGTAATAATAATAATAATAATAATCAAACTTGCTCAGCCGGCCTGCTCCATCTTACCCATCAGAGAGATTTGTTCTTCAGTGCTAACACAAACACGTTACTTTTCAGCCACGTATCTGAGAGCTCTTTCAGGCCGGGGAAGCTGAGGATCAGCGATGTCAAACAACACACTGAAAACCCGTGTTAGTCAGACAGCTATGAACAGCATCCAAGATACTGTGCAGCTACATCCCTATCATGCTCGTTAATAAGTATTGTTGGCTTTTATTAATTACAGTTTACTGGCTTGTAATTTTTACAAGATAAGATTAATGATACTAAGCTGTGTGACAACTTTGCATCCATGTTTAATTTTTAATATTACAAAGTACAATGCACATTCTTTTTATTATTATGTATCAATTCAGCTGTGTACACTGAAGCATTAAATATGTGCCAGATGCTGCATAGTGGTTTTCACTTCTGTGTTGAAAGGCAAATACAGCCCTGGGTGAGCAGTGAGGTTTGATCTTGCTGATACAGAGCACTGACAGAGCTGAGGAAAGTGGCTGTCTTCTGGGAAACATCCTGTTTAATTCTTATGGGAAGGGATGGGCAGGGAGCAGAAAAAAAAAAACTGGAATCAGCCTTTCTGGTAGACTGGGAGCCAGATTGTTGATCTCTGACAGCAAAACTGATCCAGTGTGCAAAATTCAGGAGAAAATGCTGCTAACAGTGGACACCTTGGAAGACTTCTAACACACAGAGTGCTGAGGTTTTAACTGTGTCAGATGGAGATGGGTGGAGACGATGGAGCTGCTACAGATAGAAGAAGAAAGGAAATCCATTGCCGTTTTTGCAGAAAGGAGAAACATTACTTTTTGGGGAATAGAGTCCTGTATATGTCCATGTGCATGTGCTTATGTATGTATGTGTGTGTACAAATATAGAAACAAACACTGTAGATGTTACTGCATATGAAAAAGCCCGAGAAAACAAAAATTAGGAGCAGCAATATGCTCTTTCAGAAAGAAGTAAACATAAAAGTTCCAGGCAAATGCAATTACAGTTAGCTTGTGTTTTTCGATTTGCTTTGTCGAGCTTTGCATGAAGGCCATTACGAAGAAACAGTTAAATTAAATTCCTAGTAAAATTCTGTCCAAGAGCACTATCAGACACAAGGAAGAAGTAGAAGAGTATTTAGTAGCAGAGAATGAGGAACCAAAATACTGAAGAAGCATGTTGCCTGGTTTAGTGAAGGATATTTTTAGATGTGGTCACTTAAAGTAGCACAGAGGTTCATCTGATCACCCTGGTATTCCTTCTAGCTGTTTCTGATGCAAGCACATTATGGGTTTGTAAGATTTTACACAAGATGACACACAGTTCACCCACTCATAAGGTATTTCTATCTCAAGAGCTGCCTATAGGCATGCAAACTGAGTAATGAGAAACAAATGAGCTCACCTATGTAGATCTGTGCTTTATTTTTTGGCCAGACTCTCAGCCTGACTCAATAAGCACAGCAGGACACACTGGGTAAGAACCAACTTTGCAGGAAAGCTCCTGGGGGTTCTTGTAGACAAGTTTACTATGAGCCAATCACCCTCATGGCAGAGAAAGCCTCTTAGGTAGCATTGCCAGCAGGGCAAGGGACACGATCCTTCCCCTCTGCTCAACTCTGGTGAGACACATCTGGAGTACTGTGTCCAGTGCTGGGCTGCCCAGTACAAGAGAGGCATGGGCATATTGGACTGGGTCTAGAAAACAGCCACAAAGGTGACTGAGGGATTGAAGCATCTGTCATATGAGGAGAAGCTGAGAAAGCTGGGACTGTTCAGCCTGGAGAAGAAAAGACTCAAGCAGATCTCAGTAATCCATATAAATACCCGAAGGGATAGTGTAGGGAAGAGAGTATCTGACTGTTCCTGGAAGTCCACAACAACAGGACAAAAGGCAAAGGACACAGGCTGCGACACAAGAAATTCCAGCTAGATATGAGGATTATTTCTTTTAACCATGAGGTAGTCAAGTACTGAAAGAGAGCATAAAGCAATTGTGGGATCTCCATCCTTAAAAGTGTTCAAAATTTGACTAGATGAGTAACCTGATCTAAGCTTGCCCCCTTGAACAGTGGAAGTGCCCAGATGACCATCAGAGGTCACTTCCAATCCCAAATATTCTGTTATTCTGTTTGCAGAACAGAGCTGTTCATGGCAGTGCTTCACAGTCTGAATTTCAAAACTGGGACCATAATCTGCCTAAAAACAGAACCCAGAACTGTAAGACTCCAGTCTTTTTCTGGTACCTTAATTGCTCTGCAGTGTTTAATATGTGCTGACAATGAGAATTCTGGCAGAAAAAGAAATGGGGGATCATAACTGTTAACCTCCAACTTCAGCATTTTATGCTTTTGAAAGCTTCCTTACATAATTTTAAATGTCCTTTTAATATAGAACAACAGCAATAAGAAAAAACATTGAAAGGCCAAAAGAAAAGGGCTAAAGTATTTACAGTTAAAAAAAACTATCCATCATAGCCTAAATGATTCTGATATTACACTTTTCAGCTTAATTGTAAAATCTATTTGGAGCACCGACTTCATTGTATATCTGAACACATTTCTGAGTACTGAACAAACTGTAAGTAATAGCTGTGAGACTAGCTACTGCTGAGCAAATGACAGTCTGTTTCTCTAGTAATAAGTGTTATTAGTGTCTGAAGAAGTAAAAAGATCAAATATGATGGTTGAACAAATAACATATGTTTTCACTGAAATCTTCAAAATGATTTTTTGGGTTATTCTTCAAATCTGACCACAATTTCATCATTTTATTACACTTCACTCTTGCCTGAAAGTTAGCAAACGAAGAAATAACAAATAAACTCTATGACATGTATTTACTGAAGGTAAATTATCCCAACTAAATAAATGGAAGTAAAACTTAGAAGAGAGTGACATGGTATTTCTTTAAATGTGTGTGTTTCACTATACATTTGTAGTCATCTTTCCGAAGGAAATCATATTTGTGCTACTGGGCTTGCAGTCTGTGGGTCTGTCTATCAATTTTCCAGTAAAATATCTTTTCACACATTCAGCAATTTCAGCTATATTTTAAAGGAAGACAATGCCTCTAAGACATCTAGGACATCTAAGACATTAAGTCTGTATGGTCTTTATTAGGACTGGCTGCTGGGTGGAGAACAAAGACCCATATGGTTTTGCCACCAAAGGGATAAGAAACACCCGGGCACTACACCTCCTTTCTGACAGCTACTAGTCAGCACATGGGCAGTACCTGGCCAGTCAACTTGCACATATTTCTTGATTAGCCGCAGTGAGTGCTATTTCTTCCTTGCTCAGTCCATTTTTGGGAAGAAGTTTTTTACGGTGTGGGAGGTAATGGTGGTCTAAGAGAAAAACAAAGCCCCAAAAAAACCAAGCGGGTATCACTTCTCACTTCTTACTCTTTAAGTAATTCTAAATATTGCTTTTTTTGCTATATGTAGCTTCTGGATTGCTTAAGATTGCACTGATAGAAATTAAGCAAATACATACTGTCCCGGTTTGAGACTAAAATAATATGAGAATAAAAATAAAAAAATAATAATTCTGTTAAACTAGGAAGCCTGACTTGAGGTTTCATAAATTCAGCTTAAATAGGTATTTGGTATTAACTTTTTTTGGGCTTTCTCAGTAATCAATTTAAACATATTTCTTTTGTAGGTTTATTTATTTTGAAACATGAGTGCTGTATTTCAAATAAAAATTCAGTAAATAGGTAATAAGATCAAAGTAATGATTTTCTAATTTTGGTAAATACACCCTTTATCCTTAAGCTGACTTGACTTCTGATTTCAGGGAGTAAGCCAGAAATGCAAATAGATACACTATTTTAGAATGCAGGAAGAAAATTATAATGAAAATAAACAGTACAAAAAGAAGGAAAATTCATTGTGAAAAGTGAAAGAAATACATGCGCCTGTTTCCTGCTGTGCTATATGCAGTAAATGAGTACTTTGGCCTGGACTGTTCAGATGCCGTACTGCTTGCTGCCAGCATTAGCAGATTAGTTGGTAGGAAATGGAAATCATGATATTACAATGTGTTTCAAGTATCTGCACCTTAAGCAGAAAGTTCTTTGTATTAAATTCAGGGGAGCACTTTAGAAACATAACTTAGAAAGAAAAGACACGCAAGCAGAGAATTTTCTGTCTCTCTCTCACTGACTTTCATCCTTTGATTCAAACAGAATATTTGTGTGCTTTTAAAAGACCACCTGCTGAAAGTGTCGTGAAAAAAGGGATGTTGATAAACAAGGACATAACGGTTCCTGGCAGAAGAATATGAATCACAAGAAATTCATTCTGGTATATAAGCTGTATCTGTTATATAAAACTGTGAGGATGTCATTTTATCTTTCTGTGTCTTTGTTTTACCTCCTTTTTTCTATCTTGTCCCAATAAACTGGAATGGTAAAAACAATCTCTAACTCTATACATGTAGGAAAATGGGGCCTTGTCTCTCTTTCTAGTATCTGTGTAATACAAATAAAGAACTATCATAGTTTACTTTTTAATTTAAAACGTGGCATATTTTTATTATGGCTTTGTATGAACAGATGAAACAAAGGTCCAGGTAAATAAACTGGGGAGAAACTTCATCAGATTTAGGATATCACTTATGAATATCTATAAAACATTTTGTTAAGCATAGAGTCCTCCATGACTATTAAGAGTAGATGTGCTTTCTCCAACATGGAAACACACTTTCTGGAAGTTCTAAGGAAAGCTGACACTGAATAGAACTTCACAGAATCTTAGAAGCCTAGAAGCATAGAATGGTTTGAGTTGGAAGGGACCTGAAAGATCATCAAACATTGGAACAGGCTTCCCAGGGAAATGGTGGAATTGCCATCCCCGCAGGTATTTAAAAGATGGACAGACGTGCTGCTTAGAGACATGGTTTAGGGATGGTTTTTGGCACTGTTAGTTAATGGTGGACTTGATCTGAAAGGTCCCTTCCAACCTAGACCATTCTATGATTCTATGTTTCTATTATCTAGTTCCAACCCTCCTGCCATGTGTGGACATACCTTCTATCCTCATTTTACTGCTTTTGCTGTTCCTGTGTAGCACTGAAACACACTGTTTGGGGGTTATTTCCTGGGGTGAGCAGCAGTGGTCATGCCAAGCATTGCATCCCTTTGTGTCAGGACTGCAAAACTGCACAAAGCACCGGTACTACCAAAGCTGCCCTGAGAGGCCATGGCAAGACAGCAGTCCATGCCCAAAACCACACCACCCCCAGCCACACAGCAGGTCTAGACTGGTAAATTAAAATGGGTCATGACATGCTTGCCTTCCCCAAAGGCAAATCACGTGCACCACTTAAAGTGGGCACATAAAGAAAGTGGGCACATATTATGGCAAAAGTATTGTTGTTTGTGGTCTGTCTTTCAGAGCCTGGGATTGCAGGATGATAAGGTCTGCCAGAGGCATGTAAATATTCCTGGTTATGGCTATTGTAAGATACAAAACAGGGTGGGTGTTCTTTCACCATCCTGAGAATGAAGTCTAAAAAAGAGCTAAAATTACCTTGGTATGCTTATAGTTACAGCAGGTTCTCAAGAGTAGGTACAGATCTACTGACTCAGGCTGAAGGCACTTTCTGTGTTACTGATGAATCAAAGTAACAACTCTATGACCCTGCAGAAATTGATGTCTTGCTCCAGTGTTGTGTTTAAACAGGGCTTTGAGCTGAGCCATGCCAGCTGGTGCTAATATAGAAATCAAGCAAAATGTTTCCAATCACCCCCAAATAAGTCCAGGTGCTACTGAAGACAGTACGTTCTTTTGCGGGAGAGCTCTTCTTCCAAAGAAGAGGATCACAGTTGTATTAAGAAAAGCATCACAGTCTTGTAAGTCTTGGCAGAGCCTTGAAAGGTAAGATCTGAGACCTTTTCTGAGGCTAAGACAGTACCGAGCAATTCAAGCAGATATAAACACTCATGTACAGGCTGAATGCATCTCCGGAATTGATGCTGGCCCTACTCTCCCTTTCTAGAATGAAAAGGAGAAATAGAATGAATAGAAATAGAAAGGAGATTTCTAGAATGAAAATCTGGAAATAAAACTCCATGTCTCTATTCTTCACCCTTAAAGGGAGTAGATGTTTGGTCCTTGCCCAAAACATCAACCTTACCACAGCAACAAAAAAACCTGAAAGGAAGATCATATGATGAAAAATGCACATGCTGGACTGTGCACAGGGGAAGTCTGGATTTCAGATACATCATTGGCTTCCAGGAGAGAAATTTTCCCTGAAAACAAGCCTCAGGTAAGGAGTGCAGAGGCAGCTTCTACACACACCAAGGCACACGGAGAGGAGAAAATAAATGAGAAAAACTAATGAACTAAGAAAAATACATGAGACAAAAGGAAACAGAAAATGGTAAGGTTAAAGTTGCACAAGAAGTGAAGAAAAAGCAAGGTGCTCATTTTCTGAGCTGAGCACCTGGGAGATGACAGTAAGCAGATACCAGGTCAGATAAGTGGGCACCAGGTATGGGCAGGGGAGTGGTGCACGTGCTCACTTTTCGAACACCCCAGTGAAAAAGTCTCCAGCATTCGCTGCTCGAGGTCCACAGTCATAAGATGTGTGAATGTGTATAAATATGGGCAGTCACTTGAGATGAAACCCACAAGCCCACAAGCCAGTTTCTCTCCCTTCATTAGCATAGATTTAAGGGCAAAGCACTTTGAGTTACAGTCTCATTACTGGGATTTAATTACTTTTCCTAAATGTTCTGCAGAACATTTACTTGTACATTGCAAAGTATTACAGTATAGTCACAACTTAGGCTCTCAATTACAGGAAAACTAGGCAGGAAAGAAGTTGAGTTAATTAGAGTCACTGAAGCTTAATCAATTCCTCTGTGTATGCAGAAAAAAGCATGCCAACTTTTAGTCCATTTGTGAAGCCACCTTGCCTGTCTGCTACAGGTTATTAAAGCCTTCATGCAGTGGGGGAAAAGTCAGTGGCTGATATTTTAAAATGGCTGTTATTTTGCATTTTCTACATTGAGCCAGACTTTTTTTGCTTCAATCCCATTTTTGGCAGACTTTATGTTTTTCTGTCCGAGACTGTTTCTGACTGCCCATCCTTAAGCAGCACTTGATCTCTGAAGGCATAGTGCTTTCTTTTTGGAATCCCAGACCCAGTACCCCAGGCCTACTCGCAGATCAGCCTGTCTAGGAATGCCAAGACCTTCCCAATGGAGAGTAAAGCTGCAGTTCTTCTGCATACTTTGTCTAGGCTGGCTATAATGCCATTCCTGTTTGCACAGTGTCCTTCCTTTGGAAGGATGGAGAGGATATCCAGGCATGTTGGGAAAGAAGAGAACTCACATGACTTGGAAGAATTGCATAAATATTCTGTAATACATTAATTCAATTTAATTAGGCCAAGTGTAAATAAATATATATGTATATGTTTATATATAAGGGCAGTCACTGCTGAGAAAAGAAAAACCCACATGCCCAAAAAACATTTTATCCTCCTTCACTACCATAGATTTAAGGGCAAAGGCTTTACATTTAAGTGTGAGTAAACACCAGCACGGGTAAAGAAAAGCTTATTTCCAGGGTAAAATTCATCCCATCCAGTATTAGACAGTAGTGAGATGAATTGCTTCCTAAAAGTGCTTGTATGACTGGCTAAAATACAGGTATGTTGCAAGGTAGGTGTTAACTTCTACCCACTACTCTCCCTGTGCAGTTAATGGAAAGACGACTCAATTAGCTTTTGGGCTTGCTCTGTAGAGGTGGCAGCGAAACTCACCACATCGGATTCAGCCTGTTGAGGTGAGGCACTTATTTCTATAACTTACTATGCCTGCATTAAATACCTATTTTAGGCATGCAAAATCCAGACCTGTATGAAGTCAGAGGAGGTCAAAAACTAACCACATTAAAATCAATATCCATTTCAGTTCTGTATGATCTGAACAAAGAGCACAGGTCATGTTCCTAAAAAGGACCTGACTATGGAGGTGACAATCTGGTTAGAAAACAAGTAGCAGCTCCTGGAAGCAAATAAAATGTACACGTGAGATCCAAACATGTACTTGATGACTTCATTTTCCTTTTAAACCGAGTGGATACTTAGTAGATACACCTACACAAGATGGTGGGTGTACTTCAAGATCTATGGTAATATAGAATACTTTTTCTAAGTAAGTCACATTTGCATGCCGTGTAAAAGAAATCAGGTACATACACACATGCGTACACACAGAGCTGAAAGAGAAATTATTTTTCTAACTCTCTTTTAAAAGACCCTCAAATGGGTGTTCTGTTTTACTACAACATAGGCTGAACTGGGGGAGGATTTCATTACAAGCTATAGAAAACATGTGTTAAAACATAATGGCATTCAGAATCAAAAAAAAAAAAAAGGCCAAATGAATATCTATAGTAGTATGGCATCATCTATTCTTCTCTTGGCAACAGTCATAGAATAAGTCCTTGTTAAATCAGCCATACTATTAATTCTCAGTTTCCCTCTTTATCTTCTGCCAGTGAAAGCAAAATTGATGTATATGTTTCTATGAGTGCTATTTTATGCATTTCTGTATCACAAACCACATTTCATATTTCTGTGACTTCAGTAGCAGATGCATCACAAACGTTTTTGTAACAAAATCTCCAAAATGCTCTAACGTGCTACCAAGAAGAAGCAGTGTGGCGGCAGAGGATCTACGACCAGCAGATGGCATTCATTGCCTGCAATTCCTGCAGCAGCAGCAGGTACTGAGCAGTGCACTTGCACCACATTGGCATAATATGTGGGATCATGTGAGAAGCAAACAGTTAACGCTAAGTTATTTTCACGTCATTTGATGAAATGCTCCTTTCAAACCATTATTTTTTTTTTTTTGCATCATTTAAGAGAAAGCTCATACATAAGCACTATATAGAGACAGATTTGCCACATCAGAGTGGCAGGATTTTATATTCACTTTGCACACTGGTATAGGTACTACTCAGTGCAAGCCTGTCTTGACCAGTATTTTCTTTATCTAATAGCAGCTTTCCAGGAATAAGCGAAGGAAGAACCTGATCTTCCTTTTGAGTTCAATAGCACCTTTATTCTACTGCTCTTCACGTTCATAAATGCTCTGCTAAGGTAATAAAACTATCAGTTTAAATATGTGTAATAATAATTTTAAAGCATTTTATGGCTAGAAACACATGACTATGGTATTTGGAGAACAGAAAGTAATACTGGAGTCACATAAGCCTTTTTTTTTTTTTTCCCTCAAACAAAGCTGAGCTCTACCCCCATGAAGGTATGGACTGAAGGCATCTTGGCAATTCAGCAACACCATGGTGTATCAGGCATGGAGGTGCTGTGATGCGGGGCCAAATGTGCCCTGGCTGCTGGCACCCTTTGCCCATAGACCTGCTGAGTGGCAAAAGTAGGGGGGCTCACTGTGTTGATGTGCTGGCTGTTAAGACAAGAATTATATAGGAAAAGAAAAGGGAGCAGTCCCTTTGGAAAAACATAACCCCATAAAGAAAAACAAAAAGAAAGAGCAAGCAATCTCATTTCCATTGAGAAAATAAATGAATCGCAATAAACAATAATATCTCATCTGGAGATAATGTGCTTACAGTGACATTAAAAGCAGGTATTACCTGTTCTAAGAGGTTCTGAAGCCTCTCTATTTCACAGTCTATTACAAATTTCTTTTCTTGCCTTCGATCCAGATCTTCTAAAAGCCGCCTGTAGCTGGCATCGTTAAAATTCTCCACACAGATGGCACTGACTTGCCAGCTATTTTGTCCCGCTTTTTCCATAATAGCTTGAAGTATTGAATAACCTAAAAGAAAAGGATACAGTACACTAGTAACACAATCATTACATTTTTTAAATAGGAATTTTCCTTAATCAATACTATATCTCTTAATATTTGCTCCTGCAGGGAAGGGAACAAAAGACTGTTTGTATCCCTACCTATGCTGCTAGCTATGCTAGGCACCCAGGATGCAATTAACAAAAATGACAATTGCTGTTGTCAGAATGCTTGGAATGATTCTCAGCATTATGGATACTCTTTGTATGATTTATTGCACAGGTTTCCATATCCGGGCATTTCACGACACAGCAAAGAAAAATCTCAGCCAATTGTAGTAGAAAAAATCATTCACCAGTAGTATTTGTATACTATGAAAGAAATATCTTAGATTTTCAAGTGCTTTGCTTTGTTTGATGCTAGTTTGTTGTTTTGGGTTTTTTTGACAACATTTAATCTAAGCAGTTTTTAATGCTTCTTAGTAAGAACTCATTTTTTCATTTATTTATACATATAAATACATTATGCCAGTAGAGATGTATGAATAGAAATTATATTGATCTATTTCCGAGATTCTGTGTAGCTTTAATCAGTGTATGCAAAGCGATTAGAGGTCAATGAATGAGGGGCACCATAGAAGCATTAATTATTGCTACTGGCAGGATTATTGTTCTTTATCATTATCAGTATTTGATGTCCTCTTTGTCATCTCTGAGCCCACTGACAGGAGGGAAAGGCAGCATCCTCTGAGAGGTCTCCACCTGAACCTGCAGAGCAGGCTTCCTGTCCACAGCCTCAGTCCTTCGCCTTCTTCCTTCTCCTAATTTTTTCTCATTGGGGGTGTGTGGTGCAGAGGCCGAAAGGAGATTTTGACATATCTTAGGACAGCTTGCAAGTCTAGTCTTGACTTGCTCAACCAGTGCCTGAAGTAGGAAGCATGTTATTATTCCATCTTTTTTCTACAGTAAATGGTGAATTCATTTAAAGTGACAAGGACTGCATACCTCAGATCCAGAATTAATGTTTAAGAAAGACAAAAAGGACACATATGGTTGTTAATAACATTCTGATACAAATGATACAATTCAGAGAAGGTACCCCTGTCTAGAACCACAACACAAAAGATTATTTTACTCATTATCTGGCTGATTTTTTCCTCACTAGCTTTAAACAAAAGATTTCACCTCTTGACAACTATCCTTAGCGATGTGCCTACACAGTGGTGGCTTCTTTCTCTCTTCAACAAGAGGGTCCCATGCCTGAGTGACCCCCAGCTGCCATTTTAATGCACTTGAAGATGCCACTGTGTGACAGATTCACTGTAAAAAGCATTATCAGACATTTCCACAGATGCCAGAGGAATTTTTGTAAGTTACATTTCAGAAAAAGTACTTTTGAGTGTGGTGTTGCTCACTAATTATCAGAAGACCTAGAAACCCACCAAACCCCGAGTTCGCCTCCAGTAAAATAAAAGTACACAATAGTTTTATCACAATAGGAAGATTTTTGGACACATGAAAAACTAATTCTCTTGCAAATCTAGGAGTGGCTATTTTTCTACTGGCTCCTATGATACTTGTAGTCCTTAAAATATTAACTTAAAATCTGTATCTTCTTATCATCATGACACTATGCACCCACATCCCGAAATGAACATGTATTAGTTTTTTTCTCCAATTCAGTTGATATACTTAAGATAAAAATACGAACAATTAAAATGAATATATAAAATGTATAACATATGTTATTGTATAAATGAGATTCGTTTTTAAGAAACAGTATTTTATGTTAGGAAATGAATTCAAATACTTGATGTACTGAGCATTAAACCATTTCTGTACTCAGCATATATTTTTAACCCGATGACTGTTATTTTTCAAAGAACCATACAGCTTTCCTGTTAATTGCTGCATAATTATTCTGCTTTTCCTGTTGCTATATTCAATCTCCTTTTTGCCTGTAATTATCTCTGCAAATCATGACAAGATTCTTTCCCAAACACTGTATTTCTTGCTTCATTTCCTATTCATTTCCACATATAGACATACATTAAAACTACTCCAGTGTTACAGGGGTTCCTGCTTCACTTACACTGTAACTTTGACTTGATCTTTGCTACAAAGGCAGTCAACATTTACTTAATTCAGCTTCCTGACACAAATTAACATTTTCTTTGATTCAGAATGAATGGTGTTTGAAACAGCAATTGACATCCTCTCATTCCTTTCTTATTTCTCTTGGGCAACTTTACTAAGAGTTGTTTTGATCAATCTGGGAATTTATCCCAGCTTAAAGCATGACAAATATCAGACAAACACATAGAAAAGCTTTGCTTCTACCTTGGATCAAGGTTTGACTTGCCACATTTCATTAGCAACTGCCTTCATTTAGGTATTTGAAGCTCCTGTAGCTTCTTGTCAGTAGCTGGCACTCAAATGTGGGGTTTCATGTTAGCATGTCTTTCACATACAGAATAATACAGCTAAATAGTAGTAACTGGATATGGTGCATCATCTCCATCAGAGGAGTTCAGAATCCCTGTGCAAGTAATCAGTGGCATAGTCATCTATTCAGCGTGCAGGCACAATTTTTAATATAAGAGACTGACAAGGGTGGAGTTTATGCAGAATGAATACAGGCATTCACAGGCTCAGTTGGCATAAAAATTAGACGTGCTGAGAAGAATGCTTGTTTGTCCAAAATAATTGACTACAGCTGACAGGGAAAAATATTAGTCATTTGTAGTGCTGCAAACATTTTATAAGGCAAAAAAACTGAAACTAACCTGGAGTAATTATCAGAAATGAAGTGCAGCATCTCTATTTAGATAAAATTCTTAAACTCCAGGAAGATGTTTGCCCAAGTAAAGACAGCAGACATGAATCTTACAGCTGCTGTCTAAAAGATATTTATTTTCTGGTTATCTGCTGTTTATCCTCAGTTATGCTACAGACAGATGAGTGATTCATTTTCTGGAATACATTCCATCCCATATATCGTGGAATACTATTTGTTTCATAAAAGCAAATTAAAAACCCAGGCTAACTCATATTAACCAAGCTACACAATAAGTGTTTTTCAAAATAAGATTCTTTAAAAAAATTATTTAGGGCTAAGCAAATAAATAAAAGTCAGGAAAGTTCTCACAAATGTATATAGTAACCCTTCCTCACCAACTAATTCAACCTTGAAATGCATAGAACTCATCAGAAAATACAAATTATTGTGCCCAGAGATAACCAGTTCAAGCCCGGAAGTCTGTATCCAGAAGCTTCTGGTCCTTCTCAAACTTTGCTGTTTTGGGTTTTTTTTTTTTTTTTTTTTTTTTTTTTTAAAAAGCAAATCTAGGAACAAGGTAAAACACCAATACAACAGCCTGCAAAGGCAGATGAAGTCCTTCCCAAATGCAAGGTCGCTATATACAAGACTAGCTTTTTTTTCCTCTTTATGGGACTATGATCATGGCAAGTTTTCCTCAATTAGAAGTCTACCAACTGCTATTTGTAGATCATTGCTCAAATGTTGATACAATTGACAACTGCTTAAGGACCAGTAATACCAATTCCACGTAATTATACTGGAATCAAAACAGAGACAGGGAAAGTCTGCAAAGATTTTATTTATTTTCTTGATCCCTTCTCTCCTTGCATCTCTGTTCTCTGGTCAGATGGAATTGTGATGACACAACATACTGCTATTCATTTTCCAAAAAAATAGCACACAGTCATTGTGTTGGGGAAAAAAACCCAAACAACAAACCAATAAAAAATCCCACATGAAAATGAGAAGTTATTCTATTATATAATCAGAGCTGGAGAAGCCTACTGCAGAAAATTTACTATTGGGGTTGATACTACAGCTAAGTACCTTACAAAAAAAATCTCAGATTTTTTTTTTAACCCTGCTTCCCTCATTCCACACCCCATAGGCATTTTTCCATTGCAAAATACATCAGCCACACAAAATCAATGCCAGATGTGCACCTGGTCTTATACTTCTTTAGAGAGAGATTAGTACTTCTTCAGAGAGACTTAACCATCTTCTGGAGGCCCAAGTGTATAAAACACTTGGCCAATTTTGGTATTAGGACCACATTGTAAGTGCAGGAGTTTGGGAAACTAGGATTCCTCCCAGTCACTGCAACATTGCTGTAACTGCAGCCTATACGCAACCACCCTCCACCCAAGTAACTGAAATCATGAGTAATCTTTTTGATTTTAAAAGTTCAGCAGCCTTTCAGGTTATCTGTCTTCTGCTGTATCAGCTAGGCTTTCCCCTATCCAATTTCATTTCAGCAGTCAATGACTTAATTTCATTTATTTCCATTTAAATGAAAAGTAAAATCTGATATCTAAATCTTTTCAGTGTGTTCAGAATAAAGAGATACAGGAGCATTTTCTTGACTCATTTTTCTGCTGGAATGCACATGGTCGGCTTTTTTCCTTTTATTTCTTTTTTTTTTTTTTTTTTTGCTTGCTTGCTTTCACCAGAAATATTTCAGTGATCAATTACAGTGTTATAATTAAATTTCAATAACTTTCATCTTCCAGCTGCCTTTTCACTCTGGGAAACCGTTTCCCCCGCCCCTATAAGCACAGGCAATCATTCCCGATTGTCTTGCCAGGAGACATACAGCAAAGTGGCTGCTTGCTGCAAACAGTAGCATCCCCACTCAAAATTCTTATTTTGGAACTACTGTGCAGGAAGTAACATTAATTTTCTATGATGAAGAAGATGTAATATTTACATATTGTTACTGTATTTTACTATGGCTAGCAGACTGGCACCACTGAATGACAGAAGTTAACAGGTTAATATACTTGGAAATAGCACATGCAATATATTTGTTACGGCCCCAGAAGCAGAAAACATCTCTGGTAAACATGGGTCTTTTCCAAAGATGGGCATCATATACTGCACATTACTGAAATGCAAATTCATTTTCTCCTCTTTCTGGTCCAATTAACTTTCAAATAGGAATTGGTCCCATTCCCAAGATTAGCTATGATCCTAACAGCCACAGACACTGAAATGCTAGAGCTATTTTATAAAAGCTACTTCCATCTACTGGAATTTGTATAAGGATCAGTAGAAGAAATAAATTTGTTATAAATCCAACACACAGCAGAAGTGAAGAATAAATGATCAGATCATTTGCTATGGATAAGCCAATATATTTGACATTCAGGATTGGATTCATGTCACTTAACTCTAGCTGTCTATAAAGTAGTTGTCTAAAAGTTAATCATTCAAGCTTTCAGAGGAGAGACATATATCCCATAAAAAAGCTCTTTTTTGGTCTTAGATATCTATCTCAGAGGTGCTTTTCTTTTTCTCCAATGAATACTGAAGGAGTCTAGACATGAGGCTTAGTGAAAATACCTACCATTTATCTAGCCAAACTGTGGGGAGATGAATCCAGACACTATAGTAATGCAAACCATACAAGAAATTTATAATATGATTGATGCATAAATGTACATTCAACCAATAACTACAAACATTTAAACTCAAGCTTATTTTAATTTTCTTCATTATGATTAATACCTTTTTACTAACAAAAGGGTTTGTTTTAAATATTGGTCAGTATACAGCTTCCAGAACTCAAACACAACCAGTAAGATTAATAAACTCTGTCATATAATCTCTGACATAAGATAACTCATTTGCATGGCCAATTTTCTGTGCATTTGGAGCTGCAGCCAGAACATTCAACAAAAAAAGTACATGCAAATTGGTCACGGACTGAAAGCTAGAACTATAGGTGTTTTATGAGTCCTTCTTGGGTCTAATTCACAAAAATCACACTTAGATTTGAAAATAAGACAGGGAGCTCAAGAAATAATCCCATCTACTCCTGTCTATCCCTCCATGCCCCAGGAGAGACAAATTATATTTAAATCATTCTAGAAATATATCTTTCTTTGTCCTTAAAAGACTCTAAAGAGGATTCTGTAACTTTCTAGATAATACATTCATTGCTTAATTATCCTTATCATTAGGAGATGTTTCCTAAATTCTAACCTAAGTCTCTCCTGGCACAATTTAAAGCCACTCATTCTTGTCCTATCTCTAGTAGACCTGGAGAACAGTTTGTTCCCTTCTTCTTAAAAGAAATCCTTTACATAACTGAAGATTGCTGTTTCATTTCTTTTCTGTCTGCACTTCTCTTGCTGAAACATGATTCTTTCAGGTTTTCCTCGTGGAACATGTTTTAGTCTACATTCTGACAATTTTCCTTGCTTTCCTCTGGATATGTTGTAATTGATCCAAGACTTTTTGCGAAGTGTATTGGTGAAAATTGGATGTATTTAGAAATGTATTCCAAAGTACACACAGTCCTTTCTATTTTTAATCATCTGCAAGTTTAACAGTTGTATTCTGTATTTCTTTGTCTAACTCATTAAAAAAGATACTGTGAAAAACTGCAACCGGAATGGATCACTCCTTAATACCTCCTTATTTGACAGTCAACTTCATATACTTCTTTCTGAGCTCAAGAGTGTGACCAGTGTTTTACATACATTCTAGAAATTTTATCAAGATCAAATGTCTTTGTCTCATTGTGGTGGGTTGACCTTAGCTGGATGTAAGGTGCCCACTAAACCACTCTATTACTCCCCTCCTCAACTGGAGAGGCAGGGGGGAGAAAAATACAATGAAAGGGTTATGGTTCGAGATAAGGACAGGGAGATCACTCACCAGTTACCGTCATGGGCAAAACAGACTCAACTTGGGGAAATTAATTTAATTTATTACTAATCAGAATCAGAAAAGGATCATAAGAAATAAAACCAAATCTTAAAACACCTTCCTTCCACCCCTTCCTTCTTCCCAGGCTCAATTTCAGTCCTGATTTTCTCTACCTGCTCCCCCCGAGTGGTGCAGGGGGACAGGGAATGGGAGTTTTGGTCATTTCATCACATGTTGTCTCTGACACTCCTTTCTCCTCAGGGGGAGGACTCCTCATACTCTTCCTCTGCTCCAGCGTGGGGGTCCCTCCCATAAGAGACAGTTCTTTATGAACTTCTCCAACATGAGTCCTTCCCATAAGCTGAAGTTCTTTACAAACTGCTCCACCATGGGTCCTTTCCATGGGGTGGAGTCCTTCAGGAACAGACTGCTTCAGCATGCATCCCTTCCATGGGGTCACAAGTCCTGCTGGCAAATCTGCTCTAGCATGCAACATGGGGTCCTCTCTCCACAGGGTCACAGGTCCTGTCAGGAGCCTGCTCCTGAGCAGGCTCTCCCATGAGGTCACAGACTCCTTTGGGTGCATCCACCTGCTCCACCATGGACAGCCAGCTTCACAGACTGCAGGTGGATATCTACTCCACCATGGAGCTCCACGGGCTGCAGGAGGACAACCTGCCTCACCATGGTCTTCACCATGGGCTGCAGGAGAAGGTGGTTGGAGCACATTCTCCCTCTCCTTCAACACTGACCTTGGTGTCTGCAGAGTTGTGTCTCTCACATATTTTCTCTATCTGCAGTTGCCCAGTTGTGCAGTACCTTTCCCCCCTTCTTAACTATGTTTTCTCAGAGGTGCTACCACTGTCACTGGTGGGCTTGGCCTTAGTCAGCAGTGGATCCACCTTGGAGCCAGCTGGCATTGGCTCTATAAGACATGGGGGAAGCTTCTGGCAGCTTCTTATACAAGCCACCCCAGCAACCCTCCACTACCAAAACCTTGCCATGCAAACCCAATACACTTGTTTAGCAAAATTTCATGCAGGCTGTGTAAAAAATCATAAAATCATGAGGCACCTATTTTTTTTTCCCAATGTCTACAAAACCTGTTACTTTGTAATAGAAGCCAATTTGCATTATCTCACATTATTTGTCCCTGGAAAATCCATGTTTGGGATTACTTAGCTTTCCAAATGCTGTATACTTTAAATATATGTTAAGATAAAGTATCTGAATTAAGTCACCTATACCATCTATGACCAGGATAATTTTATTACAGGTGACTCTGAAACAAAATAGGAAACAACAGATGCAGTTTAGCCATCTCCTCTATCGCTATTTTGCTTCAAAGATTTCAGAATATTTGATGATAAAGGAAACTACCTTTATTATCCTCACTTTACTGAGATCTATGACCTTGAATATTTTCTTAGTGTTGTGAGACACCTCCAAAACAAGCTATATGGTCAGACTTTCTGTCTTTCTCTCCCTCAATCCTGTAGAGATTGGTACCTGTGCAGCATTTACTGTATTTAATAATCCTTCTCTCTTGAGGAGGACATAAAGCTACAAGAAAATGCTGTCAACATATAGCAACCGTGACCATTTTTTAAAAAAAAGTCTTAAGTGGAACAATGGTGAGTAAGTTATGTGCTTTCAGTGAGCATATGGGTGGAGGTTTAGCCTACTCCACAATGGGAGTTCATGATCAAAGATTCAGACTGTGTCAGGTCCCATTTATGCTATACCCACTCTGCGGAAAGATTTTTCCCTTCTTTGCATTTCAGATTCTGCAACCTTCATATGAAATACACTGTAAAGGTGTCTCATCCAAATGCTAAGTGATAAAGACGAGTGGAAACTCGAGAGGGACTTAAGAAAAGCCTTGTTTTTGAAGACAGAGAGTTTTGCTTGTGTTTTCACAGTTCTCACATATCATTACCCTTCCCACTTTACTAAATGCCTCCAAACTAAAGTCAAAGTCCAATAACTTTTCTTACAACAAGCATGCATAGAGACGAATACATCCAAGTGTACATACAGATACATGGCAAAAGTACATTTATGGCAATCCAGGAGGTTCCTGGAATGCACCAATGATAACTTCCTTTTCCAAGTGATAGAGGAGCCAACGAGAAGAGGTCCCATGCTGAACCTTGTTCTCAACAACAAGGAGGGTCTGGTGAGGAATATGAAGCTCTAGGGCAGCCTTGGCTGCAGTGAGCAGGAAATGATCCTTAGATTATTCAACATGATTAGGGCAGTGAGAAGGGTGCACAGCAAACTCATTACACTGAACTTCAGGAGAGCAGAGTATTGCCTTTTAAGGGATCTGCTTGGTAGAGTACCATGAGATAACGCCCTGGAGGGAAGAGGAACCCAAGAAAGGTGGTTAATATTCAAGAACCACCCCTTCCAAGCTCAGGACAGATGCATCCCCAAAAAGAGGAAGTAAGGCAAAAACTCCAGGAGGCCTGCATGGATGAACAAGGAGCTCCTGGAAAAACTCAAACTCAAAAAGGAAGCCTACAGAGGGTGGAAGCAAGGACAGGTAGCCTGGGAGAAATACAGAGAAATTGTCTGAGCAACCAGGGATCCACTAAAGCCCAGACAGAATTAAATCTGGCCAGCAATGAAGATGATGTCAGTTGCTCTTATCCAGCAACACTGTAACCATGTTGTAAATGGCCACCAAATTTGTCAGGCATGATTTGCCCTTGGTGAAGCCATGTTGGCTGTCA
>JAOXJM010000001.1:193591981-193603250 GCA_026413425.1 Tringa solitaria
GGGCTTTGAGCAACCTGGTCTGGTGGGAGGTGTCCCTGCCCATGGCAGGGTGGTTAGAACTCAATGATTTTTAAGGTCCCTTCCAATCTAAACCATTCTATGATTCTATGATTTCCTTTGCTTGTATTTTTCTAATATTTAGCTATGCCAAAGGGCTCAGCTAGAACCAGCTCAGGTGAGAAGTCTTTGGCTCCCCTGAAGTTTACAAGCACCAAGAAGTCACACTCTTAGCAAATTTTGGCAAATCCTTACTAGAGAACTTTGAATATTACATCAAGAACTCTACATAATTACACATTTATCAGAACCTCACAAACTATTACCTTTAAAAAAAGACCAATTAAGCCACTGAGTGGATAAAAAAAGAAAAAATAAAAACAGGTGCTATGCTTATTCTCTGTCAGGTCAGCATTTTAAAGTAACTATAGAGGCTACACAGTCTCTCTGAAAACCCAGTTATCTGATATATCATCTTGGTCTTATCTTTCGGGCTAATTTCTATCAGTATTTTTTTAAAAAGGAGAGAAAAGAGGAAAAAGTGAACTTACTTTGGAAGCATGTTCAAATGTTTAACTTATTACTTTTTTTCTTTCTTCTTATTTATTTATTTGACAAATATCCAGCTTAATTGTAAGTATTCCTTGCTTTTGTATATTACAGCCTAAACTTTTCTTCTTTAGCACTGTGCCTTAAAGCCATAATTCTTCATTTCACTAAAACTTATAGTCTGTAATGTTGATACTAAGAAATTATCTTTTTTAGACAATATCTTCATTGATGCGAAGCTATTTTCCAGAAATTGCTAGCTTCCCAGCAGCTTGTCTCTCCAGTCTCAATTTAACAGGATTTTGTTTGCCCTGTGATGGTACACCATTGTATGTAGACCTTTGTGTAAACAACATCCAAAAGAACCATGTCAAAGAATATTAAGACTGTAAGCCAAAGCACTCAAGAGCTCACATATCTTAAAATTAGCAGTACCCTAATGTATTCTAATGAATGTATTATGGTGCTGTCTTTAATTATATTGTCACATACTATTTTTCCCCCCAAGGCATCTGCCTCAGTCCTTGCATAAGGTATCTGTGCCCTAGGACAGAACTGACTGTAGGTACTAAATAAGGATCTTATTGTCAGAACTGCTGCCTCCTTTCTATAGGGATTCGTTAGAAAACTAGTGTTTTAATTTAAAACACCTGACAATCTCTGCCTATGGGCATTAATTCAGTGACGTTCCCAATACATACATGAGAGAAAAATACAAGAAAAAAACCTCAGGCTGACATAACAGGCATTCACACAAAGATGCATTCATTTTAAGAGAGTTGCAACCTTAATTCTATCTCTATGCACACATGGACATGTCCATATTTACTGGTCGCTACACAGCAGATAATTTATAGGACCTTATTCCTTCTATAAGTTCTGCTTGTAGATCCCAGGCATGTTATTTCTGATTTTAAAGCTCAGTTGACTTAAGATCTTTTTGAAATCTATATTCTCAAGTATTTACCTTTTTCAGAAAAATGTAACGTCCTGGGAAGAGAGGCTTTACAATTTGGAAGCTATGATTATAAAATGGTTAGCTTTTGATAGAATTAAGTCCGAAATAAGTCTTATTATTTCTTTTAAACTGATGCACAGACCACAAATTTATTAAAAGTTGATTCCCCGCACCCCCAGCAAACAACTAACAATTTGGGGATAAGCCTAAAGATCTATGATTTTCTTCCTGTTCTTTAAACTAACTCATTGTTCTTCTGGTGTAGACCAGAATTAAGATGTGATTCTTTCTTTTTGGACTAGAGTAACAATCTGGGAACAATCCAAAGATTTCATATAGTGGCTTTTGTTGAAGTGCAATGAGAGTGATCATTCCCCTGTGCTTGGCACTGGTGAGGCCGCACCTGTGTTCAGTTTTGGGCCCCTCACTACAAGAAAGATATTGAGGTGCTGAAGTGTGTCCCAAGGAAGGCAAAAAAAGCTGTGAGGGGTCTGGAGAACAAATCTTATGAAGAGTGGCTGAGGGAACTGGGGTTGTTTGGTCTGGAGAGGGGGAAGCTCATGGGAGACCTTATTGCTCTCTACAACTACCTGAAAGAAGGCTGTAGCGAGGAGGTTGGTCTCCTCTCCCAAGAAACAAGTGATAAGACAAGAAAAAATGACCTCAATTTGTGACAGTGGAGGTTTAGATTGAATATTAGTAGAAATTTCTCCACTTAAAGGGTTAT
Organism: Tringa solitaria; assembly: GCA_026413425.1. Lineage (NCBI taxonomy): Eukaryota > Metazoa > Chordata > Aves > Charadriiformes > Scolopacidae > Tringa > Tringa solitaria. The sequence goes on from JAOXJM010000001.1 coordinate 193,594,213, forward strand.
CAAGCATTGGAACAGGGCACCAGGGAAATGGCTGAGTCGCCATTCCTGGAAGTATTTAAAAGATGGGTGGATGTGGCACTCAGGGGCATAGTTTACTGCCGGACTTGGCAGTGTTAAGTTTACTGTTGCACTTGATGATCTTAAAAGTATTTTCCTAAATGACTCCATGATATTGTACAATCTTGTACCTCCTAGGCACTTCAGCTGAGGGACAGCAAGTATCACTCTCAACTAAGTCCTGAAAATGACTTAGAATCTGAGTTTCTGAAAGGAACAAAATCCTACAGGAAAGCAAAACATGAGAAAATATTTTAATAAGTTCTTCTAAATGCTCCAATAGATTTATACATGTATACATGTAAGTACTGTATATGAATCTGTGCAAAACTGCGTACAAAGAAGTGACAGAATTTTTAAAGGCGGCAAATGAACAAATAGAGATTGTTTCAGCTCCTTCTACCCTCTTCTCTCTGTTCTCAGCCATCCTCTGAAAAGAACTCATGGGGCAAAAGGCACTTAATAATCTTGTCTCATTTGAGTGTCTTCACAAACATTGCTATCACAGTCATAGATATGCAGAACTGACCTTCTCTGGTGATGCTATGAGTAAGACAGCTAATGTAACATCCAGATACTTGAATAGAGAAACAGGGAAAAGGAAGGCTAGAATGATATGATCTTCATACAGGACACTGGATTACTCCTACATGACTAAATCTCTTTTTGGTGTCCACATTTAAAAAATTAATGCTAAAATATTTGACAGAGTTCAAAGAAGCAAATCAGAATGATTTGAGGCCAATACATAAAACATGCCGTACAGTAAGAGACTTACAGAAGAATTTATCTCAAGCGAAAGTTCAATGGCTAAGTCTGAGCTAATTACTCCAGTATCCTTCTGCTGGCAATGGAGGGAAACAGGTACCTTCTGAAGGCAATTCATAAAACCTCCTATCACCAGTCTCATGTAATATCAGGGGGGAAGAAATTCCCCCATGGTTAAATTGAAAAATCCCAATACATGAACACTATTAACATAGCATTGTGCATATGTAGAAAAGCAGAACTAAAAGCAGCCTGCAATATTAAAAAAGTGTATGTTTGCTACTCACATGCGTTTTCAGTTCTTTTATTTTGTATCTACATTTAACATATGAAGATACAAATTTTCATTTAAGTAAAATTAAAAATCGGGTTACTTTTATGCTTCTCTTGTGGAGGATGGGCAGCTACACATAGGTTTCCTTTGATTATTCTGGTGAAGAGATTTGCATACAATTACAGAGACAATTTCAGTTCCTAGCAGGAACAAACACAGGATGAAGTACTCACCATATGATTAGACTAATTTATTATGTCCCACTGAGGCAAGCTATATTCCAAGAAGTAATCATAAACTCATGTTCAAAGCGCTGGTAGAATGAATATATTTAACAATTCAAATTAAATTTCAGCTGTAGGAACTGATATTTAGTGGGAAACATGGAATGGGCAGGCTATAATGAAAAGATAACAGGTAAAAGAATACAGACATTAAGAGCTATGATTGGCCTGTGTGAAAAAAGGCCAGAACAGAATATTGTGACAAAATCCTGGCAATTTCCTCATATTAAATATATGTTTATCTGGACTTTGGTTAGTTTTAACTGACCTTGGCATTAATGTCTGAAAATGGACACAGTGACCAGTCAATAACTGCTCCATAAAAGTTAAGTGCCTGTGACATTTCATTATACGATGGCACTTGTGTTGACCATTTTGAAAGCAAATGGTCTTAAGAACTTTGTTCATTTTAGAGCTGGGTATTTTTCTTCCCCTGAACAGCTGTTTATTCACAGAAAAGTGCACTCTGGTGACATCCCAAGTCTTAATGAACATGAATGAGTTTTTCTGCATAGGACTTGCTAGAGGAAAAAAAGACCAAGTTTTCAAAAAAGTGGAAACAGAAATAAAAATGGAAATTTCTTAAATATTTGCATGAAGAGAAACAAAATTCGGTATCTGCATAACTGTTACCCAGGAGAGCGGCAATAGCAAGACAACCTCTCCCCCCGCAAGAAAGCACAGGACTGTGCGTGGGTCACTGGATGCCCCCGAGTCCACTGTGTTATGATCATCAGGATTGAGGGTGTCCTGGGTGGTATAGTCTTCATCTCTCCATCTGGGTAGCTTCACAGCGTAAAACCAATGCTAAAATATTTACCGAGGCAGAGAAAGGTAGAGAAAGACAGAGAAAAATACTCTGCAGAAAAGTACAAAGAACACTTACCGGAGGTGGGAAACTTCTATTGCAATCTTTGCTTCAGTGGGTAAGTAGTTTATAAAAGACTATCTGAAAACGCTGCAGAGGGTGTGGGAATTGCCTGCAAAAACTTAAGGAGGTGAAAAAGAAAAATACAACAGAGAGACTTTCTGTACCTGAGTGAGAAGTCAGAACCCAGTAACTGCTCAACAGATATAAAATACTTTGTAAGTCCTACAACATATCTTTGGCATTTTAGACTGTATCTTAAGTTGAGAATAAAAAAGTAATTAGGGTCTGATTTCAGTTGCACTAGTGTAAAATGAGAAAAATCCTACTTTCATCAAATTTTTTGAGTTTCCCACTGCTGTATTTGGAAATTAAAATATATTTCTGAAAAAACTATAGGAGATGATAACCCATCTACATAAACAATATTATTTAATTTATCTTTAATTGTCTTATAAAGTGCTGCCTGGAACAACTCTCTCTATGCTTATTGCTCAAAAACTACTGTGACAAAAAAACTGCTGCCCACGAATATTTTTTTATATGTCTCAGCTTCTGCTTCCACTGCCCTTTTCAATGTGACTGATGAGATATTATTTCATAACAGAGCATCTTACACACTATAAATTACCTCAACTGTCTTATTTTCCTCAAGAGATACAATGTAGATTTGAATTTTCCAGTCTGCTTAATGCAGTGATGTCCAGCCTTTTCAACCTGAGGGCTGAGACATTATTCCAAAAAGGTCAGTGGGCCACAATTAACACTTGAGGGCATTTTCTCTGGAAGCAGAATGGAAGGGAGCAGACTCCACACCCAGCTCTTGCTGGTGATTCTTAAGTATGTCCAGGAGACCAGGCTACAGCTGTTAAATTGCATATAATTCCTTGAGTACACCGTGTTTTGCTTGTGTTACTGAAGTTATGCCTGGTGGCACCCTGAAGGAACGCTCCCCTGGCAGCTGTGGGCTGACTCCAGGCTGGGATGTACATGGTACAAGCTCCCAAGGTACAAGAGACAACACGACCTCATTTCTCTTGCTAAAGTTACCTGCTAAATCAGGTTACAAATCATTGAGCCAGATCTCAGGCTAATTAATTACAAATAAACAAACCAGCATTACAGAAACTGGACATTTGCCTGTGTCCCTTATGAGATGGTTTTATGACAATTTGCACAGATACAAGCAGCAGCAGGAGTTTCCCTGCTGAGCTGTTAACATTGGAGATGATATTAGGACAACAATCTCAATATTTGCATACTGCAGGACATTTATACCAAACAACCCTGTGAAAAGTCATATGTACATCTTGCTGCTGTTGGAAGAAAGGTGTGAATGTGCAAAGAGCTCACGTGTGGTGTTTCCACCACCAGAGACCTCTGTCCCGGGGTCAGGCTGCCTCCACGGGCTGGAGCTCCTCTGAAGACCTGTGTTCTAAGTGTCTCCTGAGGTTGTTTATGACACACACAAAGCAGACATAAAGCATCTATCCATGGAAAAATACTCTACAAGACACTAGTTTTACTTACATTTAGCATTCTATTGATCATGGCATCTCGACTTGTGTATCACTGAATGAAGACTTAAAAAAACCTTAGTGGCTTAATTTAGGAATGTATTTGTGCAAGAAAAAGAGTTGTAATTACTTGATAGATATTTCTTTAAGGTTTTATCTCTGCCTGAAAATATTAATATTCACTATTTAGCTTTCATCTCCATAGTAGTTTAAATGAAGAAGTCCTTTTTGAGCAAAAGAGACTGGTGTTAATTCATTTTCATTATTAAAAATGTTATTCTGATCCTGAGACAACTATCATAAAAAATGAGATAGGCCTGTACAATACAACCTATGCTACAGAATGTGGATAAAATTTTAGGCATCCTGCTGGGAAAAAATGCTTGTATTTACATAAATAATGTTGTGCTCAAAGTCCTCATTGTCCTAGGTACTTTACAAAGTATCTATGTAGAAAAAGTCTCAGAAAAGAAGACTTTGTAAACCAAATATCCCTACAGGGAAGGCAAACTTGCTTATAATACAAATTAGACACATATTTCAATATGTATATTTTTAGTTAATATTAATATTTGTTTCTTTTAAAATATACTAATGACTAAATGATTTAGCTAATTTACTTGGCATTTTCCTTTCTGTCATTCTTTTGCAATATTACCTATGAGTCACTACACGGTCCATATTCTAAGTTGCATTTTCACAGATAAGAACTAGAGAAGCACTATAAATACTGCTTTTTTTTAGGATTACTTATAAACGATAAGACAAATCCTGTTGCATAACTCATAAAATATTCATATTGACTTTAGCTGGAAGTACTCAAGGAGGAAGAAATTGCTCCAATATTTGAAATCTGATGTAATTAAAATTTGAGAGCATTTAATTCCAGAACCCATTTAATACGTTAACTGTATTTTAAGTGTTTAACAACTAATTCTGTGCCAGGTAAAAATATAATTGACAAAAAGAAGTTCAAGTAAAAGCTAACAAAGAATCTGTTAGGAAAATGAGACACCAGTATGTAGGCAAAAACTTTACAGCTGGAAGGCAGGCAGGCAGGAAAGGGACTCTTCTTCATAAGACCAGTACTATACACTAAAACTGCAATCCTGTCACAAAATACAGTAAATGTTGTAGGTGAATATGGGTAATAAACATCACAAATCACAGTCTGGACTGGAACTGATGTTTTGTCCTTATGTTTAATCTTGTCTTGATATACTTTTTTCCCAGAAACAGATTTTTTCACTTTTTAGACTGAATGTTCACCTCTTCTGTGCAGCCTTCACTTGTGTATCTTTCATATACACTCAATTTCACAACTTCAGGATAGTCACAACATGTGTGGCACAGTTTTGGCACATCAAAAGTACAGTTAAAAAAGCTACTGCATATGCTTTATTATAATTTCCAAAAGATATGAAGTGACAGGTTTTGATTTTTAAATGACATGCCTTATTTGCAAACGGAACACTTAAAACATGACCAAACATGTCTCCATAGATTAAGCATAGGTTTTTCTCTTTAGAATTCATGATATTTTTGACAGTTCATTGTCAACATGCCAGTATATCAATATTAGTTACTTCCTGGCAGAGGAGACCTACGAGGGTGAAGTGTTTGACATATTCAATGGACTGCAATAGCAAAAGCCCTTTTCCACCCTGGAACTATCATCTCAGTCACTTAATATCCAAGATAGTCAATATCTGGGTAGGAAAGAAACTTTTAAAAAACCCTACCATGCTGACAAACACTACAAAACATTTACCAGGGACATGCTAGAATTTATTAAGGATAACTTGCAGCAAACTGACATTTCAACATATAGTTTGAATAGCAACTTTCTTTGTTGGTACAGTAACTTGCTCCAGGCACGCTTCAGGCTTGCATGTATACCAAAACCCACAAGGAATTGAACTTGTGGTCTCATGCCACTCAAAACTGGTACCAGGAAAGGTTTTTATGTTGCAAGACAGTAATACTCAAATCTGAAAGCTACACTGTTCTTTAAATAACTCTTCATATCTTACTACACATTTTTTCCTGAAAGCCACACTTCTCCATTACACTGTGTCTTTGGCATTCCAAAGGTTTTCTGTCCTGCAGATTTATTACAATTAAAGTTTTACAAAGTCAGCTACAGATACCCTGCCATGATGCATTTAATATGTATAATTAAAATGTGGTAAAATACCTAACGTTCCTATGTTAAGAAAGCCTGGCCCAAAGTCTACGTCATCCTTGGGAAATTCCATCTACATCCTGGAAAGGCTCCTAAGAAACTGCTTTTGTATGGTAACCCTAATAATAGCAGACATGTCCAAATGCTAATTCCCATTAATGTCAAAGGTTAAATTCCACAACAATATAATTTGCAGTACAAGCTACTTACAATGTATGACTTATAAAGAATGAATTTACAAGTTATTCTCAGTCACTTGGGATATCTGAATAAACTTAAAAATTAAATTTTATACTACATTGGCACTCTGTGGGTTTTCAAAATGCATGGATTTGCCAATAAAATGGAAAAGAAAATTTAGCAGGAAACAAGGAATTTGAAAGATGCAGGCAATAATGAGGGCACATCCTATAAATAAACATCATAGGATTTTCTTTTCCTTTTTGTCTTTTCAGGACTCACAGGCTATCTTCATCTTGGACTCTCCCTGAAGACCAAATCCACATAGCATTAGAGTATTTAATTTAATGACAGGGATTTATAGGCACCTCAGTAAAATTACAGGAATCCAAATCCATAGACTTATTGTTACATCTGATTATTTGTTTTATGGTGCTATTTTTTTTTTTAGTTAAATGCTTCTTTTCAACAAAAACAAACACTTAAACCACAAACATAATGTATCCACATCAAAAGGTAAAAATTATGAGGATAGTACACAATAGTCTGGGAAATAACCCTATATTCTTTTTCTGTACAATAGGGTTAAAGATACTGAAAATCATATTCAGTAATTTCTTTCTCATTTTTCAGAAAACAAGAATGCCAAGCTACTTCAAGTGTCTAGCCACTCCAAGGCTGAGATTAAGAATAAGCTAAAGCCTGAAATAATCAAGTTCAAAGATACTGCTGATAATAATATAAAAACTGTGACCAATCCTCATTATGTGGTACAGGTATACTACCTTGAGTTTAAACCTCATCCAGTTCTCTAGGGTGTTATTACTGTTGTCCTTGCCCACACTCAAATGCTGAATTATAAAAAGGGAATTAAACCTTCTTACGCTATTTGGTCCCACCTCATCTCTAACAATTCAATAGGTAATTTCATCTGGTGCTTTTGCTTGCAATATAATAAACACAGAGGGAGCTTGTTTCTGGCATCAGTAAGCGGCTGGACCCAATCCTGTGACCCAGTCCTTCCTGGATGCCTGTTGCACCCTGTCTGTAACTGCCCCAGAAGCAGGCCTTTGCACCCCACTCACCCACCCACCGACCCACCATCCAGGTGGATCCCGTGCACACTATTGATGACAAAATGTGAACTTAAAAACAGATATTTTTTTTTTTGTATGCAGAGTCCCAACCAAAGTACTTAGAGTAATCTGCTGGGGAAATTCAGTCAATTATATGGCAATCCAGGTAAAATACACAGTCAGCGACGTAGAAAATGCTTTTCAAAGGGCCTTTTGCCGATTAAGAGTTTGGTTGGTTTTTTTTATTCAAGAGGCTGGCACATTTTTCTGGTCAAAACCTCAGGTTTTTTTAATCCGACAAGTAAAACAAAACACCCTAGAGGAATACCTAGAGGAAGAGGTCTTCCTGAAAATATTGGTTAGGTATCCAGGATGGGATGAAATCCAAAGGGAAATGAATTAATTTCCTAAGACCCCTGTCAAAGGCTGGTGTATCTAATAAAGGAGCGGAGTAGCTTGACCCCAGCAGGCAGAAGAACTGCCCTCCAGACAGTTAGATATAATAAGAAACAGAGGGGCAAACTGTATGAAAGGATCAGACAACTCATTTTCAGAAACTTACTTTTTCTTGACAAGTACATAAAATCCTGACAGTTCCTTGTTTTTATCTTCTCAGAAGCCTGCTCTTTCTTTTACCTTAGTGGTCTTTTTAGACAGACAATATTACTGACCCTCAGTTTACAAAATTAAATCTTAGATGTGCATGGAGAATTTGAACAGGATCACTTTGTATTTAGCTTGGACTCTTCTTGGAGTCTTCATAAAATGTTGATTTTTCCTAAATGGCATTGACATTTGCAAAAGTAAGACAATACAAAGCCTAGGACTGGGGAAAGAAGCTTGGTAATTGGAAAACTGCAAAAGTTCCTATTTTTTTACTATCAAAAATCCTATTATGAAACTTATTGATTGGTGATTGATAATGGTTGCATTATACTCTATAGTCTTTTCAAAGCATTCTATAGTATTTATTATTACTGTAAGTTTTAAGCTAAAAAGTAGGTTCAGTCCCCCCCCCAAATTACTATTTACACTGCTTTGCATTTGAGTCAACACTGTTCTTCAGCTTAAAAAGTTTCACTTCCTCCATTACTCTTACTCTCCTAATATATTTAGTAAAACAAATCCCTTTTCATTACAGAAGAGCCTTTTTACTCTCCTCTAATGACACAGGCTGTGCACAGTGATGATCATCCTAGAAGATATTCTCAGAATCCCTCTTTCTTGAAGAGAAGCCTCAAGAATTGCCATGGTTAGAAGTCTTGTGCACCCATATGTAGCTTTTTCATATAACCCGTGCTCCAAACCAAAAAATCTTTATTTAACATGATCAGCATTATTTACATGAACACCAACAATCTGCTTTTCAAAGCACAAAGTGTTTATTAGTTTAGTATTTATTTAGTTTAGTAAGAAATAAAAAACTCTTTAAAAGTGTTAGGAAATGCATAAGCTATATAACATAACTGAGCATGAATTCTCATGAGGTCATCATATCCTACAGCACCTTGAATCAAGGGTGGTAGCCAAGTAAATTCAGTTCTTCGGAGGTATGATTATCTCTTGGGCACTACATACCCCAGACTTGTCTCAGTGCTGTTTCAAAAACTTCTAATCTGTAAAAAATCTCAGTTACTTAGAAGAAAGATGCAATACAGAACTCGGAAAGCAGAATAGTAGTTTACAATGAATCAATGTAAGTTACACACAGTCATCTGCCGCTCTAAATTATTTAATAATAATGACAAATGGATAAAAGAATCTATTTAGACAGCTAGGGGAGGAGCACTGCTAGACCTGCTGTTTGTAAACAGAGAGGAACTTGTAGG
>JAOXJM010000001.1:193647407-193664066 GCA_026413425.1 Tringa solitaria
CTGTCCATGCTTAGGCCCTTCTGTGGTTGCCAGCCTACCACTATCCCTCATGCCTATATATATATATACCTGCACACATATTTACATATTACTGGTCTTGCTTTATTATCTGGTCACACCCAAGATTTATAATTTCTTCAGGAGACAAAAAACCCACTACCCTAATCATACATTTACAAAATGAAGTCTGATAAGCAGAGCACAGCTGGTCTGCCAACAGCATTAGTTTTGGTCGGCAGCCTATATGGTACCTGTACCATATACGTAGGAACTTGGAAGACCCACAGTCTAGCACAGAAGTAACATGGTAGATAGTGCTTCAGAGCCATGACTAAAAGATGCTGAGTCTTCTAGGACACAAGCTCTGGAATGAGCCTTTTAAAATGTTTTTCCCTAGGTTTTAGACTCAGACTCGTAGGAAGCCCTGGCATAGCTGGCTGTTACAGATATACTGACAGGCCCACTGATCTGCCATAAACTTACAAACTGTAGAAGCACCAAAAATGAAAGACTCAGAGCAGTTTCTGTTTTGGAAGTTTTCCAGATACAAGGACAGTCTTTCATTGCTCTCTCTTTATTTTCTCCTATGCTTTGGAAATCTAAATGGGGAGTGGGGACTGTGGTCTTGTTTCTGCTGCTTCTTCCTCCTTATGCTGTTCCCCTAATCCAGTGTGTTGTTCCCCCACAGGATACAGTCCTTCAAAAACTGCACCAACATGGATCCTTCCCATGGGCTGCAGTTCTTCAAGAACAGCTACACCATAGGTACTCTTCATGGAGTACAGTCCTTCAGGACAAGCATGCTCCAGCATGGGTCCCCCACGGGCCACGGTTCCTGCCAGAAAACCTACTCCTGTGTGGGCTCCTCTCCATGGGCTGCCGCTCCTGCGGGAGGCCTGCTCTAGTGTGGGCTCTCCACAGGGTGCAGCTTCCTTCAGTACTCATCTGCCCGGGGTTCTCCATGGGCTGCAGAGTGGATATATGCTCCACCATGGTCCTCCATGGACTGCAGGGGGATAAACATGGCACCGCCATCTCCTCCATAGGCTGCAGGGGAATCTCTGCTCTGATGCCTTCAGCACGTCCTCCTCCATTTTCATCAACCATGGTGTCTGCAGGGTTTCTGCAGGGTTTTTTCTCACACATTTTCTCACTTCTCTCACTGCTCCTATGCAGTGTTTTTTACCCTTTCTTAAATATGCTATCACAGAAGCACCACAGCTTCGCTGATGGGTTCAGTTTTAGCCAGTGGTGGGTCTGTTCTGGAGCTGGCTGAAAACTGGCTCTGTCCAACATGGGGGTGGCGCCTGGCATCTTCTCACAGAGGCCACCCCACAGCTGCCCCCCAACCAAAACCTGTCCACAGAAAGCCAACACCTTCTGATAAACTACAGATAGCAACACATTTCAAAGATATATGCAAGGAGTTACATTTCCTTGCCACCACAATAGTGTATGAAGGCTTTCATTTGAGATGTGCCCACAATGCTGTCAGTGATCCATGTCCTCACTGATCATAGTCATATAGTCTCTGTATTGTTCAGCTGCTGTGCACCTGCGTTTGCCAGCACTGCTGGAAAAGTACGGGGCGAATTTTCTCAGCCTAAAGAACTCCTTCCAAGAGGAACAGCCTAGCCATATGGAGATGCAAACTCTACAAGTGAGATGAAGCACAGAAGGGAGAATCATTTAATCTAAATAAGGACCTGCCTCCCAAGGTGAAATGATTTATCAACTTATATGTGTGAAAGCTCCAACACTTGAGATGAGATTAAGTAATATTTCTAAAACAGCTTTGCGATCACAGTTTTCTGTTAAAATGTCAAAACCTGTTTCCGTTCAATTTGCACAGAACATCCCAACACTCTTTTTCTCCTCTGTGCTCCATGATCCATCTCCTCCTAATCACTCCACTGACCTCCACCTCCTGGAAGAGGATGCAAGGCCAGCCAGGTCTCTAGAATTACTAGACAAGTGATCTAAATTCATCCCCATGTAGCTTTCAACTATCTTGCACCCAAATCTAGTACAAATTTGATACAAATATGCTCTTCCTCTGGGTTGTGTTTGAAACTGCTGATTTGATACTAAATTATGCTGTTGCATTAAGAAAAGTTCCCAGCACTGAGACCAACTTAATGAGGTACCTTCATGAATTAAATCACTGATATAAGATGACAGATAGGATTATAAAAGAGAAAACAGTGTTACATAAACTGGGTAGATGAAAAACAATATAGATGCATTAGGACCAGCTTACTACTATCTTAAGAATTGTCTTGAATTTAAAAGAGTATTTCTAAATTTTGCTATCCAAAAAAAAGAGGAAAAGGGAAACAAGGAGTTTGTAAGAAACTATACGGTTAAATTTTTTGTACCTAATGAAACAAGCACTCATCACAACCCTAATAATTTTCTATTTATAGACCTTGCACCCTCTCAATCATCATCTACCTTTCCCTTTAGATCAAAAACTTCTTCAAGTAAAGGAATTATCCTCCCCTGTGCCCAGGAGGCATCACACTTTGGGCACCATCATGCTTAAAGCATTATACTAACTAAATTAACACTCTGGAGCAAATCATTTCACATTCCCATGTCTCAGTTCTCAATGTTTTAACTCTCTGGCCTTTTTCAGACTCTAAGCACTTGACAGGAAGGCCAGTAACCTATTAGATGTCTGCAAAAAGATTAGCACAGTGGTCCAACTGTCTCAGCTCTGACTTTTGAGTGCTACACCAATGTGAATAAACATTACACCTAATGGTCCTCTATCTTGCAATTCTGTAGTAAATTCTGGAACCCTAAAAACATGTAAGCACCTGCCCTGAAGGTCAGTGTTTTAGTTGTACATATAAAATTAAACATGTACTAAAGAGCGTGCAGGAGTATTTATCTGGAGATTGACAGAATGATCCATCAAACTTGAGGCACACAATATTCATAAGTGTCTCTTACATTTAGCCCACATCAATGGGTTACCTCAAGTACTCTGTAAGTAACTTGCCAGCTCATGTAAAAATACTCTCCTAGGAACAATGAAAACCTTGGTTTAATGTGCTAGATCAAACGGTAATTTGGGAAATGCAGTTTTGTTTGTGTAACTGCAGATGTGAGAACATACTGCAAAGCAAGATACAAACTTGTTACATTTTTTAATTAATAATTAAGTTTCCAGAAAAAAAATTGTGAATTGTCTCTAAAAGACTATTTCTGTTCAAAGTCAATTTCTGAAACAATAGCAGAAAGTGATAGCACATTTCTTGCCAATTGAATGGAAAACGGAATTGAATTTGCTTAATTACATGTAAAGTATTTTCTTATTTTAAAATCAATTTGAGTATTGTAATATAGTATTTTGTGGACGATGTCTTATACAAGATCACTACGTTACAGAACATTAACTTTAGAGGTTACCCTGAGAGATGCTCAAAATAACAGAAAAGAGAGGGCCATAAAGACCAGACAAGGTTGAATTGTAGATCCAGCTGCTGAACTCTTTTCCCTGCTTCATAAGGAGAAAGCTTTTCTCTTCACAAATTAATACACTGATTAATGTTTCCTCCAAGCCAATCCCAAATGAATTTGTGAAAGGAGCAATAAGTGCACATAGGGAGAGTAGGGGGGACTGTCTCACCTAATTCTTACTGCCTGAAAGTTAGATTTTTAAATTCCTTTTTGTTTTTTGCCTGTCTCTAAAACTAAAAAAAGGTATATTCAGAAGACATATTCAGAAGACAGATCATCCCAGCTTAAAATGGGTGATAAATTAAGTGTACTGATTTATCCACTAGAGGTACCTATCTCTTTTGGCTGTAAAAGGAGTCTATGCAACTATGAAACACTTGGCACCTACATTTAAATAACTACATTTAAAAATTGTTTAAAAAAAATCTTACTTTACGAAACATATCTCTGTGTTTTTCTCCCCTGTCCAACCCTAGATTCAATGCAATTTGGAGCTGTCCTTCTTTGAGGCCCTTCTCATACAACAGACACAGATCCCAGCCAGGGGTTGCAGGTATTTCTCAGATATAGAACATGCATCTCTATTGTCCTGAAAAGTGCTGACAACTCTCATTTCTTGATGGAGAACTCAAAGTAGCTTGCCTTTTCATAAATTTCTTTGAGGAAAACTGCTTTAATCTTAAGTACTTTCCATCTGAAAACTTCTGCACCACTAAAGTACTTTACTTTCATTAATATATAATTCCAAATAATTTAAATCCAATGAAACATTTTTACACAACAAGAAAACATTTTTCACTGTGTTTATTTATAAAATTTCTCTTTCCGTTTTTGCCTTGGTTAATCTCTTTGATAGAACTCCCCTCATGAATTTCACATTTGCTGAACGCTAACAAATCTTTTCTAATTTTTAAAAGTACTTTACAGCTGTCTCTGCTAAAAATTATCCAGTCTTTGTGCCTTTGTCTTCCAGCCCTTTGCACTCCATGGATCTGGTATTTATAGCTGTCTGGCAATGCACATACATGTTTATATCCCTAACTGCCAAAAACTTTCTCTTTGAACGCTCTCCCATAGAGAATCCACATGCAGCATCTACCTTTCATAGTCATATGAATGAGAATCCACATCAGTACAGCAGTTCCTTTTTGGATGTTTAAAAAAAAAAAAAAGATGTAATTATGAGCACCACATGAGACTGCCAGGCTTTTCAAAACCATAGAATTTTAAAATGTTAAACATGAAGGTTTTGGTAGAAAGTTCCCAGGAAGACGGCAGGTTTTCTCAAGGATAAAATGTCTATTTTCTTTTTTTTTTTCCCTCCTTCAGGACAGAAGCTTATAGCAACATAACAGATTGCAGGGAAATTAAGACTGGATTATGGTAGAAAACTGTTTAATGGAATCAATGGTAAAACTCCCAATTGCTTAACTAAAGTTAACATTTCAAATCAGATACTCATGTGGCATTTAGAAATCTTGCAAAATCACATAACCTCTTCAGTTTGCTAGCTGAGGGAAAGCTCATTTTCATTAGATGAATACCTAGAGAAATCATGTTTTATAACTTATCTAGATTGCCTGTGTGATTAAACATTTTTTGCTTCTGTGATTAAACATTTTTTTGCTGTTCTTGGATTGATTCATTTCGTTATGAGACATATTATTTCTTTCAGTTCAAATTTGAACTTCATCCAAACATTCCTTTGTAGAGAAAACAAATTTCTTTGCAGTTTGTTTTTCCCCCAAAAATGTAAGATTTCATAAAAACATGTCCCCACATCCCATTTTAATGAAACAGAACAAAGAGAAGTCTGAATTTTGTTTTAAGAAGTAATCCTTTGATGGCCCAATTCTCTACAACATTAGCTTTCTTTTTTATCTTGAAAAGGGAGAAGATAGGCATATTCAAATGGACACTTTCTTTCCAGAAGAAAAAGAACTGAAAAAAAATCAGTACAATTTTAAATGGGAGGGTATATTATAAAATGTGCAGTTGATTGCATAAAAATAGCTTTTTATACATAGCTATGTAATCAGAGATTTTTCTTATGCAAAGGAAGAACTATTTGTAGATTTTGGAAAAAAATAGCAACAATATTTTTTTCTTCATTTTGGAGAAATACTTTTAAATTTTGCAGTACTCCTGCCAGCAAAACTGTCACTGACGGGAATTAACTGCATTTCATAGGAGATACAAGAGGTGGAGTCATACAGTATGGCTCCTGACCTAAATTGTTTTGATGGATGCACTATCAACATTTATACCTCGCAGTTTGAACCAGTGGTGCTTCTTTATGTCAAACCTTGTGTTCTAATTTAACTGAACTGAACCAAAACATGAACTCCGCTGTAATTTGAGGAAGCTCAAGTAAAGAATTTTTTAAAGTATCGGGGAACTTCCATGTGACTTTTGAAATGGCCTAGTCATCTAACTGCTCGCTCTGACCTGGGAAATGTCCTTCGAGATCTCTGAAACATCTGGGAAAAGGAAGGAAAGGAAGGCGGAAAATCATGAAAGATGTGACTAACTGGGTCCTGCATGAAGATGTAGGTCCTTAGGTGGTTGTCATTCAAGCTTGAATGGAGATGGTTTTTTTTATCCGGTTTGTAGTTTTATTTTTAGAATTAAAGCCTGTCATGAGGGGAGTGATGACACTTGATCCATCGCTGGAACTCTATTTTTTCTTTCATTGCCGAGTCTGTCTCCCAGCCTCATGGTCTTCCACCTTAGTCTTCCAGCCAATGCAGTTTGCCCATTGAAGTGCAATGCTCTCTGTCCAGTCAAGGCTTTTGGAAGTTGACAGGGGTGAGGCTGAGGTTACTTTCTTCTCTCATTATCAGATTTCGCACCACCAAGATTCCCTTCACTAGCAACTTAAATCATTGCTTACTTTGATTTATGCTATTGCAGGAGGATATAATCTTAAATAATTCTTTCTGCTTTGCTGTTTACCCTTTAGAATGAATGAAGCCATGGATTCCTTTTGGCATCAGTAAGATCAACAGACATTCACCACACGATGTTGATTAAATAACAAATACAACACTGCTTCGTTGGCCACTCTCAGATCTAAGTATCTTCTAAAGAGCCAGAAAACATGGTTTCTAATTTTTGAAAGCAATGTCAATGTTAAGAGGATATATGTGATGAAAATCTTATCTGTTTTTCCCAATTCCTTATGGGTTAATAGAAACTGTTATCTAATTATATACACCGTATCTTTAAAAAAATTTTTAGTTATTTTTTACTCACAATTTGGACTTCTACAAGAAGACCTTCTGAATACTTTTGATAAAATCTGTTGGTTTTTGTTTCCTTTACTTCCTTCCCGATAATGGTACAAAGCAGAATTTGAAACTAGCAATACTGTCAGATAAATGGAACACAGTATCACACCATGAGATTACATACAACTTGATCAGAGAGAAAAAAACTATTCACAAGATCTAGAAAAAAAATTCTGCTTCTGCCTTCTGGAGTCTGTGACTGTATTGGCAGAACAGCAGTAGCTGACAACGTGCACAAGGACCTGCTGAAGCCATTCCCCAGTCAAGGGTTATTCTCTAATCTATCATTTCGGGGATCAAGATGTATGAAGAGACAATATGGGCTATTAGTCTTCCCACATTTGAGGACCTTTGTTTTATTTATAGTTGATAAGAGATTCCCATGCTTCCACGATTTTTCTCCTAAGTTAGTACAAGTACGTTCTGATGAGTAAATACTTTTTATGCTAAGTACTAATACAAAGTACTTCTTTGCTGTTTGGGTTGTTTCTTCTTATATATCACCATTAGTAATGATGGCTTTCCCAGAACACTTAGGTGCTTCTGACAGCCTAGAATTATCTTATTGTTTTTACTGTTTTTCCTAGCCTTGATCTAATGAACTGGCTTATGCTACCTGGAGAGATAAGACCCAGACTGAGTGAAAAGTAAGGAGCTGGTAAATTTTCAGTCTAAATCCCATTTTAACTTCCACTAGCTGTAGACATGTCACTTAGCTTTTCTGCCAATCTGAAAATCAAAGAGTCTAATGCTTAAGTTCTTCACATAGTTGGAATAATAGATAAAATATTTTCAAAGAATCACTACGATGAATGTAGATACCCTTATTATCCATCACTGGGCTGTCACCAAGAATTCTCCAAGACTTCTTTCATCATTCTGTACTTCATACTTCAACCCTCCCTGAAACATCCTAGGCATTATTACTCTTAACTTCACAAAAACAAAACCGTATCAAGAGATTTTCTCTCCTGCTCTTCCTAGAAATGTGGGTCTTAGCCTGTTTAGGTACTATATATATCTACGAATTATGGTTATTTAAGACATCTCATACCGACATCTCAGATTGTGTTTTTATTACTTGTACTTGCTCCTTTATGTTGCCTTGTTGTTTTGATCATCTCACTGCATTGAAGTTTTTTCAGCATCTTGTAGCTTGCCTGTTTTCCCCAGGTAATGCAGTGATCATAGCTAAGG
Source organism: Tringa solitaria (assembly GCA_026413425.1). Lineage (NCBI taxonomy): Eukaryota > Metazoa > Chordata > Aves > Charadriiformes > Scolopacidae > Tringa > Tringa solitaria. Next base: position 193,655,363 of record JAOXJM010000001.1, read on the forward strand.
GACTTTTCAGATGTAGATTCTACTTACTATGGACATGTCATGTCAAAATGACATTAGGGAATTACTATCTGTGGAGGGCCAAAAGTCCAAAGCTTAGAAAACCTTGAGCTATCTCTTTTCTCCCCCCTCCCTCCTTTTTTTCCCCTGTGTGCCTTGCAGTTTCATCTCTATTCATTTTAAAAGAGAGCTGCTTCTTAGCCTTCCACGATTACACCAGTGGGAACTGACCACAATACAGTTGGGTGGTTTTAAAATCAAATGCTTGGAATGGATTACTGGAAATGCATCTTCCACTGTCCTCCCTTTTTAGTTACCAAGCTGTTTCTTCTTTCTCTGAAAAACTAATCTTTCTGCCTTTTTTATGTATAGAAGGCCTTTCTAAATAGCTATAGGTCTCCCATAATAATTAAAGTAATGAGAAAAGGGAATTACCTTTCAAAAAATAAAATATAAATGATCCATTTGACCAAGGTTATTTAAAATGAAAGCCATTCACTTCCTAAATGGAAGATCAGATTCTCATCAGATCTGAGTGCAAGATGGATTCTGGCCATGCCCCTGTGTTTAATGACTTCAAGCTCTAACTGCTTGATACAGAAGGCAGGTTTCAGTGTCAAATGCCATGAATGGAGTATGCTTTCTAAATAATTCCTTTCAACTGAAACAAGACTTAAGAAAAGCAGTTTAATACATGCACAAAACCATCTGTGTATACATTGTAAGAATATGTATGCATGTTATGTATTTCTGTGGATCACAAATTCCTTTATTCTAATGCAAACTGTTCAGCTGTTTATTTTAAACACATATAAATCTCTACTATAAATTGGGATAGATGTTAGCTGAGATATCTGTTTATTTGGCAGATAATGCCAAATAAAAGTACATAACTTTGAAGCTGTGGCTAACATCTTTGTCTTACTTATATAACTTCTCCATGTTCAGTTTAACAAGGAGTTAATTTCATTTCAATTCTGGGGCAGGAGGTACTTACGGGAACAACTGTGCTATTTTATGACAGCCTAAGAGTTGATAAGAGGAGAACGTTTATGTTGTCTCATAAAGCATAGTTACCACCCACAAAACAGTGTTTCATATGAAATAATTACATTGTAAGTTCTGCTATGAATGAACATCTGTTTTGTAACTCTGTATTTGTACAAAATCTAAAAAAATGGTGTCTTTATCAAAAACTGGAACTTCTAATGGCTACCGAACTAAAAGCAGCCTGTAGAATGTAGGCAAAAGTTTTGAATGCTTGGCATGACCCATCTCCCCTTGACTCAAGTAGCCATTCTGAAACACAACACAACCTTTCAATAGGCAGAAATTGCTTACCATATCTCATATTCTCCTCTAAGAGCAAAATTGCTCACTCACATTAAAATCAATTGATGTCACTGAATTGCATTATTACGTCATTGACTTCAGTAATTCCAGAATCTTTCTTGCAATCTCGGTTCTCTTTCACAGTATTTCCCAATACACAAAAAGATGGCTGTACAACCTATGGCCTTAAATTCATAAACCCAAAGAAACCAAACTGCATATCAAAAGACAGCTGCTCGTTGTTCTCCTCAGGTGCACTGCGATGCAGATATTTGGGTTCCTATCCTGCTCTTGGCACAACAATCAAAAATGCTGTTTCCATCTCTCTTCCTATGAGATTGTCAGATTGTGAGTTTATAAGTGAGAATAATAATCTGTAATACATGATAAAAAGATGGCAAAATGTATTCAGATTCACTTAAGTGCAAGGGAATTACTGGTCAAAGCCTAAAACAGCTGTTCATATTCAGTTTTATGCACCGCTTCAAATCTTTCTACATGCAATGAGTCTTCTGCATTTCTCAAAAAATTTACCTTCTGAAGGCAGAGATCATGATTTCTGTACTTGGAAACTGCCTAACCAAAAGAAAGCAGTAACAGAAACATGCTTTTCAGTTGTTTTCATTTCTTCATGAGTTTTCGGCTAATCCTGCTTTTTTAAGCCAGGTTTTCAGACACCATCTTAAATATTTCCACAACTTCACTAATTGAAAGCAGGAGCACAAGCCCTCTCATTTTGCTCTCTTGTATCTTTGGCAGGAACAGGGCTTCATTCATAAGGCATTTTGAAATGGACTATCTATAATTGAGATTTCTACAAAGCTGGTGATGGTTTTAGAAAAAAAGACAGATAAGAAGGGAGCCGAGATCAGTTGCTGACACCCTGTTATCTCTGTGAATGGACCAAAGACGGGTGTAACGTGGGGCCTGGGGGAAAAGGAGGTAGATTGTCAAACAGAATTTTTCATTACAAAATATTGCTCTTTATCATGGTTATCACAGGAGATTTAAGATAGCTGTCACCTTATGTAAACTTCTTTTGCTGTTCAAACAGTAGCCTTCTCAAATGAAACCCTTGTTTTTATTTGTTTGTCATCATTCTATGATTTTATTTTTGGACTTTAGGGCTGACCAAAGCAGAGTCCTTCAAGTCATTGAACTGTTCGATCAACAAAACGAGCAATATACTCCATCTTCCTTTATGTATCAATCCTAGTCTGCAAAAAAGACCAATGAAAATTAATAAAACCTTTAACAGCTTGATGTAAATAATGCATGAACATGTCTTTGTTGACGTACTTAAATTAATTTGCTGTAAAGATTGCCCTACAAATAACAAAATATTGCATATATCACCCCAGGCATTATGTAAGGCTAGTAGCTTCTATGCTGGCATTTGCAGGAATAAGCAGAATTAGTTCAGCACAGTTCACAGCTGTGATCACTGGAGTAAAGCTCAGGGTCCAGGGGCCGCTAGCTCTGATATTGTACTAAAAAGGCAGCTGTACTTTACTACTGGTCCACTGGGCCTGATGCTAATAATTTTTAAATGGCCTGTTAGTTACAGCAGTGGCCTCAAGCTACCTCTTATTTCAAATCCTATTAACATTTGTGTATCTTTAAACTACTTTATTGTCTTAATTAGCATAAATTCATTCATAATTCCCAGATAGTCGGTTGCTACATACAAAAAAGAAAAACGAAAAAAAATCATTAACAGTGGCTGAAGAGTTGGTGGATGAAATGTGACTGTGGTAATATGCACCCAAACCAAATCAATCATGCAAAACACCAAAGTGCAGAAATGCTTCTCTACATGTTGCTTTTCTCCACAGTGCTCTGAAGACTGTCTTCGGATAATGGAGTGGTATTGCTTATAGGCAAATCAGAGAAAGGCAGACTGCTGTAGGTAGAGTTTTTTAAGAAAATGTTCAATCTTTGCTTTTTAGTTATAATAGTAGATAAAAAAAATATTAAAAACAGTTTTCCGCAGTTGGAATGACTCCAGCAGAACTATTCAAAATTGTTGTTATAAAGCAAGTTCTTCCTTTGTCTCTGACACTACCTTCCTTAGTCTATGTTCTGTTTCAGGAAAAATTGAACAGAAATGGAAATTTTTCCTGAATAAGGAATGCAACGCATTTTTTTAATGACTATATACTAGCTTATTTATTAAAAGTATCTCTGCCATTAAAATCTATTAACTGCTGGTAGCCCAAAAACTACCATAACACGTATGCTTTTCAAAAGTCACATTATATTTGTCTTCAAAATTTTTTTTATATTTTCATTTCTAATATGCAGAAAACTCATTAGTAATTAGAAACTACAATGTTTTAATTGTACAAATATGCAATTACTGCCCAAAACTTCAACTTTTCTAAATAATCATTCTTCAACTTTAGAGAAAGCTCATCATGCTGCATAAAGGTCTTTTCAACCAACCAAAGGTTTAAATGAAATGTTGACATCATATACCTAAACTCAAACAGCCAGGAACAATGTACAGAAAAAGCATTTTACTCTGCTACACAACTATGCAGAACCAAAGTGACCACCCATAGCCTGATGAACTTGTTTTGTTTATGGGTACACAGAGGAACATAGGTGCTATTAAACCTACAGAATCAAATCTTTTTCACAGCTTGATTTTAAGTGAAAGAGTTGCTGTGAAAAAGAAGTAATACATACAAGCACAGAAAACTTTTCTTTTTAAAACCTGACTTTATTTCTTACCTTATTTTCGTGGCATTTCCACAATACTTATGCTCCCTATACCTACACAGCTGAGAAAGAAAGAGATGCCCCAACTACTCCTTTGCCAGGATCAAACATAATCTAGGAAGGGTCATTCTATTTCCAGGTGTTACTAGGTTTAATGCGTGTCTCAATGAAATCACACTGAGGAGCTACAAAAAATCCAGTCTTATTAATGTACTTCTTGTATTTTCTTGAGTTTCAATGTCTGGATCATCTACTTTGCTGGAGAATTCTTCCTATACGTACAAGTACAATACTATCAAGAGACAGTTTAAACAAACTAGCTGCTAAATTTCCTTGTCTCATTTCCTCTAGATTGAAGAAAAGAGGGACAGCCTGCCAGCTGGTGGCCTGTGAGAACAGGGAGGACTGCACTGGAGGCTTAAAGTAATCTCGTCTTGCACCATGTTCCTTGTCATAATGCTCTGATTTGAGTGCTGACACACTCAGCACAGCCCCGCAGGATTTCCTTAGCATGCTACTTTTTATCTTTGAGTTTAATTGAGATAAAATTTCAGAAAAAGCAAACAGAGATTTCAAGTGACCTGGCTGGAGGGTACGAACAGGATTACCGGATGATTCAGGAACAGAAGGACCTCAGAAGGTCCTTCCTTCTACTCAGAGCTGGGTCAGCTCTGAGGCCAGACCAGGGCATCACCTGGTCACAGTTGAAAACACACAAGAATAGAGACTGTACATCTCTGGCCACTGCCTGACTATCCTCAGGGGGGCAATTTATCATTTTTTTTTTAATATCCAGTCTGAACCTCTCTTGTTTCAGTTTATTTTAATTGTCTCCCATCTTCCCACCCTCTTCCACTTCAGTGAGCCCAGCTCCATCTCCTAGGTGACCTCCCTATAGGCACTGGGAGCTGCCGTTATGGCCCCATGAAGCTGTCCCAATTCCAGGCTGAACAAGCCCAGGTCCCCCAGCCTCTCCTTGCATGGCCGGTTCTCTAGGTGGGTAATAACTTCCTGTGATCTACTGGCTCCACTCCTGTTCATACAGCTCAGGATACTTTTAGCAAATAATGGCAAATTGGTTAATAAGCCCTCCTCTAGATATTACCTGCAAGATGTCACAATTTTTATTGCTCATCTGCTATGAACAAAGTCAGCATAGCTATTTTAATAAAAAAAACCCAAACACACAAAACCAAAAAACCCTCAACAAAACAGAACGTTAAAAAGATAGACAATCAATGGCAATTTTAATGAACACAAGTGTACATACACTTCTGAAAATATGGGCTTGAAAGTATATCATATATGCACTTGGTAATTATATTCTTCTATACGTGCCAAATTTGGACCAGGCAATGTAGAAACAAAATGAAAGTCATGCCTCCTTATGCATAGATGACCCTATGATATAATGTTATTAACATGAGAACATGTTTTATTCCCACAGAAATAGTGACTGATCATTTATTATTGATTTGGTGCACTATGAGGTGTCACAAAAACACAACTCCAATTGATTAAATAATTGTATTGCCTTAAAGGCTGAGGGACAATATCCTGCTCCTGTGTGGAGTCACCTTGCTTCAAAGTCAGTGGCAATTGCTTGTGCACACGCAAAGGCAAAATGTAGCCTGAAGTCATCCCTCAGCATCAGAAAATAAACCAAAATATATCAATGAGCATTTTAAAAAACACAATTTGATTATCTGACACTGTACACAGCCTAAGGCATAAGTCTAGGCGTGTCAGAATAGGGTGAAGGACTTGCCCTACAGGCTATATTTCACCCTGTCATACCATTGTCTATTTACTGTCACACCTTCACATTACCTCAAGAAAGTAAATGGTGAAACAGAGCTGTAACAAAATATTTGTGGAAATGAGCTCCTGCACAGACATAGCAGACCCCTTTATTAACAAAAAATAGAAGGCTATGTAGATGTAGGACATACTTCTGTAACCAATCTATGCACTGAAGTTAATGGGAAGATTGTGAAAAAATACATGCAGGTCTTCAAAATATACTTCAATTTAGCATTTAAGAAATCTCACACAGATGCATGTTGGAATTAAGAGAAATTTTGATTCACGAACAGAAGAAATGGAGTGGTGAAAATTTTTTTTAATTCTGAAATGAGTATTTCCATGAAGGATAAGACTTCAACAGCACAGAGTGCTTTACCATGAGGTGTGTAATGGATAGGAATGTTTTTCCTTAGAAAGAAAGAAATGAACTGACTGTTACTGAGGAAAACACCAGCACTTTAGACCCCTCCTGATGCTTAAGTTTTGCCTGACACCGTGTGTTTAGCACTGAACATAGTGTTTCGATTTACACTCATCTGGTTGGGTGAAGCAAGGTTATCACTGCCTTTGATTATAAAAGCTCTTCTGTGAAAAACTAGAAAAGTGCAAGCTGTCTTTTGCAATAGCCCTGCAGCAAAGAAATAGTGAATAATTTGTACAAAACACGTTAAGTTTGCTTCTAGTGTAATTCCCATCTTCTGTAAAATGCTGAGCAATCAGGAAATCAAGCAGCTAGTGAGATATGCCTGAAGCCGCCTCTGATACTGAGGGCCCTCTCTTATCCAGAATGCTGCCAATTTTTCCCCTTGTGCTATTCTATGTACTGGATCACACAGACAAAGACAACGTATCTTCCCTTTCTTTCTGAGACTACCATCTTTAAATTACATTTACTACATTATGTACATTTTTTAGACATATAATAGGGACAAAACATAAAATGATACAGTATACAAATAACAAGGAAAAGAGGTATTTAGTTACATGTATGTGTATTTATAAACATCAAATTATTATCTGTTCTAATTATTTTGGTTCCTTATATTTAATATGGGAAAAATTTACTAGAAATTGAGACATTTGTCTGGGTTGGATTTTGTAAACAACAGCAAGTTTTTTGATTGCACAGATGATTACTTACTGACCTTATTTTCTGTAAGTTTTGTCTGTTCATCTCATGAGCTTCCTTATGTCAAAAAATAGGGACTACTGAATAACATCAAAACAACAAAAATATCTAATGAGAACTAATGTTCCTAATTTCAAGAAAAGCCAAAGAAGGGTAATGTCACAGTGTACAGTGTGACCAAAAAAGCTATCTCTTTTTCTGATATCTCCTAAATAGGAATATTATCAGGAAAACATTATTTCTGTAACATTAGAAGTCTCTGCCAACCACTTCAACTACCAGAAAACTTCTGTCTTTTCATCAGTAAAATCAAAACAAACATTTCAAAGTAAATAAAAATATTTCATTTTTTTTAAACTGACTCAGAAAATTTTGTTTCAGAACTGTCCATCAGTCAATTTTTCATTCCTACTTGGAACAGAGCTCTCTGGGCAGGCTACATTTCCAGTGATGGAACACAGTGTTTTCCCTGGCCTCTTGACCAGGGTCATTACATGAGCTGGAGCCGGGGTAGAGGGGAGGAGGACACAACAACAAAGCAGAAATGGGATTTTTGAACATGTGGCTTGGTTGTAACTTACGCTAGTGCTACTTAAAAAAAATGACTTGAATTGAGCAGTCCATCTTTGAGAGCTACACAACTGAAAATACATCTGACGTTCAGTGATCATAAACAATACATATATCTCTATCACCATCAAGTGTTGAAATAAGCACATCAAAATATACAGCAGTTTTAAAAGGACAACAATATGAAGTCATATTTTTTTAGGACAAGAACAGTTAACTTGAATTTCACAAAATACCAGTTCTCCTGCAATTAAGCTTTAGTGACTCAGGTTTTGAACAACTTGTTAAATAGAGCCCTGAAGTGATCTTATTTTTAGGCTTTGTAATATAACATTTCATTAAGCTGTAAGCAGCTATTCACTCAGTATATGTTTGGCTCACAAGCTGTCCAGAGATGGACTCGACAAAGATACAGTAGCATCATTTGTATCGTTAAGCTTCCCTCAGATCAGGAAAGTCTAGCTAGCTCCCCCCAAAAAATTAGCTTCAGAGTCTAAATATTCCCATTTTCTATCTCAGCTGTTCTATTGACAGAAGACTCCAGCAATTAAATGATCTATGGCTATGATAGAGGAAAAGGCTGAAATCATCAGAATATAGGATAGCTCATGTAGTAAGGAGAAACATTTATAATTTTCAATCAAGAGTCCAGTGCCAGAGTCTGGGAAAGACATTTTATGTTTTATAACATTGTTTAAAGTATAAGGAGAGGAAATGTTAATATATTATATATAAAACATAGTATATATAATTAATATTATATATATATTTGGCAAAACCTGTAAGATAGAAATATTCATCTAAAAGAAGTGAAAAATGTGAAGTAGGTAGTATAGTTATGCCAATGGAAAACAAAATAAGAAAGCCAAGAAGGAAGACAAGTTTACTCCCCCAGGCAACAGACAAGCATAGCAAGAAGAAAGCTGGAACTGGTAGAGCTGAGTTAAAGAGGCTCCAACAGGGTTTGGGGAGGACTCCAGCACCAACCAGGTTCATTAGCACGTGAGAAGAGGAAGAAGTGAACGGGCCTAGTGACAGGACTAGCCCTTTTATACTTAACACAAGCTATGGGGAAGCTCTAACAGTCCACCGAATGGCAAAGTAATTCTGATGAATACAGAGCAGTAAACCTTATTTAAGAGTTCA
>JAOXJM010000001.1:193664166-193675575 GCA_026413425.1 Tringa solitaria
ACAAACCAAAAACAAAAACAAGGAGGGAAAAGAGAAACTTGGGCAAGAAGCAGCAGCAGTTTAGGAATCAAATAACATGATTTGAAACATATCAACTTTATTTATGTTAAGAGAGAGTGAGCTTTCATGCACACACCCACACAGCCACACAGGGAAAAACCTTAGTCCAGAATTGCTGGAAAACAGAATGTAGAAAATGTACCTAGGGTTGGGAAGAAAAATATTCCTTTGCCTGTTTCCACTGAATTATGTCTCTTTGTATGGGGTGTTGATGTCAGGGTGGAGGCAGGGGGGGCTGAAGGGGCCACTATGAGGAGAGGTCGGTTCCAGCCAGTTCCAGCCGGTTCCAGCCAGTTCCAGCCAGTTCCAGCCGGTTCCAGCCGGTTCCAGCCAGTTCCAGCCGGTTCCAGCCAGTTCCAGCCGGTTCCAGCCAGTTCCAGCCAGTTCCAGCCGGCTCCAGAGGCCCCGCCGGAGGGCACAGCTCAGCCTCTCAGACAAGACGGCGACTGCGCCACACAGGGTGGAGGGAAGCACTCTGGAAGGAGGGAGTGCAGGCGAGCCCAGGAAAAGGCATTTAATTAATTTCTCCCAAGTCAAGTCTGCTTTGCCCATGACGGTAATTGGTAAGGGATCTCCCTCTCCTTACCCTGACCCAGACGTTTTGAATTCTGTTTTCTCCTGTTGTCGTGTTGAGGGGGAGAGTGAGAGAGCGGCTGGTGGTCATTTGGCCCTTAACCAAAGGCCAACCCACCCCACTCTCGAGATTCTTTTTTAATGCATCTTTAAGAAAAACGTAATACAAATATATAAAGGGGAGAAGGAAAGGGAGGGGAGAAAGAAAACTCAAAAGGAAAATTAATTTTAAGTTTGGGTCCTCAAAGCTTATGCAATTAGAAAAACATTCATAAAGGATGGAAAACTAGTAGCTGTCAGTGCGCATATACTTAAATAATAGAAGGATAAAAAGATACTTAAGCTTGCATGAGTTGTACAATCAAGTGGGACAGAAGGACAGTAAGGCATGACTTAAGATGAATAGGAAGGACATATCCTGCCATTGCAATGTGTAGACAGACTGCCCCATGAGCAAAGGCAAAAGCTCTGCTGCCTCAGACACACTGAACTGCAAACTAAACACTGGGAAAATTCTGTGAGGATGGGGAAAAACAACACTGACATGAAAATGACCCAGCGCAGAATCCTGCAAATCCTGACTGGGACTGTAAACCTGTGAGGAATTACACAACTTCAACAGCTTCCATTTGCTGTTTCTCTTTGGTGTGAATGTGGTACCTTATATAAATAATTGCTTGACCTACACTAAGTTTCCTGGATGCTCCAATCTCAGTTAGCACCCTTGCACAAACCAGAATTTCAGGTTCATCTGACTTACAGTTATTGTTTTTTTTAATCTTACCGACAAAGTCTTAAACATAAACCATATTTAAATTAATTTATAAACTATAATTCTTTTTCTTATTTTCCCACCAGTTCCACACAGGTACAGTTACTTTTTGCATTGATTTATTTAAAATTTTCTCTTGGGTATCGCTACAAAGCTGGTTCATGTCAATACGGCAACAGAACACACCATATCCTACTGACAGGGGTAAATCCTCCAATTAACCTGGCTTTCTTCCTTGCTAGACTGAAGCAATGCTTTTATGAGTAGCTCCTGCAGGCTGGTTATTGAAAATGGAAGGTGCTTAGCACTTTGCATGCATAGCCCTTTATAAATAATATATAAAGGTCAAATAAGTTATTTATTGGGTCTCTCTGTCCATTTTACATATGCTACCCTGTTTCAGTATTGAAGGTCTGATTTTCAGCTGCTGTAAATTCAAATCAATTGACATATGTTAATTTACCATCAGCTGAGAAACTGGAAAATGGCAAAAATGGTCATTCTATTTTTTCCGCTCAGTTCTCGACCCGTATTCAGTGATTCCCGCTCTTCTGCAACACCCAAGCCTCACATGATTTTTTTCTTAAATTCCTGCTCTTGAAGCTACCTTTTTTCACTTTTTTTTTTTTGGCAACTTTGCTTGTTCAAAGACTGATCAGTAATAGTCTTGTAGAGGTGTCTCAAAGCAAAGCTGTTTCTTCAGTCATTGCTTGTCTCCTTTTATTCAATTCCATAATACTACCTGACTTACACAGTATCTGCTCAAACTCACCAGGACAAAACAGAACTTTTCTGTTTCCTCCAGGACCCATTGAACTTCTTTATACAGTTCTGACATAGCGCAACATAATTTTAATCCCTTTTCCTCACCCACCTCATCCCCACAAGCCATGTCTGATACCCACTACTACCTACTACTTTTTTCCTCACATTGCATCTAAGACATTTTCTTTTTTCTTTTTTTTTTTTTTTCCTCCTATTGCACTTTCACCAACCCGATTCAGAGAGGCCTGAACACTGGCCTGACAGAGATCACGCTCGTTACTTTCTGCACCATATAAGAGTCACCTCTGACAAGGTCTCCCTTGCTTCTTCTCATCCTAGCCTCACCTCCGAGCTCTCACCAGACTTACTTCTGAGACCTCCAGCTGCAGCAAATTAAAAGCAAATAGTCATGAAGGCATTATTCACACCTCATTTGTTGCATTTCTCACTTTCTTCACTTCCCTCCATGCCTCGACTCCAGTGGGAACACCCACTCTGAAATGTCTGGAAAAGCTCCTCACTCCCTGACAGGTTTCTCCTGGAGGCACTTTTCTCTATGGCTGCTCTCAGATACACATGGTTGAGGGCACAGGTATGAAGCCCACATTCATCTAGACAGAACTGTTGGAGGAAAAGGGCTAGAAGCAGCCCAACATCCTGATGCTACTTGTAACGTATCGGGAGCTTCATGAGGGTAAACGCAGAAGACAGCACGTCCCCACATGGCGCTAGGGAAGCAGGCGCAAAGCTCTCAAGCAGTTCATACCCAAAGGACATGGGAGCGTTTTCCATCCCGGAGCAGCCAGGGCTGGGTGTGAGCATGGCCCTGGGGTGCCTTGCTGGCCTCAGCAGCATCCACCAGCTCCCCAGCGGCAGGGTTTATTTATCCAGTGATGCCTGTGATGGGCAGTCTCAGAATGGTCCTGCATACAACCCTGGCAGGGGGCTGTGAGTAGCCTTCTCAAGAGCCACAGGCTGGTCACTCCTGACTTAGATGGATTAGTGCAGACAGTAACAGCTTAAATACCACAAATACGTTAAATTTAGAATCAGACAGGAGCAAACCTGTAAATAATGAGACATTTGCCTAGCATCAATCTGACTCTCTGCATATACATCTGTTCTCGCTGCTTTATGCATTTTTTAAGATGCAAGCTGTGCTGTCCTCTGCATTTCTAAAGGCCTCAGTAAATTTTAGATAATGCTGGAATACTAATAGTAACAATAATTATTGCCCTACTCTTGCCTAAAATACTTACTGCATTAATAATTTTCCACAGTATCAACATTCTGTAATAATGAAATTAATAACATTTGTATAAATCATTAGCAATTAAAATTTATTTGTACACTATAATTTGAAAATCTGGGAAATAATATAGTACTAATTACTGTATGCAGAACCTCTGAATAATGAGTAAAGGCTATTCATTTGTCTTTTCTTAATAAAGCTGTATTTCTCTGAAACCACACAAACATTCCAGTAAGAAATTAAATTCTATAGAAACAGTAATTTTCAGCACTACCCATTTTTTTTCCATAGTGCACCCAAACTCAAAAAGCAAGACACTATCCTCTGCCTTATGAATACTAAACCAGATTCTGCATCTAAAGGTTATACCAGAAAAATCAGTGTGTGCCTGTATTTTTATGAGAATTGGAGAATATTTTATGTGTATTGTTCAAGTGTAGCCCAAACCTGTATTGCACATCAGCAAACTTTAATTTAGCTTATTGTTTTTCCATAAAAATGTAACATTATAAACAACCTTCAAAATACAATTGCAAATTTTCAAACCGTTAAAACAGATAACTTAAAAATACCTCTCCCCTACTTTATCTCATTCAGGAAATCCACAAATGCATTATATGTCTTCAAAGGGACTGCCTATAGATAAATATTTTGGGAGTCTTACATGTTTCTAAAACAACCCCTTTCACAAAAGTGACAGTAGCCATAGAGCCTGACTATGGCTATTGAGTTTAATTTACTCTGATCAGGGTTCAAGCACCACAAATAGATGATTATGAAGCTGAAATACATTTCCTAACAACTGGAGTCTGTAGGTTCCATTACACGACACCTAAATTAGGGAAGAGCAAAGCCTGGCTAGAGTACAAAGTGGCCCAGCACTGAGCTAGAGAACCAGCTCTGATTTTCTGGCAAATACATATTAGGGTTTCAACCAAAAGCTGTACACATGTGAACCTATTTACACCAGGGTTTTCCTGTCATATACTCTGTTCTCAGGACTGAACATAGGAAGATTCCCCATACCTTTCAGTCAATGCAGGCAAACCTGCTTTCAAATGCGACCAGCCTTCACGACCAACAAGGTAAGCCAGCTTGGTGACAGATACTAGCACATCATCAAATCTCTTGATCAAAGTATGTGTCTGGGGAGAGGATGATGACAGAGTTTTTGCCAACACGTGCAAGTCAAGGAAACATAACACCTTCCATTTTTATTTCAGTGTGCTCCAAACAAATAATCCAGCAGTAAAAACTGACTCATCAGCAGCCAATACAAATTGCAATATTCCTTCTAGTACTACAGCACTAGCTGTAGTGCTATGGGGAGTACCTATAGCGTGATATGACCATAACAAACTTTTTTAAAGCAAAGAAAGACGCGTGTTCACGGCAGTCCCATGCCTAGTGTTATCCTTGGAAAATGCACATGAAGAAAGGTAACCAAAATTATTTTTCATTTCCTGGGCGTGACCAAAAAATTCTGGGTGATGGTTAATTCATTGATCCATGAGAATAAAGTTCTCTGGGAAGCACCACCAGTCTGGACTGACTTTCCAGGAATGCTGAATTTTATACCTGGATCTCTGCATTATTAAAAATAGAGAGAAAAAAATCAAAGCAAAAGTACAGGTGATCAGATCTGTTTGTGGCAGAGTATATTTGAAGATTCAAAATCATATTTATTCAAGTAAATAAAATGTATTCGTATGTTAGCTATACAATAATACATATGGAAATCACCAGCACAAAAGTCTAAAATCCTGCAGACTGGCTCCAGTTCCTGCCATTATCTCATTCTAAACAAAATACAAACATGTCTTTCCAACCTAACACATTTTAGGAGACAGGAGGAGAGCAGAGTAACTATTTTGGACAGAGGCTGCTATTAGCATCTCTGATACAGAGTTTATTCCAAATTTGGTGCTATGCCTCTGCAGATCTCTGATCAGAATCAAGCCTTTAGGCACTAACTGAGATAAACAAAGTATGATACGTCAAATCTAATTATGCTATAAATATCCAAATAAGATCTAGATCTCTAAGGTAATTCTAAAAAGCCTTAGTGACGGAGAGGCAAGTATGATTAAATTTAAACTCCAAACAGCTTGTGAAATACAGGAAATAGCATTACATGTGAAAATAACTGTAGGGGAATATTTTCTTTTAACTAATAAGGCAGGAAATTTTGTGACATAATAAATAATTTTTCCAGTAGCTTAAGGCATCTTAAATAAGAAGGAAGAGATGCTAAATAAACTACTATACATTCCTGTTATAAAGCCATCATCAATAATACTTGTTTTATAATTACCAAGTTACAAAAAAAATAGTGGAAAACAAGCTTCTTATCTGTTTGCTTCAGTTATAATTATGAAAGAAGCTGCTAAATTGGTTAATGCTTCGATTTTGTTCAGGACAATCAAAAATGTAGCTCCCCCCTCCTTGCCCTTCACAATTTTCATACCGGGAGAAAGCAAGAATAAAATGGCAGCAGATCATCGAAATAAAATTCTTTTTCTAGGAAGACTGCAGAAAAAAAATAAATTTGTTAAATGCCAGACCTCTGCCATCCCATTTATTACCCATAGAGGCACTGATGGTTAAGTGCACCTAGCTACAAATTTATTTTAAGATCAGACTGAAGCTGAGCTTGTAAATGCACACCAAACAACTGACTCTGCCCTCTAGTCCTCCTGTGTGAGTTCAAGTCACAGAAGTCCACAGATGCTGTTATGGTTTTCTCAATCAAATGAGAGAAATTCCAACTCTGCTCAATGCTGTTTACAGGAACAAATTTAGATGATTGCAATGCAGAGTTATATGCCTTTAATGGAATCTATTTCCCTTTGCATTATTCTAAAGCACTTCCATTAACTTTGTACCTCTTTAAGTTGTGTATACCAATGCTCATAGAATACCTGGCCAACTCCACACTCACATGCACTATGGGAAACCTTTCAGGAGAACCTCAGGAACATCTCCTGCCATAAAATCCCACAGATGGCACTCACCAAACCTCCATCTTTCCCATGCAAACACTATGCATGCTGAGGGCTTCCATCTTTCATTCAAAACCAATGACAGCATGTATGTTGTACCTTCCCATATAACTTCTTTCATTAAGTCAGCTCAATTCATGTATCAAGTGTGATAAAATATCAGATCACTTACATATATGCATGAGTATAGCTAAAACCTAGTTAATCTTGACTGTACAGTAATTTCTGTATATAAATCTTCTACTCCGTTATCACTAACTAGAACTTGTTTCAGCTTTGCTGGCTGTGTGAGCATTATAGATAGGAATGAGACATAGCCATGAAGGCTAAGACTTGGATACATGTTGTCCAAGATGAAAGCTTAGTCCAGAATTTTCCTAAGCTTTCGGGTCCAAAGTATAGAACTGTGATCATGAGTACAAAACTCGCAGAACTCTAAGACTCAGTTTCCAAGTTTGGAGATGTGAATAGAGAATATATAGTGAAATGAAACATCAGTTATGACAGATATAGATTTAACTGCTGGGACAGTTCTGCAGCAACCAGCCTCCTCCCTTCCCACGGTCTGAATTGAGGCCGGTGACAGATGCATTTGCAGGTCTTCTTCCAGTGCTGAAGGAACACATTTCATAGTTTAAGAAGATTGAAGTCACATAAGAAGGGCTAGATAAAGATAGAAACATCACCTAAAGGAAGGATTAGTCTGAGATGCAAAAGGAGTTGTTTTTTGAGCTGCAGAGAAACAAGGAAGTGCAATGCATAGTGCCAGATATGACCTCAGATCCCAACGGACATTGCCACAAGTCATCTTGTTGGCTATACCCATTCTAAGGTCATTTCATGTGCCTAAGTAGCAACCTAGCAGGCACAAAGGAAATCCGAGGCCTGCTGGAAGAGTCCCCTATTATTTTGGTCCTCAGGTACCAACAGAACATTCTTCACAGAGCCCTTGAGCATGGCTCTCAGACAGAAGAGATCTTGGGAAATGTTCCATTTTCTTCACACTCCTTTAAGGCATCGCAAAAGAAACTAGGGGCCTCAGACCCACTACCTGATTCCTTTATCCTTCACAGTTTCCTCACACAGGACCTCAGAAAATGCAAAGACTGAAAAAAGCTCTCCCATCCCTCCAGCAATGCACTTTTTTTCTCTCTTTTTCATTCACTTTGTAATCAGAAAGCCTCACCAATCCTTATTGGACAAAAAACATCTGGTAAACTGTGATTTAAGTCAATAATATGGCACCTTTAAATAGCATCACAGATGTAAATGAAGAGAGAAATTACAGTCCAGATCTGAAAACTTAATCTAAATTTGACCCACTGAGTAGTGAAATATTATATTTACAGGAGTAAGTGCTGAACAGAGTGATAGGAGGCTAATTGCACAGATTTATTTTTCAAGGACAGATTTATGGAGAAAACTCTCAAGTTTACAACACTGTCTCTACTGCTGGACCTGGGAGGATTACAGGATCTTAGAGTCTGCCTGCAGAAATTTAAGAACTGAGATATACATTCTCAAAGCATAAACATGCAGTTACATTCAATACTGTTAACCAAACTGGAATTAAAATATGGTCCTATAGACTTAAATAAATATACATTTCAAAAGGTTAATTTTGAATACATTTATTTTAGGGATTGAAATTCATCACTTATTACAAAACTACAACCTCGTATGTAAGGTCACAGACATGTATTTGCTTTACAGGCAGCTGGAAGAGCTGCAAATATTATACCTCAGGCCATTTTTTACCACCTCCATGTTGGAGATCACCATGACAACAGCAAAGCGAATGAAATGGAGCCCATGAGTGCTTCCTAAACTCAGTGCCCCAATGCAAAATCTTCTTTTTTAATCTTAAATCAACAGAGGAGGCATTTCAATCTAACATGCTTGACTCCACACTGAAACAAGGAAAAGGTCAGGGGAATAGGGAAGGCAGCAGTCACCCATGCAACGAGTTGTACGACAGTAGTCTTGGGCTGTAACATAGAGTTGGGTCACCAGCATTAAAAACATGGGCAGTTAGCTCCAGAAAAGTACTGCTACCATTGCTGCGGAACTCACTTAACACCAACCTGAGGCCAAAACTTCCCAACAGTACACACGAGCAATGCTCTAGTGCAGTCTCCCGATCCACGCCAGGACCCACTTTGCAATTTCTAGTCCTTGAAGGACATCAACTGTAAGTGAAGACACAAAAAGTTTACAGACAATTCCTTAAGAAAAGACAGTAAATTATCATATTTTTCTACTGTTTCATTCACTTCTAACTACATATATATATGTAAATTATAATGAATAGCCGCTGATTCAGGGTCTGGCTTTGTTTTTTTTTTCACTTCTGAGATGAAATACAGATGTCTAGACGTTGACGTTATGAACATAAACTTCAGATTTACATTTCTTCATTTTGAATAATGTCATCTTTGTAATTTAACAGCAGATATCACGTGTTCTTACAAAAGTATTTTCTCTCTATAGAACAGTAATCAAAATATGCCCCAGGTTCATGAAGATTTTTAAAGACTTCGCTCCGTTGTTATGTGGATTTATGCATACACTTAATTGTTCTCATATTTTGTCTCATGTTATCAGCCTTCAGAATAAACTCATAAAGCTTTTTGGTGTAAAAGATCATGGATATGTTAAACTTCAGGAAGCTGAAAAAATTGAGTGTGATTTCTTTCATCAGAAACACCAGGTGCACCTTGCTACTTTTCCATATTATGAATGAGAAGAGGTATTTAATGATCCAGGAAATTTCTCCATAAATATCTGCAAGCAGAGAGGTTTTTCACTTGCATTTTTTCATTGTATTTGCCATTTCAAAATGCCTCCATACCTACAACTACAGGCAATATTTACTTCATGGAATTCTGTTCATAGTACTTGTTTCTTGCATTCTACATGGTGAAGTAGGCATTTAATAGGTAGGTGCACATTTTATCCAAAAAGCAATGTGGTTATGAAAATGAAAACCAGAAATACTAGAATTTCTGCATCCTGAAAATATAACATTCAGTGTTATTTATGATTTTAAAACTAAGAAGTTGTATGCAATATGGTCATACGAATTGAAGTAACACTTGTGAATGGTATCTGAAAAATCGCTTGCCTGACAATTAAGAACAACCTTCTGGTTCTTAAAGCACCCTCAGTAACGTCTAACGCCCAGAATGGTTTTAAACAGCTAGAAAGAAAAAAATATCGTGACACAAATATAAGGCCATTATTTTCTAGAAATAATTAATCAAGCACCAGAAATTAGAAATGAAGTGGCAGCAGAATATCAGAACTCCCACTGAATGTTTTCAGTTTTTCCAAGACACCATTGCTCTTTTTTATTAACTCTATGAAATAATATTTATTTCCTATATATGAGCCCTCTTATTCCACTGTGCTTTCTGCTACCACCCATCATATCACCAGTACCTAAGAAAATAAGCATAACTGTCTGAAAGTATGTTGATTTTAAATTATCAGCAGGAACAGCATCTCTGACTGCTATTTATTCCTAAACTGTATATTAGGATCCATTTTTCAACAAACAGTAAGCAGACATTTTAGCCATTGCATGACTGAAAGGGTAACATAATTATTTGTGGGTTGAAGTGATCTTTCATTAATTAAATTTGGCCCTCAAATGTGGATTCAAAATGTGCTCATCTCAATACCATACAAGAAACTTGCATTCCTATTATCTATCATCTGACTAGCATATTACATAAACCTGATGTTACACAATGATACTGTTATTCAACATGTATTGGCAGTGAGCTATTTGGATAGCTGTTATTCAAATTAGGATGACTCTCGAACCTTTCTCGTCTCAAGTAATCAAAATGTAAAAGTGATCAAGTGCAGATGCTCCTACCACTTTTTTATAGCAAAGGGAATCTAGCTGAACCATCTCCATGGCAGTGAGCTCTACTGAATTTACCCGAACAGTTCTGTTAGCTTTCAGATGTAAAGTAAACCTTAATATTTTGAGTTTCTCCCTGTCAGCCATGGGAGGATACCCTGAGGAGCTAGCCTTTAAAGGGTCTCCAAACACTAGCGATCTCTTGTTATTTAGACACCCATATCTCCAATTCTTTACATTACACCAGTCTGTGAGGATTAGCAGGAAAAGGGTAATACTTTCAATCAGCTGATAGATAAGGAGGGACTAGCACTGCTGAATTTTCAGTTTTACTCCCAAGCCTCTATCTAGGCTGAGTCAGCATTTGCTTTATTTTAAAGATTCTTTTTATTCACCTGCACTGCTGCAAATTGATAAGACCTATAAATTCCAATTACCTCTTGGAGGGCTTCTTCAGAGATTAAAAGTATATACTTACTTTGATACCACAGTGTAACTCCTGAAAGGATTAACAGGAGTTAAGTGCGTGCATCCTAAGCAGGGGATACTCTACACCTCCCACCTTACAGGAGGCAAGCGAGGAAATGGACCCACACGCTCCGTAAGGTCGTGTGGATGAACGAAGACCTTCTTAGGGTTGAACCTAGTGGTGGTCTTAGACCACCCTTCGCTCCCTCAAACACGTATCGCACCTACTATCTCATTTGGGGTAGGAGTCCAAATCAGAGCAAGAAATGGCATCGTTAATTAGATACTAAAATCCTCTCATGAGAAAGGGCTTCACTGCACATTTATTCCAAACTGATAATACAATTTCAGGTTTCCTGGTGTACACAAAAATGATTTTTTTTTTTTTTACACTGCAATTGCTTCTGATTTCGTTGCTGCATTGCATGTGTTCATAATTCAGCACAGGACACTGAACCATTCTGCTGTTTACTTAGTGCTGTTTACTTCACATGGGATAATAAAAAGTAGAAATAAGACAGATGACTAGTGCTATATAAATGTGGTGATCCATCTGGTGACAACTGGGAGAAAAAGTAACATCAGATCAATTCATATGCTCACTAATGCCACATGGGATAAAATGCAACTCGATTGTATTTCTGTC
>JAOXJM010000001.1:193681966-193706530 GCA_026413425.1 Tringa solitaria
TTATTATTTTATTCACTTCAGTTAATTTTATGCTTTTTAAATCCATCACCAGTTTTAATTTGGAAGTATAACTTTTCTTCAACAGTGAGTTCCTGACATTATTCAGTGGCAATACCACGCTTACTGCCACATACACAGGTTAACATCACCACTTATGGTCTTTAACTTATATTGCAAATCTAACCCAAGCCCCCTTTCAAAAGTCCACAAGGTCTGATCCCTTCAATTATATCCCTACATGCAAGAAACACTTGAATAAATATTCAGCTCTTTATTCCTAAATATTACACTGACCCCCCTGATGCTGCCTAGGCTTAGCTGCCTCCATCGGGTCCTTCATCTACAATTAACACTATAGAAAGCAAAGATGCATCCACATGAGGTAGCAGCACTGAGATAACCCATAACCTGAATTTCCACATGGAGCATCCCATCCCAAGCTGCTCTCACTATTCCTGGTACTAGAGAGCTATTGTTAGTCACGGTCCTCTTGTAAAACTGACACGATCAGACAGTCTGAATTATTGCCCAGAGCTACTTATGCTGCCCTCATTTAAGGACTCTATGCAAGCTTTTCTAATTTCTGCAGCAAGCACAAGTACTAATAGTGTTTGGCAGTATGTTTATTTGGTAGCTGTTTGCAGCTACAGCAGTCATCACTGTAGAGAAATGAAATTTACCATGGCCCTGTATTTGACTTTTGAAAAAAAGAAAATACTTTGCGTATTTACGGTGTGGTAAATATTGACTTCCTATTAATGATCACTTTACATAAACAGTATTTTCTAGCTGTAAGCTTCCTTGCTGATTGTTCTACCTCTTCATTAAGTTGTGGTACAAAGAAGGCTGAGTAATGTGTAATTGCTGCTTGAATTTCAGGGAAATTTGGTGGAGCCCCACTGTCATTTTTTATTTAAATATATATTATCTTGTCAGTCAACCTGGCATAGTACAAGCTTGTTAATGTTATAGTCTACAGACACTGTGAGGTATATTTTAAAGGTTTAAATTATAATTTTAGTCAATAGAGCAAAAAGAGATGCAATCTTTAACAGTGTATGACAACTGCCTTCTAGAAAGGCCCCACATGAGTTACAGAATGACTCTCCTAATTTCTAGCAGGGCTTAGCACCGACTCCAGGGCCATGTTAGGAGCCCACAGCCGCCACAGCCACTGCACCCCTACGGCCCGTCAGCATGGAGCTGGGCCATACTGCCAGGGACATGGGCAAACACACGGTTCCACTGTATGCTCTTCTTCTGCCTCTTCTCCGAGCACAGGGGTCTGACCTTGGCAGAGGCCTTTACCAGGCACGACGTTTGTCGTTCAGCACTGTGCTTCCGCGGTTCGTTTTCTCCTGTGACATTCACTCAACTTGAATTTCTTCCTCTACATCTCTAACTATACTCATCTAATTGATATAAATAAATATGCCCCTCATGGCTTAATTTGGAGTGTACTGATGGGCACTGGTCCCAGTACATGAGAACCTATTATTTTATTTGTCAGGCATGACAAATCCTCAGTGTACAACCATTGTGGCTCTTTAACAAAACATAAGGTAAAGCTTTGATGCCTGTTCTACACAAATCATGATGCATAATGGTAAATTACATGACACTCAGCATGTGGGATAGCAGAGCACTCTGATAGTTTAAACTGCTTGTGGACAGTCAGCAAACACAAACATCAGTTTATAATAGTCTAAAAAACATTGTTGGTGTTCATAAGTCAGTAAAATGAAAATATAAGGTACTAATTTTAGTTAAAATTTTACTTGCTATTTTAAAGCAATGCTTACTTATTGAAGACATCACTTGTTCAGATTATTGTCAAAATATTTATATAGTTAAACCACATATCATAATCACACAACAAAACCTATGCAAATTCCTGTTATATTAGAACAGAAGGAATTGTTTAGAAAACAAAATATATTTGCATTATTCTTCTACTGTGAAAACACAGTGTTTATCTACATATTTCATGATTCTGAATTACTTCAAGCTCATGGATAGTTCAATTAAAGACAGCAGGATTGCTAACTCGCTCAGCTGCTACAGATGGGAGTGGATACTCGGGGAGGGTCACAGTGACAACACACTGCATTTCCCATCAGTAAAGCCTTAAGGTTATCCCATCAGCTTTCCCTAGTCAAAAGATGACTTTTCCAGAGAGAGAAACTTCCACTGCTCTTAGCAGCTGTGTTATAGGGACCATCAGAGACCATACAGAAGCCTAGGGGGGACTTCTAAAGCAGCAGAAAAACTGTGTGTCCCGGGGATGTGTCCTGGAGTATGTCAGATAGACGGATGTTAAACATAATGAATCAAAAGTTAGCTTGTATGAAACAGGCAGTGGGATTGCCCCACTCTGGCCCCATTTTGCTGTGAGGGGGATGTTTCTTGAATGACAGGATTAAAGGTCCAGAAAGTAAAAGGGGAGAGTGGCTTAATCCTGTGATGGCAAAGGCAGATCCTGAGTGTTGCACGTCTCAAAACTAGTCCAGGAGTGCCAACCATCAGTGATAACATCACCTTTACTTGCATGAAAATTTCCTGTCACAAACAACAGCCAAGGGGTTTCACTTCCCACAGGCTCCTTAGTCCTGGCTCCACACCATCCAGACCAAGGTGTCTCCTTGGTCCAAGACCATCTCTCTCTCTTCTATTCTACCTTCGCAGTCTGGATCAGACTGTGGATTATTTCCTCCACTGCCCATAACTGGTAAGGGTAAAGGGACATACAGTCCAACAGGTCTCCACGCCAGCCCTAGCACTTCTGCCTGGCAGCCAGTAAATGGTTTTGAGCCAGATAAAATTCATACCTGGCTATTTTGGTCTGTATAAACGTTACCATAAACATATTGATCTTTCTAAGCACAAACAAAAGGAGCACACCTTGCACAAGGCCTTTATTAATCTTAGGAATCTTTATTTCCCAAAGTATTTCCAGTGACTTCACTAAAAGCATCAAACTTGCGTAAGAACAGATAACTGGAGAACTTAAGTGTACCATAAACACGCATGCATGCCCGCATCCGTACAAATACATATGTATATGCACATGTTGCTGTAATTCGTAAGGAACTTTTTTTTGAGAGGAACCTGCAAAATAGATAAACAGAAACAGAGGACTCATATTCTAACAAATCTAGTGTAAAAACAGAAAAAGAAACAAAACTAAGTCTCTTGCATTTCCCTGCTCTGGAATTTACATATTCACTTTGCAAAATCCTGCAACACAGAAGAATTAGTGACATTACTTCGCAAATTAAGTTGCACCACTCAGGACACTAATTCATCTATCTCCAATACACAGAGAAGGATGTCACCCAAAAGTGTCACTGCCAAACCGGTGGAAAAAGGTAGCCAGTTTGTCTGGACTAGATGGCTCTTCCACATATTGTCCATTCTCTTCACAGCAGTGGTTTAAAACATAAATTCCTTTAAAAATCTGAGGAAAACACAGAAATATCTGTCCAGAAGCTAACTCTTGGACCATAAAAATACATGAGATAAGCCCTTCCATAAACAGGAAGATGAGACCTCACCACATCCAGAATTTATACTTTCCTTAGTGCTACTTTCACTGGAATATAATAGCAAATACTCAAGCGAAGTCTCATTAAACCCATTCTATGCAAATTGAACAGAATATCAAGAAAATGAATTACTTACCTCTTTCATTATTTCCACAACTTTACAGACTTCAGAACACAGATTAGAGGCTAACTTTTATTCTTAATGAAAGCAATGACATTTTGATAGACTACTTCTGCTGGCAGTATTAGAATCACATCTGCTGTGCTTCCAAATATGAGTAAGCCTTGAGCTTCCTCACATACCTATGTAACCTGGACATAACTATTTCTGAGGCAATCTGATTGACCAAGCTGCTACCATTTTCAACACAACAAAACAAATACCTTTGGACTGTATTGGACTTGGAAGACTGCTTGTTTTCCAAGCACTTTTTCTTGGCTTCCTCAGACATCTGAGGGAAATACAGACCACAGACCAGATGTTTCCTTGAATTAGCTGGTCAACTGAAACTGATTGACGATTTCATGCTCTGTTAATAACTAGGTGTTCCTTACCCTAAACATGTATCATTCAATAACAATGAAAAAGCATTTCATTTCAATAAGTGATTTTTAATATTATTTTTTTGAAGACACTTATGGAAACATTGTAACTTACGTGGAAAATGATAAATCTCTAAACCAATAAAACAGTAACATGGAAAGCCTTATGTTGATGATCAAATGAATTACAAAGCCAGCATTTACAGAAAGGAATTTGTGTTTGCATTTAGAAAGAATCTTTGGGAGGTGAAACAATAAACACTGGAAACTTAGGCCAGAAAGGTTAACTGAGCTGCCCCAATGCTTCCAGTTGTTCTGGAGCAAAGAAAGGTTTAGAGGAAAGATGAAGTTCAGAAGAGCAGTGAGCACTACCCTTTACACCATCATTCTTATCTCTTAAATTTACAAGTTGAGAGGGATAAACTTGTGTCCACAGTAGCATGGGTTATAAAATATTTTGCAATCCCTTTAGATGTCTTTGGAGTTCTGTCTTTGAGTATCTTTGTTCCAAGAGCCAAGCACTCCTTAAGCAAACACAGCATCACTATTCCCTCTGCCACACAGCACTTCCAACAAGCAGCTCATCACACCTCTCCTTTCTCACCTATTCTCCTGGTGACCATCCAGTAAAAACCTTTGCACACACAGCTAGAAGTCTGCAGGAATGAAAAATTCAACTCACCAACCACTATATCCCAGGAAAAGATTGTGTCTCCACTGGGTGGTGATTATCTGCCTACTGCCAAACTGCAGTGATGTGCCATTATGATTTGAATCCATGGACCTATGACAAGTTCCCATGACTATCATTTTACTGGAACAACCACCTGCAGATCACAGCGTCCCTGAGCTGAAATTTTATATAAAATTTATAATATCTTTTTTTTTTTCTCTTTCTATGGAACTGATTGCAATTTCAAAACACAAGAAGGGTTAATTTGTGGTCTACGCAAAAATGAATTTAATCATATAAGCATTGTTGCCCATTATCACCAAATTGAAAAAAAAAAGGAAGCAAAATATAAGATCTGCGAGTATATGTTAGAGAAGACAAAAGAAAACAATTTTTTGACTATTAATTCTGAGATAGCAGTTGTTGGCAAAACCTAAAACAAAAACATATTTGCATTTATAGGTAAAATGTTTATTACCCTTATTACCCTTAGCTGAACATGACTGTTCATTTTTTAAGCATTTTTCTGTTCATTCATACTGTAATTTAAATGGAAATATTTTTACAGGTCATATACTCTGCTTTTTGACTGTAAAGCTAGGAAAAATAATTCCTTGAAGCTTTCTACATTTTTATTTTAAAAGCATTATTTTCTTAAAAAACAAGGAAAATATTAGCTATACAGGTCCAGCACAGAAGTGCCATTCCTTTACTGTTCCCTAAGGTAAAGTAGCTAGAACATGATATATCCAAGTAGCACCTTAAAATGCATTTCTTTGTTCTAATTCTGGTATGTACTATCAACTAATAATGCACATCCCTGCTCATTAATGCTCTGCAGTAGGGTCACATTGGAAAGACCTCTTCATTACTCATGCACTGCTTGTCAGCGCTCAGACTGGAGCAAGATCACTAATACATCTGTCTAATTTTACAGAGAATATTGATGTAAAATCAGTCTAATCCACTGTCTGCACAACCAGAAGCCTGCCCAAGTGGGACGAAAAGTATTTTGTTTTCCTTTTGAAACATCCTAGGTGGTAACGAGCAGATGACGAGAGTGGTCTGTTGTACCGCATCTGAAGACAGCAATAGTTATCCAATACCTTTATTTCACAGATTACCACAGAATTACCACGTAATTCTGAAAACTAAAATTCCACTGAGGGACATGTGCTAGCTTTGTACGGGAAAAAAGAAGGGAAAAAATGAAAGGAAAAAAGCAGGAAAAAACCACACATCCCAATAGATTGTCTTATACTACTTATATGACTTTTAAAACTTAACACAGAGCCCTGGTTTTGTACCAATTTACACTAGCAGAAGTTCTTTCCCCATCTTATAATTTGGTATCATTTGGCATAATTTTATTTTTCTTAAATGGCTTTTACAAAAATAAAATACTGTTAAACATTAATTAGGTTGATATTTAGCATTGAATTTGAACATTCGTGGTCATTCTCGTTGTCTTCTGCTGCTTCAAAACAAACCAACAAAAGGCCTCCAGTATCCAAGGAATTTTCTCACCTATTATGGGTATCTCCCTAATTAGGAAGATGGTGATATAATATAAAGTGGGATAAAATATAAAGTGGAATAAAATATAGGGAAAATAGACTCTAAATTATCTAATTACACTGTCTATCATCAGAATTATTTATTGTTCTCTATTAAGTAAAGTATAAGGTTGAGATTAAAGCAAATAAATGGATGTCTACTCTTTCTCAAGGAAAAAAGTCCTAATAACTCTGGTAGAGAAAAGCTACCTGTAACATTACAGGGTTAGACTTCTACATCTCACTACTGTCCCTGCTTGCTGCGTTGTCTTGCTTCACTGACATAACATAAAACACTGTGCCCGCTTATTAAATCATTTGCATTTTTTGATCATTCATAGAGATATGGTAATATCCTTTAACATTGTTCTGGGATTACTTATCATAGAAGTACAGTTTCCAGAAGGAAGTCTTCAAACACTTCCTATGTTTCAAAACTTTAGTGCAGTAGTTTCAGGAAAAGAAGCCACAGATATTACAGACAATTTTACTCTGTCATTCCAACCTTCTTTTTAATCAAATCCCACCTCTTCACAGGACTCTGACAAATCTGGAGTGTCTTCAAGAGCTAGTTGTTAATTTGGATTTTGATTGACCGAGCAGTCACAAAAATCACAAGGAGACCATGAGTACTGTAGAAACGTCATAGCTGGACAAAGAGTATAATTTTTAACAGTTAACTGTACATATTTGGGGGAATTTAGTATGACCCTGTCTTGTGCTACTGCTTGGATTATTCCATGCCATGTACCAATGGCATACATATTTTGATTATTTGCAAGACTGGAGTACACCAATGAGTACTACAATATAAATGTTGTCATTTGAGACTTCTGAAATAAAATTATACTTTATGTCACTTTTCTGAAGATGCAGGAAGAAAACTGCCTGAATAACTTATTTTTCACTTTGCTTCTGAAAATAAAATCAACATCTGCTGTGGATGGAGATAAAATCCTTTTTTGTTTTTGAACAACGAAACAGTTAGAAACGTATCTGAAGGTAAAAGTGTCTCCTTCTGGGTTTGAGGCATTTAGAATTTCAGACTTTTACACTGAATTTGAAGTAGATGTCAAAACAAAAACATCAAACACTACTCCTGGAAATTGGTATTTAAGTATATCTAAGTTGAATATAATGATTCCTAAGGAGATGAGGAAAGACAGACAGGAAGAGAGCAAGCTGCCAAACATACTCGCAAAATCTAAATGGATTAATGAAATGTCTCAATATCAACAAATCTGTATGTTTGGCTAAATGATATTTTGGAGAAAACATTTTATCTAGTTTAATCAGTCAGCCTGATGCAGCTTTCTGCATAAATTCTGGAACAGCAACTGCCAGTAGCTGAAGATTTGTCTCCTTCCCATTCATTCCATAACCCAAAGAAGGAAAGACATTGTAGGTCATGAATATGATGTTCGCCCAGACCCTTTCCCACTCCAGGATGCTGTGGATTTCAGGAGGACACATGAATCCAGAAAGGGATTAGGCAAAGTCACGAAGGATAGCTAAACTGATGGGAGCAAGTTAGCACGGCATGGCAAGTTGCTACATTGATTCTAGAAATCTCTACACTCTGCCAGAAACCGCACAGGTCACAAAGCAATGATCACTCTCTACTGGCTTTTTTTTCTATAAATACTCTCCAGTAGCAATTGGTAGAGGCAAGATGGCACTTAGATGGAGTTTGGTCCAGCTTGCACAACTGTTCTCATGTTGCAGTGCTCTGGAGCTTTTCTTACTTTCCTATTTGACTCATGACAGTAAATCCTTTCCATCTGCTTTTTTCTCTCTTTTGTTATCTTGACTGAAAGAGACTACATTAACAACAGGATTTTTACCCTCTCCTGTATCTGCCAGCCCTTTCTTGAAACCATTTTTCATCTCCCTGTTTCGCTTGCCCCTCCTCAAAAATGGCTTCATGGCCTTCTCTCATTTTGATTTTGACATACTTTTCTCTAGATGAAACTAAAATTTTACTTGATTCTAGCTCCTGCTTTACAAGTCTTCAACTTTGCGTGTGGAGACTACTTTTCAAAACGAAATCCAAATTACTGAAAATGAAAATTTGCTAAAAGAAAAGAGATAAGAGCCAATGAAAATTCAGATGAATGCCAATGAACTTGATCTAATTATATGCTTGTAAAGCCATTTTCATTTTAAAAAAAAATTTAGTCTAAGAAAGAGGAGTCTAACATCAAAGGTCTTGCTTCTTTTGTTGTTGTTGTTGCTTGCTTTTTAAAAAAAAATATGCCACTGCCTCCACCCTGCAATGCAGGCAGAATTTTAATGTTTCAGGACTGTGAGTGCAGTTCCAGTGACAAATAATTTGAATTATGTTCCAGGGGTTGCAAGGCACCAAACACTCCTAAGAATTTTGTATTACTGAAAATTAATAAAATAGAGAGGAAATTGGGCTGACACAATTCCGGAACTACAGAAATGCAGATTCTTTCAATAAGGGCAGCTGACAGACCTACGCTCTTATCAGTCTTTGACAGGTGCCTTTAGGTTTACTTGGATTATTGCTTTCAGACCTATTAACCTCTATGGAGCCCAGTTTTTGCCTCTTACAGTCAAGATCATGCAAGAATGCTTGAAGGTAAGTAAAGAGAAATTTCCAGAAAATACATAATTTCTCACATCTCTGATCTTCCTGCCACCCCCAAAAATATCCTTACAAAATAAAATAAAAAAATCTGTGTTATTTGCTAAGCATAAGGAAGTAGACCATGCATACCAGGACAGCAACAGAACTGTAGTGCAAGGTATGTCCCCTGTTAATTGTTTCCTCTGCAGGCTGCTTCTTTTTCCAGACAGCCACGTTAGATAAACATGAACTGAGAAAGATCTGCATTAAGGGCAATTTGACTGCAGAAAGCAACAACAGATAGCACCATGGGTTTTATTATTTTTTGACCTCCTATCTTCCTGACCTCAAAAAGCGCAGTTTTCAACTGCCAGCTGTGCAAGTATCTCTTCCTGCATCATCACTATTATCAAAAATCTCCAAAGATGAAAAATAACTTTGTCCTATCTCTGCACTATTGGACTTCAGATGATATTCTTGAGTTGTACCTCAGTATTGCCCATTGCCTTCAATAGGACCATTACAGTGACATGCAGGAAAGTGGTAAAGTACTCCACAGAAGCTGCACTAGCACTGAGAAATGAGACACCAAGGCTTTTTTCTCTCCAAAGTTCTGAATGTATAGGATGATAGGGAGCCAAGATTTAAAGTGGAAAGTTTGTAAAAGAATTAAAAAGAACTTCTGGTGTGCAGCCAAAGTCTCTAGTTACTACTAGTTTTGAAGCTGGCTTCCTCATTTTAATATTTAATGCACGCTTTTAATTTCTTGCATGGTACCTCAAAGTACAACGCAGTTGCTTTGGCCTCTAGGGAGAAAAGTACCTTGTCCTGAGGTAAAATATACAGGTTATTAACTCATTGCAACTTTGACAGTGTCACAGTACATGTACCAGTGTGTCAGTTCTTTTCACTAGTTCCTTGAATAGATGGAATATTGTCACTGCACCATCCAGCCATGCAGTATTCTTGCAACAGTCCACCGACGCTGACAGACAATGCAGAACCATGGTCTTGCTTCACGACACTGATCTGTGGGACTTAGTACTACCAGCCCAAGTTGACAGTGAAAAGGAGACGCCATCCATAGCACAGCAAAATCAGACCTGTACCCTAAGATCCACAGTGGACTTAATGGAGTACCCTGTCCTACCCTGCGTGCTATGGCGTCTTGCATATGTACTTTATTACCTATTGAGTGTAATGGGCTGTTAGCTAAGTAGAACAGTGCTCCTAATGGGTTCTGTTACAATATAATGCTTCGTTAACAGAGCTCTCAAAGAAATCAACAACTTCAAAACTCCCATAATCAATCCAATTTAATCTGATATATGCTCTGTCAAATTGCATTTCAAAAGGCTTTTATAATACCAAAATTCAGTTATCTAGTAACAGCATTAGCAATGTTAATTTTCTAATCAGAACGCAAAATCATTAATTATCCATGCCTTCCTTAAGTAAAAGCTGCAGTTCCTAATCAGTAACCCTACAGATCCTTTGATGTTTACGAGTAAAAAGGGTACATTCTCCCCTGGAAATACCTGTGAGGCTTTCGTGAGTGCTGTGTGTGCACTGAACACATAATTGCTTCACTGGGTCTGAGCCTCTCCAGTCTTTGCATCTCGTGCCATCACCTGCACGAGGCTGATGCTCAGTACCACGAGCAGGACTCTCCTGGTGGTCCTCGCTTCCAGGAAACATCACTTGGGGGTCAGCCTCACCAGTCCAAAGATACTGATCTGCCATCATGTCTAGCCTGTTCTTATGTTAGCACAGTCTGAACATGATGAGTCTGTAATTCTAAGGGGATTGGAAACATCCCCCCAAATAAGAACGGTAGCTTTTCCTCAGGACAAGCCTCCATCTATCTGCAGTGGTGATCAGAAGTAAATATTTCCCCTGAATATTCTCCCAGCACTCAGCTATTTACAGGTCCTGGGTGTTCCAGAGTGGTTTGGCCTCATGGACCTCTTCCCCCAGCACACAGCTAATCTCTATTTGAATCCATGCGAAGTTTTGGCATGCCCAGTTTTCTTTAGAAAAGAGTTCCATTGGTCCATCATGCAAAAAAAACCACATGCAAAATGCACTTATTTGTTTCGAATGTGTTATATATAAGCATTGTTGGGGAAATGCAGTATAAATATATTAAATAAATTACTTTAGTTTACACCATTATTTCTAAAACTCTGAAAGTTCATCGCCCTGTCTGGGAACAACTGTTTTCATACTTAAATTTTTATTAAAAAATCAGCATGTATATAAATTTACCTTAAAATGCAGTCCAAAACCAGAGGACTCATTTTTAGAATTTTTTTTCCAGGCAAAGATTAATGTGTGAGAAGTTTACACCACATATTTAATAAATTATTAAAACAAAAAGTAAAACAGAATAATAAAACAATAGCTCAGCACCTGCTCTTACCCTTTATAATCAGGGAATTAATTTTGCTGGGAAAAGGTGTACTCCATGCTTCAGGAATATACCATCTTAAACTTGATGATAAACCAACAAGCAATTGTACACCACACACTAAAATTAAATGACAGCTTTAATGCTACTAGGAAAAATGAAACATATTGCCAAGGCCATAAACTTGTTCATGACAACACTATAAGACAAAACCAAGAAAATATGCATAAATTTCTATTTATTTTTATACTAGTAATAGATTGTCACGTAATAGTTTATTTGCTCTTTAAAAAAAATCCTATTTTTCAGACTGAGCATTTCCAGACAATAAAGACAACCATAAAACACCATCATCATGAAGTTTCTTACACGTATATCTAAACATGTAAATGGATCTCAAATTGTGCTCTGGCTGACAAGAAGCTAGTCAGGGAAGTTAGTTCCTTCCAATTCTGCTGTTAACTGGTTCCCTGGCCTCAAGCAAATATTTCACTTTTCCTTCTGCATTTGTAAAATATTTGTGCTTTGGCCTGAAGAACACTGAAATGCTTTGAACGCATTGTTCAGCTAAGCATTTAGAAGTATGCTTAACTTTACGCATAGAAGTAATTGCAATGACTTTGACTTAAAAAGGTTTTTGTGAAAAAGAATGAAAATAATTTTTCTCTGAGATGAGCCTTGAAGAACTATACTATCTGGACCCTGTTTTTCAAGCAGAATCGCTAAATACACATTGGATAGGTCATATAATAATGAATTATTTTCACTTGTAGCTTGGTTGTTCAGTACATTTACTTTTCACTGATAGGGGATAATTTCTTTCTGAAGTATAAATGTGCTGCCTTATTGGCACTGAATAGTTTACACCATCAATTTCCTTTTCTTCAACTTCTTGTGTATTTTTTAGTTTTTAAAATACCAGATTGTTGCTGATGAGAACATCTAGATAAAATGAAATTTCTGCTTTTGACACATATAGGATGAAACTATCGGAAACTCGACCTAGAGGCATTTTGCCCCACATATGTACTTAGGAAATGCTATTGCACATACAGCTTAGATAGCTGGGCATTGCATCTTTCTGAAACTTCTAGCTGCCCTAGAAACTAGAAACTTCTAGTAGAAGGGGATTTTGCCTGATTCTATTCATTGTACAAACTAAAAAGGAATCAGAAGTTGATGGTTAAAATCACTTCATGTAATTACTGATTCTGTAACTGGGTGAACTGATGTATCTGCTACAGCAGAAACCCTTCTGACTTATTTTTCCAGACAAAATAAACTGCCTTTGACATACGGTCACTCAATCAGGAGAAAAATCAAGTATTATGTTTTAGAAAAGTGAGCAGCAACATCACCCATTAGCTTTCCAGCTGCTGGAGCAGTGGGTGTCCTCAAGTAAACGAGTGTGGGAAATCCGGCCCCAAATGCCTGATCGGTGGAAAACAGCCCAGATCACTTCTGTTTTCCACAGCAGCAGCGACAGGGAGCTCTCCTCATGGCCACTGGCCGCTGAACTTTTCCTGGTGTTAAGAATTAGAGACCTTTCCTTTCACCCTCACCTGCATGGACCGCCTGCGATGGAGGACAGCAGCCTTGCTCTGGATGTCTGCTCAGCTCAGCTCTCCTGACCCATTACAGCACACAGAAAGCAAATGCATCTGAGCAGCAGCTGAAGTAATCTTTTCATATTCCACATAAATTGTGAAACACTCAGAAACTTAGTTAATGGACAATACAAACACTTCTGAAATCCCCAATGTGGAAGACGCTGGGGAAGCCAAAGCTTTTTTTTTTTTTTCCCCATCACTTTGGGAAAAATATCAGCTGTGAAGAAAAGACTAAGGAATGCTGCTGAACACCATTTTATAAGCAGGGGCTTTCACTGTAGGCAATGGGGTATCTGGCTTCCACTGAGAACCAGCTATCTCATGCCCGTGACTTTCTTGGACTTTCTTAGATAACAAGAATTTTTTTTTTTTCATTCAAAAATTCCCTCTTCCCATACATGAATTATGTTCCCAACTACAGTGCAGGACACAGAGTGAGTAAAATAGGTCAGCAGGCCTGAGGGCTTTTTGAGTTACCCCATGGAGGTTCGTGCTCCCCCAGGCCCTCCCAATGCCCAAGCATAGGGGCTGGGGCAGGGCAAGGAGCCTCCTGGCTGAGCCCTGGTCCAGACAGTCAAAGAAACCACCACGTTTAGAAGCACCATAACACTTAGCCACCACTAAGCCTACACACAACTAGTACATTGTATTAAATGCTATTTTTATCATAAGTGTCCAACGACACCTTCACAAGAAAAAAAGGGTGTTGTGAACAAACTGAGAATTTCCATTGTCTATCTCCCATGACATCTTTCTTTTAAAATGATATTTCAAACTGTAGACATATATATTGCACAGGTGTCATTTATTCACCTGTAGGTTAAAAGCATTCCCAGTAATAATAATTATCTCTAAATTACATAAAATTAGGTACCCATCCTTTTCTTACAGCTCATTCCTCCTCTGAAGCCAACCTGATGGTTAGGCAATAGTCTACTCTGCTATCAAGACTCAAGTTACAGCTCAGAATGTGATATATTACATATACATTATGTTTCTCACATGCTACTTTTAATTTAGCCTGATAAAGAATTGTTGAAGTAGAAAATTATATATTTACCAGAGAAAGAATGTGAAAAGTTCATTATCTAAACATGGGTTTATGTCATTAAATTAATGACATATCATCTATCATACCACCCAAATTGGTAACTAGTTCCTAGAATATTTATCATGAAGTCAATTGAACTTATCTACTCAAGAACAACAGGAAAGGACATGGTTAAGAAATATTTTATTCAATATATCCAAAGTTTAAATGAGTGCTGTTAAATAACTAGAGAAATATTTGCCACAGAGTATAACAAAGCGTTACAGCTACTCCTCTAGATTTTGTGTTCAGCAGTTCACATTGCACTTAAATCCCAGTTTCAGAATTCTCAACCTTTGTGACGGATGTACATTTGTCCTATTTCCAGCCCTCCTTCCGAGAACAACTTTGAGAGTTCAAGCGAAATAGCTGCAGCAAGGCAAAATGGAGAAAAGAAAAATCCCACACACTATACTCTAGCATCTATTATCTACGCACCATCTTCCATTTATCTTTCTTGCACTGCAAAGCCAGCCCGGTCTATTTGTCTACCTCCTATTAATGAATTATAAATATACTCGATAATTAAAATTTGGTATTTACAATCCTGGCTATGCAGTGGCACTATGTCTGATGCAAAGCTGTCGCTCTGTGTTAAAAGCAAGGTATGCAGCTCTCCAGGTCTTCTGGCAGTATTTCAAGAAGTCTTGCTAGAAACACTTAGCAGACATGCTCTTACAACATGACCACAGTGTATTAACCCTAAACAGCAAGAAAAAAATCCCACGTAATTTCAAGGCATACAAACAAGCACTAGCTATTTTGCTCATTAAAAGATCTAAAAGTTTCCCTCTGAAAGCAACTATTTCTGGAGTCACTTATATTCACCTTAGGGGTTGCAATTGAGCTTTTAATGACAGTACTCACTGCAGTAAGCCTGAGGCTGATAATCAGTGTTTATAGGCTCCCACCTCTATGCAAGAGCAGCTGATGCCCTCTCCAGCCCCACTGCCTGTCCCCCTGCCCTGCGAGGACGCGGGTGGGCAGACACCAGGCAGCTCCTTGTCCAGACCCCAGACCCCAGCAGCCAGACGTGGAGGTGGGCAC
The DNA here is from genome assembly GCA_026413425.1 of Tringa solitaria. Taxonomy (NCBI): domain Eukaryota; kingdom Metazoa; phylum Chordata; class Aves; order Charadriiformes; family Scolopacidae; genus Tringa; species Tringa solitaria. The sequence goes on from JAOXJM010000001.1 coordinate 193,697,034, forward strand.
TGCTCAGCACGGGCTGCAGTGGCACAGGCTGGAGCTTAAATCAGATTTGCTCCAATAGTCTTGAATAGCTACAGCCCCCCATGGCTTTAGCACAATCCTACAAGCTCGACCCGGTCCCCCTCCTAAAACCAGCCCTGCCTCTTACCCAAGTGCGTGCAAGTCCCTCCCTGAGGCCAAGCTGAGCTGGGATGGCAGTGGCAGGGGCAGGGACACCAGCACCCCGCAGCGAGGGGTGCCACAATCCCCACGTGGAGCATTGCCATGTCTGGGGGTGCCGGTGAGGCAGCAGCAGCGCTGCAGGTCCTTAATGACCCGTGAAACAGCATTAATCCAACACAACACCCGCCCTGGTGTACCAGCTGTGTACCAGCTTCAACCGCTTTGGAGTTTTACATTTTTTTAACGATTTGTATGGGAGATTCTTGGTTTTGAATCTGAGATAAAACAAAACAAGCAATCAAAAATACCCAAAAACAAAACAAAGCAAAGCCATCATCCCAAGCCTATCTGAAAACCATTCATCTTGCTCACACCTGGTCACATCACTTCTCACAAAGCTATGAATGTTAGAAGGACACCAATTTAAAGATATTTTCTGCCCTCACTACAGAAGGGCTTTCCCTCAGGTCACAGTTTGTCCATTTGAACAAAGATTGCCTTAGTCACTAATTAAAACAACCATTGACTACCGCAGCCTTTCCCCTTATGAGAAAGCCCTTTGGTGTAATAGGTTTACACCAAAGTTAGTTTCCTAGTCCTTAAGATAAAAAAGCTTAACTTTCACATTGTTTCAGGGAAAACATGACCTCAGCCTGAGGAAAGGCTCTTCTTTCTGTTCTTCCTAAGGATGAGTGAAGAAGAGGCATGGTTTTGATTTCTCACTTCTTCCCAGGAAACACTGTTTGCCCACTTGGGCTCCACATCCTTCTCCCCATTCCTAGGTACCAGAAGACTTCATGCTTACAACAGATAATCATAGAAACATGGAAAATACAGATTGCAGGGATCAGCAAAAACTATATATCTCTAAATCATCCCTCATATCAGTTCTGATTAAACAGTGCTGTTGGCATCCCTTCATAAAGCTTGGTAGATGACTCCTCTCGCCTCCACCTGCCCGTTCTCATTTTTCCAGGATGCCCTCATTACTGCCTGCACCTCTGAGATCTGCTGTAACCTCTCAAGATCTAGAGCATGCTCTGGGCAATGCTGCGGATGACGACAGAGCAGCGAGAGGGCCAGAACAAACAGCTGAAGATCACTGTCATCCTGTGAGGATGTGGAGAGGGACAGAGACAACTCGCTACACGCTTCTACAGTGCATGTGCGCACCCCCAAATAGTGGAAAATGATAAATAAGTGGAAAGAGATAAGCAGAGCATCTAAAATACCATTAAATACACTAGTTGCTACTCTGGGCCAAATTTCACTTTGGTTTTACACCTCTGAAAATTCTGAAAACTGTCTCAAGTTTCTGAAATGTCTCTGGCTTCCACGCCCTGTGAGGGACAACAGAGCACTGAGCCAAAGCTTCGCCCTGGGAATTTCCAGCTGCTCGGTTTTTTGTTCTCACACTTGGTACTCTAAATATGCAAGAGAATGAATATTATCACAGAATTATTATTTCTGTCATAAATTTTAAAAACTACCTATATGAATAACTGTAAGTCAAAGTCCTCCAGGGACTGCCATAAATCCAAAAGCTGTCTGAATTAGTATTTCCATCATTGAATTAGCTGAAAGAAGTATAAAAATGCATGTACAGAGGGACAGCTCTCTGTTAGGTATACACATTTACACAGACTTCTGGGCAACACTTTCAACCAGGAATGAACAACTTGGTTCAAGCAAATTAACTCCTATCCATGCTTCCGATGGAGTATTGGGATTTGCCCTGCCAGGATGTGCAATGCATCAAGTGTCTTCAAGTCTCTTCCTGGACAGCATCTCCTAAATGTTTACAGTTGTCTAACATAAAGCCAAAACAGAGAGTTTTAAAGGTATTTAAATGTTTTGTAAAGCTTTCTCTACATACACATGGAGGAAAACAATTAAGATATTTTTATATGTGTCTGCCTCTCCAGCTGCACCTAAGACACAATCCCAAAATGCTGTAGCGCAGCCTCAGTGACCTGTCCCTATCATTTCACGTCTCCTTTCCTGGTGACAAACATTGTCAAACAAGCGTATAATTTGAGACGCAAGTAACAATCCTAAGAAAAGAAACACTTTGAGATCCAGAAATTAAACTGTTGCTCAAATTCTCTTGCAGATATGCATGAGAAAGCCAGAACACAGACGTAAGTCACAAATACATACAGGAGGCTCCAGAGGAGAACACAAGTCCTACAAGTCCCACCTTTTTTTTGCTCCCTGTGTAGTTTTGCTCACTTTACAAAAGAGAGCAGAGATCAGTGCCCTTCTTGAGTAGGGGCTCCCCTAGGTGGGGTGCAGGTGCAGTAGAAAAAGGTCCCAGGAAGGCAAGGGTTGCCGGCCATCATCTCTTCTCTTCTCATGTCCTCAGCCCAGCCAAACAGAGTTGGAATTACCATGGTAGATGGCGGAGTGGTCAAAATGAAAGATAGTCCAGCAAACATCTGCTGCAATCCTTTGGGACCAGTGAGGTGTCACCAGTTTCACGGGACTGGATCCAAATAGACATCAGGGATCAAAGCATCTTCTGCTTGGTCAAGATGACCACAGAAGACAGTAAGAAGACAGTAAGAACCTCTAACATTTGCCTCTTCATACAATGAGGAATGGCTGGCTGCCAATAAAGGCATTTCATCTAGTGCAATATCACGAATGGCAGCACAGGGTTCTACTGTGGGTTACAACTGGCTGTACAGGGAGCCAGAATTGTGGCACATCCTAGATTTTAGGAATTCTGAGCCACTATTTGCTTTCTTGAAGTCAAGCATCAGGATAGCCACATTAATTGAGGTGACAAACATAGCTTTTTCAGTCACCCTGCCACAGATGCAGGGAGAGTATCTGCTTCGTTGCTGTCTTCTGAAAGGTTTTGGATGCCTCCATCTCTGTTTGGATGCCTCCATCTCTGTTTTCTCACCTGAAAGAGGTGAGAAAAAGGGGCAGACTCCCTATAAAAGCTGGAGTTCTTCTGTATTCTTAATATGGAAAGTTACAGGCTGCACCACCAAAAGAATATCTAGGATTTTAAATCACTTCGCTATTTTTGTCTTGGTGAAAAAACTATGGCACCAGCTTATTATGGTCACACATCCTTAAGGAACTTATCACAGCACTAACAATAGGTACAACATTTTGAAAGACTGACATTGAACTTCAGAGTTTTAATTAAGTGTGCAGCACTTTTTTGGGGCCAGGAAAAGGCCCTAAGGGATTCTTTTTCAGTAGCTAGAAACTGCTAATTTACTGTACCAATAATCCAACAGTTTGTAGACAATACTTTCACAGACAGGACCAGATAGGAAGGTAATGCATTATCTTAATGTGCATCTCAGCAAACCAACAGGCTTAAAGCTACACCTCTGTGTTACATTTCTGGTTATATGCATTTAACTCAATAATGCTCCTAAGATCTACATGATGTGTAGTGAAGAAAGGAAAATGCCTCATGTAAGCATGCTCCCTCTGAACTGAAGAGACTTTGCCCTTTAACATTCTGCTGTCTTTTATAGCTACACACAGGGAAAAACCTTCTTCATGCTGCTGATTCCCCTCATTCACGTTCTCTTTCAGTGACTTCATTTGTGCACCCAATTGCTCACAGATGTGAATAGGAAGGTGGCAATGCAGCCCTGCTTGACCATACCAAAGCTAAAGGAGCAAGAAGTTGAGGACATGGAGAGCAATTTCTCAAGATGATGCTGCTGGCAGGGGGTATCCACACCTTTTCAAAGGGGTAATTTTATGCTGGATCTCATTTTAATCTCACAGACTCATTATATAAGTGCAGGGAACTGCAATAATTATTATTATCCTATTACTGTAATTGCTCAAAGGATTTTCTGCTAGTCTCCCATTTAGCATAGTATGTGAAAGGCTGACAAAGAAAATGTGATTAAGGTGTGAAGCTCTGGTGCCTGCCAGCTGTACTGAAGTGCAAAAGATCCCCATCATAAACAGTAACTGAAAGAATGATGGGTTTTCTGGGGCTTTCATCAGTAAATAAAAATACAGGAGTCCTTCAACATCTGTCAGAGACCCAGAGAAGAATGGAGGAAAGCAACCCAATTCATCTGTATAAACTGTCTTTTGTGGTACAACACCACCACTTCCTCCTTCCATTCACTCCCTTAAAATATTAAAGTATTGACCATGATGGAGTCTAAGGCAGGCCGGGGGTGAGTAAGATAGAGGTGGAAACAGGCACGGTTTTCCTGAGGTTGTGTAAGGATAGAATTTCTTTTCTGTTCGTAACCAAGAAACAAACGTTTTTGCTCTGTCCCTTCCCTTCCTTTCCGTGCAGCAGTTTAGCTGATGGCTATTTGTAATCAATACATTACAGGAGCTAATAACACGTGCTGAATCCAGAAGCGGCAGTGGCTGGTCCCCAGGTGTAGGGCAGGAAGGAGATGACTCACTCAGCCCCGGGGACACCGGCTGCAGCACTTCTCCAGCATTGCAGAGCTCGGGAAGCACCACGTCCACTGCTTCTGCTGGTGGTGCTTCTTGTAGACTGTTCCCATTTCATCACGAAAAGATGGGGCACATAACAGTAAAAAGCAGGGATGGAGAGGAGGACAGCTAATGGAAGAGAACAGAATTTTCCCACTGTCTCTTTGAACAGTACTTTTTAGTTTTATGGCTTTCCATGTCTATTAACTCTACTGTACTCCACTGGACAGATATATGGAATAGTCATTACTTCCCTCTCTGTACCAAGTGTTAAGCTTAGCATAACCACATATCCACCTTAAAGGTTTTCAAAGTCATGTCAGCTCACACCAGCTATAACCCCTAATTCACAAGTATCAGCCACACCTTCCTGCTCTGTCTTCAGAAGCAGAGAATTCCCCAGGCAGTGAGCGGTGCTGCACGTCAGTCCCTCCTCTGCTCCCAGAAACCTCCTTCCCCAATATTGAATAATCCTGTTTCATAAACACATGGCTCCTGCTGCCTCTTGAACCCCTTCTCCCACCCAACTGAGAGTAAACAGAAACTTTGAGCGCGAGGTCTCAAACTCCTTCGACTCCTTACTCGAGGGAATCTGTCACTTCTGAGCCTGCAGGGGTCCCCAGAGAACCAGGGCAGACCCACCTCCTGCCTGGGCTCCAAATCATCACACGTAACGCCTGGCTGAACCTCACCAATTATCCATTGCACACATGCATTTGCATTAACTGTGCCAATTCTTTTTAGTTAGTAATCTAAAAACTTACATTTGATTTTCCAAATAATAACTGTATAACAAATCATTTAAATAAACCATTTAATGGATGTAATGGTAGTAAACAGGATGCTACAAGTACAGCTATTAGTATACGATAATTAATTGCTGAGGTCTTATGATACTATTTCTCCCTGTTTTAATGACTTATGGTATAAAGAAATAAAGCTTTGTCCTTTTCTCCTCTTTCCATATTGCTATTCAGAATAGTGCAGCAGATCATCAAAGACAGCTACGGAAGCCTTTCTTGTATTCCTTTATTCAGGCTTTTTCTTTCTGCAAATATCCTTGTGAATTAAATCTCGTTCATCATCATGTTTGTGTTCAGGCTGCCATTTCTTCCAACACACAAAGCAGATGAAACTAGGGACTTCCAAAGCTAAATCCATAACTCTTGGTATCTTAAGCTAACAGCCCAAACCCTCCAGGTGAAAACAGTAATAGATTCACATCCTCTGTGGCTCATAAAAAGTGAAATATATGTAACATACATGACCATTAAGTTGTATTTGTAGGCAGAGGAGCCTCTGAATACAAATAACAGGAATTAGTGTACGTTTGTTAGCAAAAACATACTTAACTGTCTTTGAACTTATTTACCAAGCTTGTATTACTATTGCTTCAAGCCATACTGCCTGCTGTGGGGGTAGGAGATGTTCGTTCTTAGGAGAGGAAAAAAAACCACACCACTTGTGTCCGCTGGAAGTATTTTTCAAGGGAACCTGAAAGACATCACAGTAAATCCTTAGATGTCTTGTCATGGCATAAGCCTTGCTACTACGGGTGTCCCACACAGCCCCTTTGCACAGGCAAGACATGGCACCAACCAGCCAGAACAAACCTTGGGTGGCTCTGGGAGCTGACAAGTGTGACAAATGGATACAAATAATGCTGATTATAGTATCTCTTTAAATTAAAGACCAACAACAAACCCAGTAGACAGAGTTCTTATTCTGCTTGCCTATTCTGTATGACTCCTACGCCTACATCTCCTACACAGATGAAGACAGTGAGTGCTATGTCCAAATGATGTGTTTATGACACGACGATTTACCTGTGATTCTTTCAGTCTTTAATTCAACACCAGATTTATTTTAAAAAAGTGGGTCAACCAAAAAAGAATTACGGGTTTAATAAAGAAATTAATTGAGGCTGGCTCATTACTATCTCGTTGGTCAGACTGGGTGAACAAAATGGTCCCTTAAAACACAATAGTCTGTGAAGATTATTATACACTATCCACTCTCCCATTTATTTCGGTGGCCTTCTTTACTTTTTCTTCTTTAAAGCACTAATGCTCATAGCCATCAGACAACATTTCATCCCCTATACTGCTTCCATGTCTTTTTTGTATTATCTATATGGACTTGGATCACTTCCATAAGGCACTACTCCTGACCTGCAAGCCACACACTTTCACGGGGCATATATAATACTGCAACAGATGCAGATGTGTGTCCTTCCAATGTCCTCTTACACTCTTGTTCTTCGACATTTGCTTGTGCCTCCAGAAAGTAACTCCCATTCTTATCAATGTAATAATGTATTACTTCAAGTATTACCTTGTTGATTTCACCACTCATTCATGAGAACCACTGAACAAGGACTTTATTTTAAAAATAAAGGACCTGAGAAAGTAAAACCCCTGACCAGGTCTCAACTGGAGACCTGAGACAGAGACAGAGCTAGCAGGGTGTGCAAACAGCCCCAGGAGCTGCCTTCCTACCTGGCTTGTGCTTTCGACTTGGAGTAGAAACGAGAAAAACTCCTGAGTCAGCCAAGAGCACGTGACTATTGATTTTCAGAGGAAATTGTCCTCCCAGTTGCTGCATTTTTTAAAAGTCTATTCTTAAACACTCTTCTCAATTTAAACAGATGCAAATGACCAAGGCTGGGGGCCCTTATTAGCAAGCCTTTCCTGGACAGATCCACACAGAAAACCTGGATGAAATCACTAATACAACGTCCTACATAACCCTGCTGAGACCGTGGATCTCTAAAGCCTTGTTCCTCTTTCCCACCGTAAGCTTAGGTGAGGAAACAAAGGGCTAAGTGTACTGATGTGCATGCACTTTTCTTTTAGTATTATAGCTTTTTACTCCTGAATTTTACATAAATGTATCTGTGCTTGATAAAGCGTTTTTCACTTATACTCAATAATGTTTTCCAGACCTGAGTGCAGCACCATCCAGACCCGTACCTCACATTAACTAGTAGCATGAAATACTGCCACTGTACATCAGGAATATTAAAGCAGAACAGAACAAATAATATGCTACACTTTGTACTCTCTTTGCTCTAAAAGAATTTCCTCTCCTTCCCCTGCCTCCACCTTGAATATGTATTACATGAATCATTTTACCCACTGAGGAAACAGACCTGACCCTGACATTGAAAAAAAAGCCATGTGATATCAGTTTAACAAAAGGGAATGAAGCTTAACATACAACTGTGAGAAAAATTAACAAAATCAGAATATTTTGTACAATAATTCCTAATTATTTTGTATAATAATTTCTGAGACTAAAATAAGCATCTCCTTTTGCCCCACAATATGAAAATGTAAATTTCATATCCATTTATAAATGGATTGGAAAACTGAGGCAAACAAAACATAAGTCTCAATTCTTTTCAGCAATTAACTCTCACTGTGAATTTTCCTAAGATGCCTATTTGATGGATATTCATTGGGCAGACCTGAACTGTATGAAAAGTTGATGTGCAAATAAAACTGAAGTTCAAATTTTATGGGTTTAAGAGAGCACTATGCAAATGCACCATAAAAGCAACTGAAAGAGCATGCATGACAAAACAGACAGAATCTACCCTACAGAGGGTCTCTGCAAGTGACAAACAGGGACTGGTATGAATAGTTAAAAGCTGATACATTTTAATATCAGTCTTTGGAATGTGTTTAAAGTCTTTCCCCACAAAAAGGCTAACAAATAAGGTAGTGAAAAGCGTAAGTGCTTTTTGTTTCTCTTGTGCTGTATTTGTATTTACAGAAAAAAAAATCCCTACAGTCATGCTTGTTGTCCATGACTTTAGAATATAGAAAGCTACTGTAAAAGATTGCATTTTTCAGGAGCAATGGCTGCATATAAATACAAAACCAAAATAACCTGTGGAATACAAGAAAACAGTGGCCCAAATGACATTCTTTTAAAATAGGCAATTACATACCAGGGGTCCAATTTCTAAACATATATTTTTTTTTAAATAACAGGAGTTAAGCAATTTAATACTTTTTAAAAAATCAAGCTGTGAGAGGAAAGAATGAAAACCTGTTCACCTTGCAAAAAAGCTGATTCCTACTATTCCTTCATCATAATGGGTTCCAGTCTGCAATCCCTGCTCATGTAGAGCCCCTGTTTAAAGCACAGACAGCTCTGCCTGGGGAAAGAACTACAGGACAAGGCCCAACATTTGAACTAGAATTTGTTAATGTTAGCATAGCTGGTCAAAACCCAGCAAGAATAGTAGCTTGTCAATAAGTATCCAGGTATTCCCCCTTGAGTCCAACATAAAGATCATCTATAATCAGCTTCTGAGGAACCTGCTGAAGAGGACGGATGGGCTGGGTCTTTACAATGCATTGCCAAGACAAAGATGATGTGTATGTGACACTCTGGTTCCATCTTCTTCCCGTAAGGAACCAGGAACCCAAAAAACAGTTGCAATTACTTGAAAAAGTCAGGCAGATGCTTCATCAGGACCATAGGAAAAAGAACAGGGAAGAAACAAAGTCCTCACAAGGAAGAAACACTATTGAGACAAGACAGCTGACCAATGTGTTATCACACAAATAAGGACAGATTTTCCAAAGTGCTCAGCAGTAAGCAGTTCCCATTGGGAAGGCAGGTGCTGCTGAGTAGTCTAGAAAATACTAAAATGCCTATGAGTGCCAAAATGTAAGACAGCCTCTCTATTTGAACTTGGGTGAAATGCCTGAGAACAGACATCGCTAATATAGAATTTTTAAAAACACTCAACCTGTAATTGCATTGACAAACTATTGAATACATATCAGCATTGTTACAAGCAGTAAGATCTTTAAAATAATTAAAAAAAAATTAGAAGTGATGTAAAAACCCAAACTACATAGTGAAAGATAATAAAACTT
>JAOXJM010000001.1:193723112-193733943 GCA_026413425.1 Tringa solitaria
GGCAGTTGGTTCTTTTCTTTAAAAAATGTCTAATGAAGATGACTTATCCTAACCAACATCAAGGTGGGTATGTCTGTTACATCAGTAGGTGAAGTTATATGAAGCAAATCAGTGCTGTAATGATCTCATCTAGCACTAAAATCCCCTAAAAGCAATTAATTTTAAAGCTGCTGATTTATTTAATACACAGTGATTCATACTCTGTGAAGCTAGGGATTATTCATAGAAAGTTTATTCATGGAGCACCTTTTAAAACAGGTCAAATTTTCTCCTAATCATTCATGTAGACATATTTATAAAAATTATCAAAATACATTTTATGGCAACTTCCTCTGTCTTGAGCTGTGCTGAATAGCACTGTAATCTGTAAATAAGTGCAAGGGAAGCAGGGGTGCCTTTTGGGTAAGAAAATACTACTCTGAAAAAGGGTGAAATTATCTAACCTTATGTTACAGAGCACTCTTTTAAAAAAATCCATAAATGGTCCTTGCTAAAGCACATCATGTGGTCATTGAATTAGAAATGCAGGGATGGAATAGATTTCCAAAGGTTACATAGTCCAGTCCCCTGGCACTGGGAAAGGATCAAATATGCTAGAGCTTCCCACAGAGATTTTTATCTAGTACATTTTTTTTAGAATTTCTGCCGAAAGGCTTTCTGAGGGTGTCCTGTTCAAGCTTTTTTCCCTCTCAATTTTTTTTATAATATATGACCTATATAGTCTTTACTGCAAGTTAAACTGGGTTCTTTTTATCTTTCTTTCTCATGAACAGTTGGTAACAATCCATCATTGTCTTTCCTATTAACAATTTTCCATATCCTGGAAGATTTATCAAAACTTTAACTGTCCAGAATCCCTTTTTCTGCAGCATTCCCTCATGGCTAATGCGTTCTCAGCTCTCTCCTCTTTCTTGGTGTTTTCTATTGTATTCTTTCTGGAGTGACTACATGTGTTTTGGAGTATGGCACTGAAGACTGCTTGCACTGCTTCAGCTGCATTCTCCCTGGAAACAAGAAGAAGAAAATTATCCTTACCAGTCTCTTACCTGCAAAAATTCTTGTCAACACAAGATTTTCCCTTTCCTTCCTTTGCAGTAATACTGCATTGTTGACTCACAGATCATTTCTAACACACTTAAACTTGCAGATTTTCCTCATTTGGCATTTTAGGTATTCATTTCTCCTTACTAGTTATTATGCTCTGAACTTTCTTTATTTTTTAATTTCTGGAGTATGTCTTTATTACAAAAGTTTTGAATTCTGAAGTTCTTCTCCAGGCTTCTGTAACCCTAACACATCCTGGTTTCATTTACAAATTTTATCCATTTACTTTGTAATGCCTATTTTTAATGAAAAAAATGAAGGGAGTTGGGCCTGGGATCTCTGAGGGAATCAGCTTGAAAGAAAATCCCCATTTGATACTGGTAACTATTCTTTGAGAAAGCTTCTCAGGCAGTCACACACTGTCTTTATGTTTGGTGCTTTTTTCCACGTAGACGACATTTCCCTCACTTTCCTGTGAGAATTTAATATGGAAAAAATATTAAAAGCCTTACTGTACTCAAGATACAGCAAATTTATTCTTCGTCTTAACCACTACTGCAGTTATCCTGTCCAAGAAGGAGATTAGCTTGGCTTGACATAGTTTGTTCTTGAAAAATCCATATTGGCTGTTTTTATTATTCTTCAGGTGCTTATAAGTTCACCATTTACACATCCATTCCATTTTTTTATAGTCCTTAGTTAGGTGAAATGTTCTGTTTTCTTTGGATTCCCTATTATGCGTCTTTAAGATATCCCTATCTTTATATACTAACCCCATTTATATGACTTCTCCTTTGTAATCACTGATTTGACAGTGTTATTTATTTCTTTATGCACTTGGAGGTAAATTTAATCAGGTCGTGACACTTTAATATATAAAACTCATTTAGAAATATTAGATATTGTGTCTTAACTACTAAAATTCAGATGTTGTTTTTCAAGAAGTTTAGAAGGTTTAAAAGCAGCTTGAAAGAATCACCGTCATAAAAATATGCTTCAAACTATGCTGGTGATGTTTGAAATAACAAAAGCCTGTTTCACACAGGTAGGCATGATGCTTTTAAACCTATTTTATCGCAGTTCTTTGGAAGTATTTCATTTTTTGTTTCTAGAAATGTTTTCTTATTGCATTATCTTGTAAGCTAAGGAGCTAAAATGATAGTTTAATAATGCTGTATTTCAGGAAGAATCTTGTGTGGGGGGAAGAAGGCAGTGTAATGCCTCAGGTGAACAGATTATTTCTTTAGAGGTATTTCAAACATATTTATGTCATACATGCGCCTGACGCACCTAGCATGTGTAAACATTACTGAGAGTTTTCACATTCAGATCAGGTAAACTTTCAGCCAAATACACTTATGAATACAGAAGTAATTACTGAGCTCTAAGGACACGTTGCAATGACATTATCGTTTGTCAGCAGGATACCAGTGACTGCTGTCATGGAAAATTTACATTAGCATCATCGTTAAATAGTCTGTTTACTAGTTTCTTAATGACCTGCAGCAAACAATGATTTGAACTACTTTATGAAGTTCAGCGTGGCAGGCTGCGGTTATGTTGAATGTATTTTCATAGGTTAATGATATTAAGATAGAATCAACAGCAGCTGCTGTGTTGTATGCACCCAAATAACCTTCGAGTAGGTCTAAGTGGCAGTTATTTCTGTGACACTGGTATAGGTTTGAGATGCCAAGTTAGTTTTAAAATATGTACTTGAAATGCAGGTAGCCAGATACCTGAGCTGGCGCGAAGTGCAGGGAGGGCTCTGAAAATCCATCTCATGGGTTAGGAAAAGCAGAACTTACTAAGGCAAAGTTGCCAAGAATAGTTTGCTATTGCATCCAGCCCAGATCAGAAGCTTCTGGGATAGCAGCTTAGATGAACTCAGACATATGTGGTTTTCTTTGTAATGACATATTAAGAAACACTGAAAAGTGCTAAGAAGTTTAAAAAAACCAATTATTTCCTTAGATTTCACTCGCAATTATCTGCCAGTGGTTTTTTTTATGTTACTTAACAGAAAGCCTTTAGGGAATTTTGTGAACTGTTCTTCACTCCTATTGTGGTTTGGGCCACACTGGCCACTGAGACAAATGACAGATGCTCTCGGCCACCTCTCTCTCCAAGGAGAGGAGGGAGAGAGAAAGAGACATGTGTTTAGAAGAAACTAAACTACTTCAATGAAAATATTAATAAAATAATAGAAAGAAAATAGTGAAGTATATACAATATATAAAAAACTGTTATAAGCTCCCAGGATGATGATCACATCACTGGAAGGCACTGAGGAGTTCCCAGACTGGACTCCTGTGATGAACAGGAACTGGATTCCAGGTCTGGATTCAGGAACACACAGATCGGGATTGGAGGCAGATGAACAGGCAGAGTCCTCCTCAGGACAATGGCCATTGAAGAAAGAGGCTGACCCTTTGATCCCTCAGCTTTTATACTGAGTATGATGCAGATGGGATGGAATACCCTGCTGGTCAGTTTTGGGTCACCTGCCCTGTCTGCTCCTCCCCACAGGTGTAATCCCTCTGCACTTTTCCGTTTCTGACCTTCCAATGGGGCAAATAACAAAGTGAGCTGGCCTTGGTTGTTATAGCAATAAGTAAAAGCAGAAGCCTCTCTGCATACCATTCCTTGGCATAAATTATAAATAATCAGGTCTTATCAGTCTCTGAAAGTGGACGACAGTCTTAAAAATACACCATTAATTTCAGAGAGTTCATTTAGTTAGAAGAGGCTTATCTGCAAACTAAAATTACTGAACAGAAAATTGGTCCTGTTTTACCTCAAACCGGCACAACTCATTCTTTTATTTTTAAATTAAGGGTTTGTGTGTGTATGTTGTGCTAACTCTCTAGCCAGTAAAATATCTGAACCCCTCTTCATATCTTCATCATTACATTCAGTATGCTTTCTACCCTTTTTTAATTCTTTTGTAGATTCTATTAGATTATACAGAACAAATTGTTTCTGAAGGAAACTGATCCTGAAGGAAAATGTCTTTGCATTTATTATGCTTTTCTGCGTGCACAAGATGAAATGTCTCCTTCATTTCCATCCATTACAGACTGCCTTGCAGTACTGAAGGCTACCAGGAGCACCAAGCAGTATGGATTTCCATGTTCTACATTTTTTGACATATTTGGAATTTAGGCTACAGTATAGTCCCAGAAGGAACAACATCAGCCCTAGAGAAAGCATGCTTGATCAGTTGTATAAATAAATATTATATATATTCAAGGGCACTTGATGTGGGAGAATATTAAAAATTTGTTTTTTCCTAACATTACTGGCCAATGCAACATTGTATTATATTCCTCAGATCTCTCAATTTCTGTAAAGGTTCTTATAGGAAAAGATGGGTTGAAGTTTGCCACTAAATATTTACTCACTTCAGTAATGACTACACACTGAGTCAGAACTACGTGGAAAATGTTCAAATTAATTGTGTTTTTGATAAATAATGTATGTCTAAAATGGAAAAAATTTAAAATCACAAATGCATCTCCAAACCCTTGATTTTCACAGTTCTAAGTGTGCTTGATTTTACTATTTTATCTACATATATCATAGGCCTTTTCTCCTTGTGTAGCATAACACTTAGAAGGAAGTAAAAGAGGCTGCTCCAACAGAGTAACTACTGACTGTCAAACTGAAAAAAAAACGTAATTCTCAAGCCTCATTCTTGCTTACTTCAAAATTATATAAGAAACTACTTGTCTTTTGAACCCATTTATGTCTACCTATATGGAAAAAAGGATCTTTCCCTGTTATCCAAAACCAGTAACATGATTAAAGATTAGCTCGAAAGGAAAGAAAAAAGTATTTCTTAAGCTCTAGTCAGGAAACTTCTGAAACTTCCAAAACTTCTAAATATTATAAGCAGGTTTATCTTAAGAATGAGAGCTGACATAAGAAATATTTGAACAAATGTATTTCTACAGGAAGTTGCTTGAAAACACACAGCGTCTAGTAGGAGCACAATCACAAATTAATTGGTTCTCACATAAACAATTTTGGAAGCTTTTTACTGAAGATGAAGTTTACTCTGCTAACAGCAGCTTATGCAAAGGCTCAGAATGCTGTTTTTATAGGACCGGGTGAGTCCTGGCTAAACTAAGGAATGATATTTTTTAGGATGACGTCTGAGTAAGGAAACAGTGTTGTTTACTGGAAGAAATGAAGGGATTTGCTACAGAGCAGAGGAGGGAATAATCAGAATACCTGAAAATTTGTAATACCTACTTAGTTTTTCCACACTAAAATAAAATAATATTCCAACCAAATACAGAATATTTTCATGAAGAACACTTTAATAAATAAAGTTAAGATTTAGAAAATAGGGAAACATTAAGTATATTTAGCCTTTTTAGTAAGATATTTGTTATCTGTAATTCAAGACCTGACATTGGCACTGGCTGAAGATGTAATTGACGTGGGAATTGAGAGCTGGGGATCTTGACCTAAGGGAATAAATATGTCCTTAATTTTAAAAAGAGCTTAAAAGAAGAACAGATTGAGCACTAGATGTTGTTTAATAAGGAACAAATCATTTTAGCAGGCAGACTGACGCATTTTAATCCTTTCTCTTCCTAATCTTTTATTTCATGTGTAGTCTGGCCTACCACTGTGGGGAAGTAATTCTAATTATGTGATTAGTTTTCAAGCTTTGGTTCTTAATATGACTTGTCACCCCATATCTGGATACCTGCATACCTGGCTTGAGTGTCCAGTTTAAAATATGTGATTTCAAGGTTGAAGACAATCTAGCTTTTCCAGAAATCCTGCATCAAGCAACTTTGTGCTCAATTATTCCCCCCCTAACAGATAGCCAACACATACCTTTGGAAAGATGACTTAATGGCTTATTGATAGAAGTGTCATTAAGTTTGTGGAAAAAAGAAAGAATCAAAAACTTGCAAAGTAAGACCGATTTGATATGTTTCATCTGCTGAGGTAAACTTCTTTCTAATAGTCCTCTAGAAATAGCACACTGTTATGATAGATACATCTGGATGTATATACCTGCTGTTGCTTCTTGCTCTGCCAGCTTGCTTCTGCTTGGAAATCAGCAAAAAACAGAACCACCTATTGTATTCATCATAAATTAGGTTTGTTGTATCCCAAATGGAGAAAAGTAAGAGAAACCGAGTGTTGGTTTTGGTGTTTTCCCTGGGCTTGGTACATCTTGCTCTGGAAGAGATCTAAGTCACATCAGGAAAGCTAACCTCACAGTTTGAGAGCACTTGATCTGTATAAGGGAAAATACTGACATACATTGTGTTTACAATGAGGGAACAAATATATTGAACTAATTCTGACCCTAAAGACATGGTCAAATTGCAAAATAAAAGGCTTGCAATGTGCCAAACTTACCTAAAAAGACAAAAGAAAATGGTCTGGAAGGGTATGTTTCAATCTTTAGCTTTTTTGTGTGAAACTGAAATTGCTGTCTCTGTTGGTATCTTTAAAAACATTCAGTAATGACAGAGAGGAGGGAAATGTTAATGTATAAGCATTTCAATATATGCAAAACTTCTGAAAACTATAACAAATTGGAAAGCAGACTGCTATTCAGATAAAAATTCAAGGAAATCATTGGTGGCTTTTTCTCTTAAAAAGTGTTAGTTTTCATAGTTATTCTTTGGGTCTTAAGCTTATACAGAGTTAGTTGAACTTTTTAGCAAAAATTTTTCTCAAGAGTTTAGAACTATTTCCTCAGGTAGAGGAAGAAAGAAATCTTGTGGAAATTCAATGGTCTGAATTACAAGGTATTTGAAGTTGCTCTTGGTACTGAAGAGTTCTGAGGTTCTTTCAGGTACTGCACACATGAAGGAAATAAAGTTTGCTGCTTTGGATGGTCCACTGAAAAAGTTTATAATCGGAGAGAAGACCCAGCGAAATAGAGAAGTGGGAGATGGCTGAGAGGGGTGACAGGTAATAGTAAAACCATTGATAGCGGAGATAGATAGATGCTTGAATGCTTTCCAAATCATCGAGGCTTACTGCAGTTGCTTCAATATTTTCTTCTTGACACAACATGATTCCCATAGTGTCAGCACATCAAAGCAATCTATCAATTAGTGTTAATAGAAGTTTAAGAAATGATAATATGTAAATTTGAAAAGTTTATCTATTTGTATATTATGTTCTCAAATGTAGGACCAAGTTCAACCACACAATTTGAATATACCTTATACATAGTGCATGTTCCAAATACTTACACAATAAGGTCTTGATCCTGTAACATTATTATCATATACGACTTTACATACAAATAATTTTACTATCTCTGAAGAACTACTTGAAGTTAATATAATAAAGAATGGTTCATCATGTTTCAAGAATGAGATACTAAGATGACATGTGAAGTACAAAACTGAAGTATGAGGAAGGACCATTGTCATGCTCCATAATTTATAGCAGAAAATGTTTTAAATCCTCCATCTGTGCATCCAAAGAGCTATCTGTGAAAATCAATGGAAACAATTGCTTGACTGATTGACTGATATTATATACTTTGACCTTTATTCTAAGTCTCAGTGAACATTTACACACATTCATCATATTGTTCGTGGTTCATGCTTTTTTGAGCACAGCTGTAGAACTAGGCTTTAAAAGAAGACTACATTTGTATTTATTGTGTATTATTTAAAAGCCTCTTTTTATGGACCCCAGCACTATCTCTCATCTCTAACTTCTGCCTTGTGGACTGGGGTCTTGTCTCAGTTCAGGATCGTAAATTACATTTGCAGTGATGGAATGCCAGCTTCCTACTCAAAACCTGTTGTTTTCAGGAAGTTAATGAGTTTGAAATGAAAATAAATTCTCCACTGAACTTTTGCTGCCATGTCACCAGTTTTTCAGAAGCTTCAGCATTCATATTCTTTGGCAGTAGGGAAGATCCTCAAAAAGTAAATGGACTTTCTGAGAAAGAGACATATTTGCAAAATCACTGCCTTTTTTTTTTTTTCTCTTGTACTGCTGTGTAAAATATCAAGGGGTAATTTGAGGTATTTCAGCCATAAATGTTTTACCTATAAAAAACTTGTTAAAATTACTATTAACCTTATCAGACATATAGACAAACGGTGCCATACAGAGCAGATACAAAATTTAACATTCAGATTTATGATTTGCACGTTGATATTCCCAGGAAAATATTGATGTGTTACAATAATTTATAAATGTAAGCTTGTCACGTGTGGTAGATCTAGTGTTGATGGTATTGTTCCTCTGAAATGGTGTTACGCTTGATAACACAACGAAATTGAAATTGGAGCAGAAGGAGGCTAATATTTGGGTCGCCAATTGAAATGAAAGTGTCATGTAATCTGGCGTGTCCTTTTCATTGCTCTTTTCTTTTTTTTCCTGTGCTACTGAACTTTTTTTCTAGCCTAAGAGCAAACTAATCTATTCATATAAATAGTTTCAAAGTAAAAGGATTTTAGGTAGAAGCCATGTTCCTTAGCAGGGTTACTAATATTTCAGAAATGTTGTCAGTTAGGGGTTTTTTTAGTCATTAACACATATTTTGTTGTTGGGTCAGAAGAAGACTGTGATCTACTGTTATTTGGAAAATCTCTAAGGAAGTGAGGTGTACTGTGAGAAAAAAGCTGATTTCTAGAGCGGTACTGGAAAATGACTGTAGAATGGTACTTCTTAAAAAGTTTATTGTTGCCTGTATGTTATTCTGCTTTTAGGCCTGAAAATAGTGCTTTCTGGCTGTTTATTTATATGTGATAAGACTTAGAGGTGTCATCAATTCGAGAACATAGTGAAGACAAGCAGTAATTCTGTGTAGAAGTTTAGGTTAGTTGACATTTTATTTTTTTTAAAAACCACATATCAGTTACAGAAGTTCTTCTGTATAGTTCCTGTTGCCTTAACACCAGAGAAGCTCTTTTTTTTTTCTCCTTCTTGGAAACACTGCCCAGGAATGATGAGGTAACTATATGAAGGTAATATCAAATGCTACTATAAATTAACTGTTAGGGTACAAATTTAGTGTATTGATTTTTTCCATCTAGTACCTAATCTTTTTATAAACAAACTTGATCATGTGCCTATTGATATATTGCAGATGTAAATTTTATTAGAAAATATAGGAAGAAAGTAATAAAAGCTATGAACAGCAGCAAATTCCTTTAGTAAACAGATAAAATTTTAAGCAAGCTTATTGTTTTTTTAAAGAGGTTTTGATTGTTCCAGGGGACCAAAACTGACTGATGTAAGGTGGTGTCCAATCATTTGAAAAAAGAAAAAAAAACCTGCATCACTGAGTGGTAGAGAATGGAAAGATCTCCATACATGTTGTTTTCATATATATCCCAATTCACAGGCAAAACAACCAGCACAAGACATGATAAGCTATAAGTAATGTAGACAGGTCTTGGTGGTAAGTGTCAGTCTTCTCCAGGAGCTGGATCATGCATTCACTCTCAACAACACCATTTTAGAATATCACACTGTGATGATGCCTTCAAATGCTGGTAGAATGCCAGGACTTCTTAGTCTTTTTAGGAAAATTAATTTATTGAGCACTACTGTAAAAAAAACAAGATAACTGGTTACTGAAAGAAGACAATACAGAGAGACAAGCAGAAAGAAGGTAGATAGTGATGTAAATTGCCAGCACAGGCTGGGTGAGTGAGAATTATAAATCAGAGACAGTGTCACTGCCTCACCTGTGCTACCACTGAAGCTAGCAGTAGTTAATGAGGTAATTTCACATATCCTGGAAATGCAAAACAGGATAGAGGCATTATTGTTGAATTTTCCTTAAGGCTCAGGCACCTGCTCCTGCTTTATGTTTTCTGCACAGTGCTACCAACAGCTCATATTATAGAAGCACCATTGTTTTGATGAATTGCTTATTGTCCTAATAAGGGTGCATACAACCTCTGTTTTGTGAGAGTACTAGAAAATGAGCAGTTTTTTAAATCCAACACATTTCTGTTTTAAAAGCTTTTGTAAATCAATTTAGCTATGTCACAGAATTTCATTGGGAAATGCAAAAACAACTCTTTCACAGTGAGCTAAGCTTGCAAAGGGCAGCATGCTATTATTTTACAGCCCAGTACTTTCCATTTTCCATTTCTGAGATTTGCACTTCAGTTTGAATAACAAATATTTTTTTGCACATGATTATTAGGTGCAAAAGAGTTCACCTTACATACAGGGGTCCTGAGGGTACAAATAGTCCTTGATGGCCCTGACCAGCCTCACCTGGGACCTCCTCACACCTCCTGACAGATGGCTCCATTTAAGCC
Organism: Tringa solitaria; assembly: GCA_026413425.1. Lineage (NCBI taxonomy): Eukaryota > Metazoa > Chordata > Aves > Charadriiformes > Scolopacidae > Tringa > Tringa solitaria. The sequence continues at coordinate 193,733,441 of JAOXJM010000001.1, forward strand.
CAGTCCTGGGCTGCTAGTCTTTGTCTGAACCCTGTTGTAGAAGTGTCTGCCTCTATTCTTGTTCCTGGGTTATTGCTTGGATTTCCTGGCTGTACCTTGGTGCTGCCTTGCCACTGCCTGCTGACCCCTGGGCTGTTGACAGGACCCTGTGTAGTCACCGCCCTGCCTGCCTCTGGGACAGTGGCAAAGCACCTGTAGGTGTGAGCACTGCCCAGCAGGGTCTGCGGCATCTCACTCAGGGTGCATACCTGCTCTCTTGCACCCTTGCAGCAAGCTGCATTCACACCATCCCATTAAAGAAATGTGTTGTGTTGCCAGAGTACCACCCAATCTTAGCTTTTGGAGCAATTCTGTTTCTGTGCTGTGTCGTGGTTTTGACCGAATTGACCAACCAAAGCGACAGATGGCCCCTTCCTCCCACCCCAAGGAAAAGAGAGGAGAGGAAAGGGGGGGGGGGAAGGAATAAAAAAAAAAAAGTTTAGAAAAAACTAAAATACTTTAAT
>JAOXJM010000001.1:193752280-193780520 GCA_026413425.1 Tringa solitaria
TCCAATGCTTGATAACCCTTTCAGTGAAAAATTTTTTCCTAATATCCAGCCTGAATCTCCCCTGGCGTAACTTGAGGCCAGAAGAAAGCATGAATTACGGTAAAAGAGGAACAGATATTTCATTACAGTTAATTATTATGTAAAAGAGGCAAAAACTGAGTCCATTTGAGTTGTTCTGGTTTTACAATACTTCAGGTAGAAATCTGGATCCAGCTCAGGGAGCTGTATCTGATTTACCTGGCAAGGTTCGGGTGATGGAGGGCTGCAGGGGTAGTCTCTGTTAGAAGACACTGGGAGCTCCCCCCATGTCAGACACAGCCAGTGCAAGCCAGCTCCAATGGACCCACTACTGGCCAAAGCTGAGCCCATCAGTGATGCTGGTGGTGCCTCTGTGATAGCATATTTAAGAAATGGCAAAAAACGCTGTTCAGCAGCTATCAGAGAGAGGAGTGAGAAAAATGGGAAAGAACCAGCTCAGCAGACACCAAGGTCAGTGAAGAAGGAGGGGGAAGAGATGGCCCAGGTGCTGGAGCAGCTAAATTACTCTGAAGCCCATGAAGAAGACCACAGTAAAGCAGGTTGGACCTCTGCAGCCCATGGAGGAACATGGTGGAGCACAGATCCATTCTGCAGCCCGTGGAGAATCCCACACTGAAGCAGGTGGAGCTGCCTGAAGGAAGCTGCAGCCTGTGGAGAGCCCATGCTGCAGCAGGCACCTATCAGGACTTGTGCCCCATGGGGAGGATCCCATGCTGAAGCAGGTTTTCTGGCAGGAACTGCAGCCCTTGGAGAGCCTACCCTGGAGCAGACTGCTCCTGAAGGACTGTACTGCGTGGAAAGGTCCAATGCTGGAGCAGTTCATGAAGGACTATATCTCATGGGAGGGACCCTATGCTGGATCAGGGGACAGTGGGATGAAGAAGGAAAGAAGGAGCAGCAGGGACTAAGTGTTATGAGCTGCTGGTTTGGTTTGTTGTTTTTTTTTTTTTCCTTACTATCATACTCTATTTTTAATTGGCAAAAAATGAAATTAATCTTCCCCAAGTTGAGTCTGTTTTGCCTGTGATAGTAATTGGTGAGTGATCTCATTGTCCTTATCTCAGCCCATGAGCTTTTTTCATCTTATCTTCTCTCCCTGTCCTACTGAAGAGGAGGAGCAAGAGAATGGCTTGGTCGGGCACCTGGCAGTGCACCAACGTTAACCCACCACAAGAGCTTTGAGCCTTTCCTCTGATAGTAGGGAATGATTTTGCCTAATACAACATTTGAAAATATGGTATGCATTGCATAAACTAAATATTTTCGCTTGAAATGTCAAAAAAGCTGAAACATCTGCTGTATAATTATATCTATGTAGATCAGAAATGTGGGTCTACAGTGGATCTGAAAAACTTTAGAAAGTGAATGTATATGTATATTGTCTCTTGAAAGCAGGCATGTTCCAAATGAATGCATATAGTACTATTAAGTAGCACTGAAAATATCCATGGCTTAAGGAAGAGGCAGGTATGTGGATGCATTATCACAAAGACTGCTTTAGCATTTTATTCAGACATACTGTATTTTTAAAGTTTGCAGAAACAAGAATAAAGCAAAGCACTGTCAAAAGTTTCCTATAACCTCTAGAGGGATGGGCTGCTGTTATTAGCATATTAGAGAAAACATCTCAGAATCTAGAAGTCTCTCTGGTATGATGGATGAAAGGTTACAAAAGAAAGCTGGAAAAAAATCTCTCTCTAAGATGACCACCACCAATAATAATACATTATTAGTAATAACGAAGAAAGATAAAGTTTTAAAGGTGAATGCATTCATGCTTCTTTTCTGATAGAATCTTTTAGATGGAACACTTTATAGCTTTCTGATCAAGGGAACATATATAGGTGCACATCCAGTCTGTGTTTGCTAAATTGCAGGCACAATGTCAAAAATCATTCCAAGAGGAAGAGAAAATGTATTTTAACACATTGTGAGAAATACATTTAGTCCTAAAATTTGATATGAATTTACTAGCTTTTGAGTGTTGATCATAGAAAATGACATTTGAGAATGCAGAGCAGTCAGTCAGTCAGGAATAAAGATCAGAGATGTCTGAGGGGAAAAATTCTCAATTGATGGCAAATTCTGTCACCGTGAGCTCTCTCTCACTTCTTCTAAATACTCTCTGCAGGAGGAAAAACTAGTCTTTGAAAATATTATTTCCTACCATGCTTTGCATTTAAGTTGTCTGAGTGAGGTTAGTGAAGTTTACCACAAAAAAACCAGCAAGATATGAGTATATCCCAGGGGTTTTTGTTGTTGTTGTTGTTATTGGGTTTTTATTTCCACTTAAAGGATATGGAAAGCCTGCAGAAAAGTATTAATGGAGGTTGAAATATGCATTGCCTTTTGCAGGTGCAAGGGACCAGAAAATATGTCTATCCTATCCTCTGAACTGTGTATTACAAGGAGTGTCTATTTCTATATATAGTTGTATTCCTTGATGATAGAAGACCTTACAAATGGTTGCATATGTTCTTATAAAACTATAGGTTCCATTTTGCTTTGCAAGCAAGATTTTTCTTGCTAGGTTATCTTCAGGCTTTTGAATTTCCTTTTACCTCCATCTTGGACAGAAAGGTGCTGATCTGACAAAAAGTGAGGAATCCACTGATAGTAACAGTCCTAGACCTGGAGGCTCTCCTGATCAATACAGGTATTGGAGAAGCAAGTGTCCAGCCTTTCCTTCCCTTTGAGCAGCTCAATGTGACTGAAAGACTGAGCCTTGCCTAAGAAAGGAAACAGCAACTATACATAGAGATTTTTCCAGCATCCATCCTGAAACTGAGAGGCACAAGGTCCAGCAGGTGGAGGAAGTAAAGACACAGTAGAATGAGGATGACAAAGGGTGGGATTTTCCTGCAAGTAGTTCCTTTTATAGACTTCTGGTTTCCCCTTGCAACATGTTTCCCTTTGTGATAGAGTAAGTGATAAATTTGAAGTTTTTAGACTTTCAAGGAGGGCTGAGAAAGCTGACAAATCTTTTAGGCTCTAGAAAGCTTTATTGTGGCATCCCAAAGATGGGGGAAGCATTAGCCATAGAGTATATACCTGGAAGTTTTCACAGATGTCCAGAATGAATCACATTGCATAGTTGTGCTGGTCCCAGTGAGCAAGGGAATGTAGGTCTGCAAACTTGGGTTCATTAGAGCGGAGTGGTGAATGCCCAGGAGGGGTGAATGCATCCACTGTCTAGCAGCAGTAGTGTAAAACTACATGAGAGACATGGAAAGAAGCAGGTAAACATATATGTCCAGCTGTTTACGTCCCTAAAAGCATTATTATTTTATTACTCTGTCATAGCAAATAGATTGGAAATTTGAGCCATTTGGTGATGAAACTGAATTTTGAGTATCTTTTTCACATCCAAACTAGCTCGGTCCCAGTTACACACATACATATATTCAATATTCAAAATAGAAGGACAAGAAAAGCAAGGGGTTGAGAAGCAGAATTTGACAGAAAATAGGCATCAAAAAACCCATAAATCATATGTCCAGTATAAAAATTTGAGACTCCTAGATTTTTTCAATACTATGACTTTGACAGGATAGTAAATATCCTAGCAAGGCAAAAATATTATGCATCACATTTTATAGGACACCTCTCTTATGACCTTAAGATTTTCTGTCTATTTGGGGTTTTGGATTGTTGCTGGAAAGCACTCAAATACCGCACATTAAGCAGGTATATTTTTGCTTTCTTTTGACACATGGAAGATATTTTCTGTTACTAGGTGTGTTACTATTATTTTGAACTGACAATGCAGTGTTTGTGCCTTGATTAACCTTGACAGTCCTCTATCAAATTAAGTCCGCATAAAGATTTTTAATTTGCTATATTTATTTTTTTCTTTTTTTTTCTCTGTTGTTGTTGTTGTTTTTTTTAAACAATGATTTAGGAATATGAGCCAGTAAGATAAAAAATCTAGGTAATTTGAAAATGCAGTGAAAGTTTAGCATATAATTTAAAACTCTTATTGTCCTTTCAATCCCATATCAGTACTACCTGTTATGCAAGCATCAATATCAGAGTATTTTTAAAGTAGTACATTTTTGAAGTAACTATTTATTTCTTTATTGTCCTCAAAGATTTGGCTCCCCAAATTACAGCTGACTTTGGGAATGCTGAATTCACTTGGCCCCTATTAATTATTTGAGTGTTGCTTGAGCATTTCCTCTTGCTCTAGTCCTCACCCAGGTCTCCAGTTATAGCGCCGCCCGCCTATGGCAAGTAAATATTTTGCCTTGTTCCCACGAGCCCAGTGGCAAACTGAGTTCCTCCTGGGCTGCGTCGCTGTCCGTGGTGCTGCAACGTTGATGGGTTCAAAGATCCAGAACATTTTGTGTTTTAAAATATGTATTGCTACAGCAGACGAGATTTGGGGAGTATTTGTGGAACTTTACACTTGGATTAGTTCACTTCCTTCCTTTAATATCTTTGTCTATTGCTGCCTCTTTTCATTTGTTGCTCCATGGCCCTCATTCACTCAAACGGTTCATTGTCTTCTTTGCTAAAGCATTTGGAGATGAAAGTTCTGAATGTTCGGTCTGAAGTGGGAAGATCCAAAAGACATTTTTGGTAATAAAATTAGTGGTATGCAGAGACTGCTAGTTTGTGCTTTGCTACAATTTTTTTGCTTGCTCCCCTCTAACTTTTCATGTTACTTTCACTTACATGCTTCAGTAATAATCATAAAGGACACTTAGATTTAGACAGAAGAACATTCTTAGGCAAGGATTACCTTCCAAGCTCATTTAGTTTTGAAAAGAAATGTAAAGTATTATGATTGGGGCCTATATTTTTTTCAAGTTTGGTATTTTTTCTAATAGTGCTATGATTACCTTAAAGCACCTCCTGTCCATATAGAATAGGCATGACCACGACAGACTAAATGAAAAAAAATAGACTTTTTTTTTTTTTTTAAATGGGAGGAAAAGGAATTTCTGGCTAGTGGAGCATGCTAGATATTAAAGGAAAGTGTATGTCATCAGAAAAAGGACTCAGAAAGCTGTTCCTCAGGGAATTGTCCCTGTATTTAGTGCAGATAATGATAGTTGCCATATTTTAGATTGCTTAATATGAAAGATTATAAAGAAAATACCTATTCCATACTCAAAACAATTTTTATTTGTTAATTGTATGTGCCTCAGATATTAATACCTTAAGACAGAATGCTTTTTTTTTTTAATATATCTAACTTTCACATTAAAATGTGAAAATTAAAAATGATTGTTTTGCACCAGGTTGCTTGTTCATCTGTATCCTAATAAGAAAGGTACATATATTTGCAAGACAGATAACTATTTACTAAAAACCTATCAGCAAGTTATAAAATCTCACATCCCTTTCAGATGCTGGGAACCCTGAGCTGATACATCATTGGATGGATCTCTGATCAGGGTATGGCGTGCTCCGCAGATCCCATCCATGGTGAGGTTCACCATTCTTAAGTTTACTAGTGTCCTTATAGATCCTTGCTCACAGTACAGCTTCATCAGTTACTGAGAGCAATCAAACCTGATGTGCTGTTTTAGCTTTAGAGAGTCCCTTGAACACTACAGTGTAATAGTTTTATCTCATTAATAAAGCTATGGTTCTTGAAGAAGTGCATCTAATATTTCAAGTGGACAAAACAATACATGCACACTTTTGATTAAGTACACATTAACTAAATGTACATTGGATAATTTTGCACTAACTGTGTGTTCATTGATTAATTATACTATTGATTAGCTATGCCTGGATTAAGTAGCAGTCATGTGGCACCCATGATACAGAAGCACACACTGTGATTAGTCATTACATGGATCACTAACTCCTCACACAGTAGTCTTCCAGGCTGACCGCTGCAGTGCCAAATTCCACAGGCAGAAATTGCAGTGTTCAAACCTTAAGGGTAAGTGAAACACCGTCAAATGAAACCTCATTGTACCAACACAGTACATTTTATAATAGAAAGGTCAATGAAAGGTATATGCCTCTTCTCAGACCCCAGATAAAATATCATATTATAATATCATGTTGCTAAACTTCTTTCTATAAGGAATTTTCAAATGAGCCCACTAATAGAAAACTTTAGCTCTAAGAAACTAAGCAACTACAAGTGATCAAAACATTTCCAGTGAAATACTGCAGTATACTTCCTGATAATTTAATGTTTACTTAGTTCATCACAAAAGTAGTTGTCTGCCATGTACAACTTCACATAGGTGAAGATACTGATCTTGGTGCTCCAGGCTAAATAAACAGAAGCATAGAGCAGAATGTCACAAGCAGAACAGATAGAATTCAGCTCTCTTTCAACATGGAATTAAATCTGCAGATGAAGGAATAATTGAAAAATGAAAAGGACGTATCCTGGGGCAGGTAATACTTTTCCTTTTCCTCAAAAAAATAAAATAAAATCAGAAATATCCCAGTGCAGCAGAGGGGCAAAACCAAGATCTCTTATGAATAATAATAGTAGCAACATAGGCCAGATGTGTAAGATGAATTTGGAGGGTATATTTGCCTTTAGAATTAGGAAGGTATATTTGCCTTCAGTGTCAGAAATCCAAATAAATACTGCAATTATTTTACCTTTTTAGTGAAAGGTTTAGATAAAGGTTTTAGTTGAAAACCTTCATGGCACTATTGGCCACTTTGGGGTGACGCCCTCAGGCTCTCTTTAAGCTGCACAAATATTCACTGAAATAGAGATTTGTTCAGTTATTGCACATTTATGATTTGGACCTATCCTGCTACTAACCCTGTCTGCGAAGAGGGAGATTTAAATAGCTGTGAAATTTGCATAAATTATTTTTTTAAGCAGAAATAGAACAAGTGTTGCCTTTAAATAACTGATATTGTCCCTCTGAAAGTGAAGGTTCAGTCTTTCAGCCAGCATGAAAAGCAATATTTCAAGGGACTATGACTACAGACAATAATTTTAGCTGTATGTGTTTTATGTCTGGACCACATACAGGAACAGAAAGCAGTGCACAAAATTAGTCACAAAATTACTGTCTTTACAACATGTTTCACAATTTTGCTTGCCTATACCCAGATGCTTCTAAGCTTTATTATTAGTCAAAATGTTTATAAGCCAAAAATGGTAGAATATGAGTCAAAAAAAAGTAAACAAATTAAAGGAAAAAAAAAGAAAATTTCCCCATAATATTGTCTTAATTCTGTTTTTGCTAATGCCAGAGTTAATTTTACCACTCAATTCAAAGGAACAGTTAGGAACTGTTAGGAACAGTTTCAGAGTCCTTGAATATCCCAGGTTAAGGACAATGATTGATTCCTAGCCAGATCAATAAATACTTGGCTTTTTGGGGAATATCCAGCAGAGCAGGAAACAAGCAAACAAAAAGGCTCAATATGCACTGAAGTCTGTAACATTCCTCAAAGATGGAATTTTGGAGTGAAAAAAACTTATTATCTACACAAAGAATTACATTTTATTAGCATGCATAAATATCTTCTTACTACAGTTAAGATCTTTGGAAAAATACAGTGAATCAAAACTCGAAATGCTGCTTTGCAAAGGAAATATTTTTGCCCTTATAACAGGATTCTCTTCTCTTTAGCAGCCTATTTTTTCTGGATATTGTATTTTGCTTCATTTTTCCTCCTCTTTTTGATTCTCTGTATTGTAATAAAATAAAGCCACTCTGTGCTGTATGTACTTGCACACAGAGCTCCACAGACTATTCCAGCAGTCTGTCTTTGATGCTCTATTTGCACACTGTTGCCACTCTGACTCTAACTGTTGCCACGCCACTATTGCCCCTCTGTTTGACCCTGATGCATCCATTTTAGGTTTAGAAAACTAAGATTTTTTTCAGTGTTCATAGTAATTCAATCAAATTAATTTGTATCACTAATATCTTGGTGTATTCTGTATGCACTTAAAATGCTTTTGTATATTATGTGTGATGTATTATTTGGGGTTATTTATATAGTTTTCAGACTATCGCCATTGTGCTAATTCAAGTCATACACAGAGGTGACTGGGGTGGATCCTTGCAGGTCAACCTAATAGTCAAGAGCTCATGTGACATATGGAACAGATGACATGATGTAAAATGATGGCTATGATTCAGAAGCAAGTTATTGATAACTGATGCCTTGTAGGATAAAACAGAAACCACAGCTTCATAGGCAAAGAGGAACCATGAGGAATGTTGGAAACCAAATACTGTTTGTAGTCTGATAAATCCAACATAGATTATGTTAAACAAGGTTGCTCAAAACACTTTTTCACACCATTTTACATCAAGAACAACTCGTCTGCCCTCCCTGGAAGGATTAATTTCGTTTTCGATAGGAGCCACTGCAAGCTGTAGTTATATCTAAGGTCTTTCCCCAGAAAAGTAGAGTGATTGGAACAGCTGTTAAAGAAGCCAGTTTCATACTTGGGGAAAATAAGTGCTGTGCCTTCTGGTAGAGGGTACAGCAGAGAAATGTTCAGTAATTCTTGTTCCATGAAGATAACAGTAGTACAGCACTTACTAGTCTCATTGCATTTATGATATATATAGATATATATATAAACCCAGCATGTATTTATAGATCTTATACAATAGTATTCCACTCTCTTTCTTGATGTTTTTTTTTGTTAATCAATGCAGTCTTCTCTGCAGCAAAATTGCCCAGAAAAAAAAATAATCTAGGTTTTCTGTTATGAACTAAACAAAGGAAATCATCTTCCCCACCTGCTGTGGCTAGCTGAATACAGAGAGAAAAGCAGTGTTAATTCAAAATGAATTTACCCAGTGAGGATCCATTCACAGCTATTTTCCTGTTCTGTTTGCTTTATATAAGACAGTAAAAACATCTGTCTGAAGCAACTTTTCTTTCCAAGGGGTACCTTTGTAAGATCCCTTCTATTGGGAACACACCTGCAAAGCAATGAACAAATATGTACTCTGAGCTCCCATGGGTTTTAGCTTCCATTTAGCTTCCAAAATATCTGGGGTGTATCTTAACCCTGCATATTAGTAAATCCTCACTAGTGCATGTCAGATGTACTAATTAATCCTTTTAAAATGTGAGAAATCTCTGCTTGCTAACATGAAACTAAGACTATCCCATATAAAGAGCCTGCTTTTCCTCAGTTTCTTATCCATTTCCAAATAGCTGCATTACCTCGCATTTCCATGGGAGGCAAGAGCTCACAGATGCTGATTTACAAACTGTGACATTCAGAATAAAAGTAAGAATACTGCTACTGACTCAAAAGACAATATTTCTGATTTCTGTTAGGCCCACTGCAATCATTTTCAGGATCAATAGCTCCATTAGCACAAGAAAGAAAGTGCTGCAGGGCATTATGATTGTTTTTAACTCTCTGGCTTATCCATAATAAGTGTGACAAAACATGAAATAACTTTGACCTTTCATATGATCCTCCAAAGCATTCTTCATGTTTCTTAAAAGTGAAATACTTCTTACTTATACTTGAAATACATATCTTTATTACACATATATCTTTCAAATATCAGCATTGACCTTGAAAGTACAGAATTATGAAAGTGTGCATCTTTGTGAAAATAATGCATATTAACCTCATAATTTTACCTTAGAAGGTTTTGTTCCTGTTTTTTTAAAATCTTGAATAAAGCTTTGCTTATTATCTGTAAAGATGATGTTTCCTCCTGTATCCATGTTGTAAACGATGACATGAAAAGTTTTTCTAAAATTCTTCAAAAGTATCTTTTTAGTGAAATGTCCACATATATACATATACTTTTCCCACACCTTCCAGAAAGAGTGTTTAACAATAAACTGCCGTTACCTCACGCTGTAGCTTAATGTTCTTTCTGAATGTGGACACAGTCCCCATTTATATGTGCAGTTACACTGATACACTTACAAGCTTTTCCATTTTTGCATTTTAATTGCTAAATCCACTTTTCTAGTGTCACATCTTAAGAACCTTCCTATGTAGATATTACAGTAGATACCCGAACACCTCAGATCTTCAAAGTGAAGATCTTAATTTCACAATACTACAACGATAAACTGAAGAATTATACTCCTTTTGGCAGAAAAGGGGATAAGAAATCAAAAGTCTAAGTTGACCCATATAATATATTAAAAAAAAAACCTGTCACCAAGCAAGAGCAAGAACTCAGTTCTCTCTTTTGTTTATCATGATGATTACAGGACTGTCACTGAAGCTGCAGGTGAACCACTGCTGAAGATTTGCAGGCAGTTTCGCATTGCTTTGGTTTTTGTGTCTGCATTATCCTAACCTGATCATAGCCCATTCCATTCAAGACATTGTGCTTTTCAGCAATTCGAAACCATCTCCAGGGTTTCATCAGACATCAGTCCCCAGCCAGTGAGACACTAATAAAAGGAATGGAGGAACCAAACTGGTATAGGTGCACTGCTGGTCCCCTTACTTCAGATTGTATCAGGCTGATGCTGTTGTGAGAAGGAAAAAAGCAGAAATCCTAAAGACGGACCTCTGGTATTGCCAGTGGCTTTGCACAGCATTTGGATGAGAGTGATACTGCAAGAGATCCAAGATGGAGATGTGAGATAGTGAAAGGAAAAAATCAGCAGGAGAAACAAGAAAATAAGGAAGATAGATTGACACTCTCCAGCACTTTTTTTCTTCTTCTTTTTTTAAGTGAAAATGGTAGCAGGCACAGCAATCTTTCTGAAAATGTCTTGCTTTCAGTCATGCTGGTGCACATTCAGCACAGGATGGTTGTGATTGTTTAGAAATCTATCAGTGAATGCTCATAAAGAATTAAGCATTTCTGCTGAAAAAAAAAAAAAAAGAAAGAAAAGAAAAAAAAAGAGGGATTCATAACACATAAAGGACTGGTTTACACCTTGACCTGTCCTATCTAGGATTCATAAAATTATGACATCCGGAGCCCAATTGTTTAAACAGCAAAGGCACTAAATGCAGCAAAGTATTTTCTTATTCTTCGCTTTTCTCTCCTTCTTCTGTGGTATTCCACATGTTTATAGAACAACTCTTACTATACACATATATATTGTTTGTAGTTGCTTTTACTGTGTCCTGCCTACAGACACCCTCGAAATATACATCAACTTTAAGATCAGTAGAGTAACAGAAAAAGAAAGGCACCATTTGACCTATTGTCTGAGAAAGAAGATCTCACCTTTTCCAGAAGACCCCTTTCTGGTTGGTTTCAGTATGCCAGATTTAAAGGGCTAAAGGCCTCTGAATGCAAGCTAGGGAAATGGAAAAGTGTAGCCTGAAGCCAGAAGGAGATAAGGGAGACTGTGAAATGTTAGACAAGAAGGAAATAAATTTTAGTTAAGAATAGGTCACTCTTCTTTCATAGAGAAATGGCTATTATTAATTTTAGGTGGCTTACACTTCCTTCCCTCTCTGCAGAGTATTTATCTCTCCAGGTTACTGTTGTATGATAGTAAATTCTTAAGGTTTGCTTTTCTATTAGGTCACACAGTGCCAGATAACTTTAGAGCATGTCCGAATAATTCAACATCTCACAAAAAAAAAATAAATAAGGTCATAGCAGCTATTTATATATGTGACCCTCAAGGCTAACATAGGAAAACTTGAGCCTTTAGTATTTTTTTCATTCCTTTCTAAAATGTGGTTTGCTGAGGTGTGAGTGGTGGATGGTGTAAATTTTTAAACAGGGGCACTCTCAGCAGTTATGCAGACCTGTAAATACAGCTTGTCTCAGAGGACTGCAATATTTGAACAGTATTCTCCATTTGAACTGCGCAAGAGAATTTTCTATTAAATTGTTGTGCTTAGGAGTTTTCAGTACCTGCTCATACCTTCCCTAAGAAACCAAGAAGCAAGCCTAACATCAAGCATCTACCACACTGCAGATGATCCCTGGAGATGGAGTTACCTCTAAAATGAAAAAAACATATTAGGCAGTTTGATAGCCCTTTGGCTTCTCCTTCTCCTTCTCACTCCCTGAATCTATGAAGGAAAGAGTTAAGAAGTGTAAGAAGCTGAGCAAGACTGAGTGAATTGCAATTGACTATCTGAAGGCTAATAGAGGATGGAAACCCACAAATATTTTTAGTACTTCAGTGCTTTAGGAATTCAAAGTCCTGTTGAATGCATCTCTGAGCTGATCCCCCACTACTTTAGGCAGGGAGTGGGGCACAAGTCTGTCTGAGCAATTCATATTGGAAAATCACCTTGAAAATACCATATGGGTTACACTTCTCAGCAAGTACAGAAGTGTGTGATACTAGCATTCTCCACATCTTATAGAGGGCCTGACTGTAATTTATGGGCAATACCTCTGATGTGAACTCTGAACGCTCAGTTCATCCTTGGCACTCTAAGTCAGCAGCAAGAAGTAGAAAATTCATGTAAATAGACAAGTTTCTTTTGGCTGCAAATCCAAAGAAACATTGTTTATTTCACCATGTGCTGTTACAGTTTTTCCTGGTCTTATTATAGCAAAATATACATGCTAAAAGCTGGAATAATTTTCTACAGAAAAAAAAACAACCAAAAAAAACCCAACCCCACAAAAAACCAAAAAAACCCCAAAAAACTAAACAACAAACAACCAAATAAAGAGGAAAAGAATGAAGGCAGAAAAAGTAAGGCTGTGATGTGACATGAACAGGGAAGAGGTACAGTAAATCTAATAAATCTCAGTACTAAGTGTTGGTAATTGCTGGCTGCAATTTTTAACTGCAATGGTGATGCTGCATACATACTGTGGGAAATGAAGTAAGGCAGTAGAAATGGAAATCATTGTAACTGAGGTTGGCACTGAATTCAATAAGATAAAGTCTTTGGGATGGATAATTCTGAGAAAAATTACACTTAAGTCATGGATCTGGTGGTAAGAATTTGGGAGATTAATACAACTAGAAAGATAAAGGTAAAAGAGTCAGAGGGGGCAGGAGAAAAATATTGTACTGGCAGTAAGTGAGTACCTATTAGGATTGCTGAATAGATGACTTCGACTGATTTGGACAACTGGAAGCTTTGAAGAAAAAAAAAAAAACAAAACATGAAATTGGATTATAAGGATCAGGTTTACAAGAAGTAGATTAGGCTAGACTGAAATGACATCTTTCCTTCATAAGATAATTGGTTTTTGGAACAGAGAGATCTTAGAAGAGATCTAATCAATCTGCATCATTACATAACTCACCTTTTAATAAAACATGCAATAATTCCACATGGAGACTTGCTAGGAGAAACTGAGATAAATATAAAAAGGTTAAAGTGAGTACAGCTAACAGGAAGAAAAGAAATAGATAATGCTGAACCAAGAAGTCCCAGTGTTCAGAGTGAAAGCGTTAAGAAGTCATTTTCAAGATACAGGTCAACTGATTTTATGATTAATAAACTTCACTCGAAAAGTAGAAATGTTGTAATGAAATGTGTTGGTTGTTTGAAAATGACAGTACTGTTAATATGGAGTATTAAAAAGATGTTACTCAGAAAGTTAGTTGGCATTAGGATCAGTATAATGTAAAGAGAACAGCATATAAAATTGTAAAGTACAAAGGACTTTAATTATTAGGGACTAATAAATGAAATTAAAAAAAGCCCTTGTAATAAACTCAGAGCTTATCAATGGGGTGCCGATGGGAAGGAAGTGCATCTCAGTGCATTCATCAATCACAGGATAATTTGTGTGCTACCATTATAATGTGGCAGTGAAAAAAGCTGGTAAAAGACTGGGAAGTGTCAGGGGAGACATTTCCAGTGGAAGGAGGGAGAATATTAATGCCACCGTAGCAGGCTTGGATGCGACTTCATCTGGAATATTGTGTTCAATTCCTCATTCATAGTCAGGAGAGATGAATTTGAAAAAGTGCAAGAGACGGGCTCTTATGATTCTCAAGGGAAGGAAGAGTCTATTTCATGAAAGGATGCTGAAAGAGCTTAGAATTTTAGCAGAACAAAAGCAGAGAAGAAATAAGATTGCTGTCTTTAAATACATCAGGATGGTAAAGCCAGAGACAGGAAGGAACTGTTTAAGCTAAAGAATAGTGTTGGCTCAGGAACAAGTGGGAACAAACTGTCCAGGAATAAATTTAGGCTGGAAAGGAAATGAGGGTAAAATACTCTGGTTTTCAGGAAAACAATTTTAGGATATTGATTATATTACATTATCTTATATTATAGCACGTTGTATGATATCGTTATCTAGTACGAGGATGTTGTAGGAATTCTGTTCCAGTTCTCTGCTCATCTGTTATTTTCTGTGAATGTGTAAATGCCTGAATGTATAAATATTTAATTTGCAGTAAAACTGTAGCTCATTTGGGATTATTTAAACACAGATGCAAAAGGCAAGCCAACTCTACGTATTTACACAATCGCTAGAGTCCAGGATTTTGATGAGTAAATATACCTACCTCCCTGAAATGAGGTAAATTTTGCTTTAGGAAAAATATGTCTATGCATCATACTTATAATATTTAGATAAAGTTGTGGGTGGAGCTGTTCACATTCTGTTCTTGTACTCAAACCAATTTTGTTGGCTTAGTTGAAGCATATAAAAAAGAGATTACAACTGACAAAAAACGAGGCTAGAAATACACCTCTGTGGTTCCTTTTTTTTCTTTTGTTTTGAAAAAAGAAAAAACCTCTCTGTCCCTAATATGTTGGTGTGTTGGCTTTTTTTCTTTTTTTCCATAGGATAAACTTGTTATGAGAAAATGGATTTGAGTGGGAAGATGGTAGAGGAGTCTGTTATTCCAATCTAGAAATGCTACAATCTACATGGAAGGTAGTGTGGGTGAGCACATGGACAGTTTTGGGGAGAAATAGCTGAAGGATTTTTTTTATGGTATTGAGCTCTCTCAAAAGAATATTCAGAGTATGGCATTGAAATAGGAAGAGTGTGAGTTATAGGGACCTTAATGATAAAGGAAAAAGCGTAGTAGGTAGAGCAGAAAACTAAACGATGGAGGGAAAACGTGCAGAGCCTGTAGAGGCTCAAAAGCTGGTCTTGTATATGCTGTTTGGAAAGAACCACGGTGAGGTGAAGTGTTGAGGGAAGATTTTCATATTTCCAGTGAAAAATCAGTAAAGTTCACAGGAATATGTATTCAGAGATGGGTCAGCTCTTGATGTTCTATGAAATGGATTTTGGAGAAAATGTTCCAGAAAGACTGGCTGAGTTTGTCATCCTCTTTAATATAAAAATTTTTCTGTGATGCTGTAGCTGTTTATACACTGTACTGTTCCTTGGACATGTGTGTTACATAGAAAGAGCATCCTCAGGAGGGTTCAGCATCAAACACTTGCACAGTCTACCACCTGGTGAGCTGACCTGCTTTTTCTGAGTGCTGTTGCTCAGAGACACAGCAGAAATGCAGATCAGTGTTTGTGCTCTTCTTCGTCTGCCCTTGAATTACCTTCTGGCCTCCTGCTGCTTTTTCATGTCTGCTTTCCTCACTGTTTTGCTATAGTCAAACATTGTATTAATTTGTCCTTTCAAAAATTATCATACCTCAGTTTACAATACATTTTTAATGAGAACAGTTTACTTTGCCACTAGTTTTCAATATCATTAGCTTTTAGCACTTCTAGTAGAATACTTACGTCCTTTTTTATGTAAGATGCACCTGAAATTTACCAGTTTTTGAAATAGTGTCATTTTTCTGGGTACTCTGATACAACATTCTTTATGATTGCTATCACACTGCCAGAATTACTCTCAGTGATGAATGGAAAACTACAATTATTGTTCTTAGGAAAAAAGTGTTAGGACAGATGGTGGTGTTTTATTCTTTCCAAGTGAAATTCAGGCCTATTCACCATTTGCTGAAAAGCATAGAATCATAGAATTTCCTAGGTTGGAAGGGACCTTTCACATCATCTAGTCAAACTATCAACCTAACACTGACAAAAACCATCATTAAACCATATCTCTAAACACTATGTCTACCTGTCTTTTAAATACCACCAAGGAAGGTGACTCAACCACTTCACTGGGCAGCCTGTTCCAATGTTTGATAACCCTTTCACTGAAGGGTATTTTTCCTAATATCTAATCTAAACCTCTCCCGGTGCAACTTGAGGCCATTTCCTCTTGTTCTATCACCTATTTCTTGGGAGAAGAGACTGACCCCCATCTCACTACAACCTCCTTTCAGGTAGTTGCAGAGAGCGATAAGGTCTCTCCTCAGACTCCTTTTCTCTAAGCTAAATAATCCCAGCTCCCTCAGCCGCTCCTCATAAGACTTGTTCTCCTCAATCTTCACCAGCTTTGCTGCCCTTCTCTGGACACTCTCCAGCATCTCAATGTCCTTCTTGTAGTGAGGGGCCCAAAACTGGACACAGTATTCGAGGTGGTGCCTCACCAGTGCCAAGTACAGGGGGATGATCATTTTCTTTGTCCTACTCACCACGCTGTTCCTGATCCAGGCCAGGATCAGGACACACAGGGCACACTGCTGGCTCATATTCAGCTGACAATTGACCAACACTCCCAGGTTCTTTTCTGCCAGGCAGCAATCCAGCCACTCTACCCCAAGCCTGTATAGCTGCACATGGTTGCATCTTGCATGGATATGAATAGAGACGCTTTCTATATACTTTCTTTGGCAACCAGATGTAAATACTTTAAAAAGTTCCCCAACCAAGCCTTCGTTTTACCTTTTCTGTTCATTGGATTTGAAAATGGATGTCAGCGAGAAGAAAGGATGGGAAGTGGCTGGCCCCTTTAGTACAGATTTGCCCAGGATTTTCACCATGTGCCAGCCTGATCATGGTTCACACCGCCATCATTTTTCTTGTGTGCATTTAACATCTCTAACAGGGTGCTGGTTCAACACCATTGATCTTGTATTCCTTTCTTCTAAGAAAACTCATGAATGCAAAATGAAAATAATCCTCAAACTACAACAAATTTGAACGAATGTAGTATTTTTCTCATATGAGTCTGCCAATAGCTTATATTAACAGTAGAAAAGCTGTGACTCTCAATGAGATGGCAATTGAGAAATTTATGAGAAATGCCCTTTCAGTACTGAATTGAATAAATATACATTTCACTGCTGCTGAGCTACATAGCTGACCTACTATTATGGCGTGTAGGATAGGGATAATGCAGGTGGCAGGTACCACTTGTGAAATGAAATTTCAAACTGAAACAAGGTAGTTTATTTTTGAAATTGCAAATCTCTCTCTTCTTTCTTTTGCTCATGAGCAAAGAAATCTTTCAGGCCTGGGTGTCAGGGAGAGTGTGCTTGTTCTCCAACATTGGTTTAATTTGAATCTCTGAATGGAGAGGTAATGGCCTGTGTTATACAGGAAATCTGTCTGGGTGATCTACTCCTCTGTGCAACTAATGTGCATGGATGTAAGAAACTCTCCCATGTCTTATTGCCTCCTCAGATTCTTCAGAGCAAGATGTCCAATTCTTTCCCATCCAGTATTGTCTCATCCAAGTTTTTACTTAGCATTATTTTGGTTTTAAATACAAAGATGTGAGCACAGTAGGGGAAATTGTCATGGCAGTAGCTGAATGCAATATGAAAATAACTCAAGAGATTACACTGAAGCAATGTATTTATAGACCAGATTTTTGTCTCTTTTCATAAAAGCTTTTATTTTTTCTCTGCAATGTCCTAACCATTATAATATAGAAAAAAAATATAATTATTTTGAATCTGGGTAAGTTCTTACTTAACTAATTTAATCACAGATATTCTCCTTGATTTTCTGTTATTTTCTTAATTAATTCTTACAAAGAGTAGTTAATATGCATTTGTACAATACATTAGGGGCCTATTACCTTGAAATAATTCATCAGTTTTAAATTAACCTGAATGTAGAATTCCACATGGGAAAATTAATATACTATTAATGTCTCTGAAAGTTGTAAAGCTCTCAGAAAAAAAACAAAAAATCACATGAAACATCATGTTGGTTCAAGAGGTTTTATATTCCCTTCTGGTTTATGAGCTAGAGCTCCCTTTGCTATATTTGTTTTAAGGCCCATTCCTGGGCTTTGTCACAGAGATGCCTGAAGAACTTGCAGGACAATACTTGCTGAAAGACTCTCTGCTTTGTGTAGAGAAATGGAAAGCTGTATTTTCCTTCCAACAGCAACCTGACCACTGATTTGACTCTATGAGTAGAGGAAACCAGATAAACTTCCATGTGTTCAACTTTTTGTATAAAGGTTTCATCAAACTAACTGCTGCCCAAGATGTGATTCATTTCAGTTACTTCTAGATTTCTAGACGTTAAATGTTCAGAATACATCTAAATTAGGCAACCTTTGCTCCTTTATAGCACTGGAGAGAAAAAAGTACTTAAAGGACAGTTGATGTGACCTAATTTAGTTGTTTACTTTTGGATGAGGTGAATCAGAATATATATTTCATCAGTCATATTATTTCCTACAGATGCTGCATCTCCTTTAGGTAATTGAAGATGCCTATCTGTTTCCTCTGCAAATGACTTTTTAGAATAATTAATAAAAAATGGGGAAGAGGAAAAGATAGAGTGGCTTTTTTGCTGAGAATAAGGTACCTCTTGTCAGCAATCTCTGAGGCTTCAAAATCACACTGTGATACCTCAGTACTTGCTTCTGCTATTACCAGTTAAGACTACTGAAATGACACTCAGCCAACAGATCTGGTCACCCGTGGAAGTCATCTGAAGAGGGTAATGGGAGCTGCACATAGAAGCATACAAAGGAGGAGGGTTCCCCTGTACTGGTGGTACAATTACAGATGCAGACAACAGTCACCCACCCACAACTAGCTACAGAAGTAGCTGTGCCCAGTGATCACAAGAAGTAGGCCAAAATCCACATGAATTATTAGAAATCATAATGTGACAGTGGAAGAAAGCAAGGGAATCAATGGGTGCCACACTGTTCTGCCTGTAACAAATAATTTGGTAGGTAAAGACTCCCAGGTGATTTTAGGGATGGGGCCATGCCTCATCCTAAAAAGAAATGTTAGAAAAAGAGTACCTGCCCCAACCATGCCCCAAGTATCCCAGGAGAACTTTCCTTCCTAACCCCAAATCTGATGATCAATTTAATCCCCAGAATGCAAGAAAAACCAAGGCACACCACAGAGACAGGCTAGAGGTGTTTCAGTACCACTGGTGATGTAAACATTACAAGCAGTGGAAGATGCATGAAATAAGCTGGAGAGCAAAACCATTACACCTGCAGTGTATTTTTCTTTCACTTTTACCTTGAATTGGTTCACTATTTTTCAGAAATGGTGCTCTTGAACTTAACCTTGCAGAGTCTCTGGCCCAAAGTTCATCAGAGCATACTAAATTTCTGTCTCTGAATCTTTTATTCTGTTTTTATTCTATGGATTGGGACAGCACTGGCTGAATTCATGAAATCATGAGAAGCAGTCACTGAATGGCTTACTCACTGCTGTCTTAAATATACTGTACTTGGTCTGTTAACAGCTCTCCTGTATCACTCCCTGATGTCAAAAATTGTTTCCCTGGGGTAGTGCTGGTGAGCACATGCTGGGGGCAGGCTGCATGTACCCCAGAGACAGCTCTACCTATCAGGTACTATTCAGGGTAGGGAAAAACGTTACAATCCTCACAGGAACTTATGGGGGAACATTTCTCTGTTCTTGATAGTCCTGAGCCTATGTCCTTTGTACAAAAAAGCAGGCACACTTGCCAAGGAGGTAAAAAATACCATCGATGTGGAAATTAAAATTACCATAAATAAATTAAATAACTGTTTAGTTTTTTCACTATTCTATACACTGTGTTATTTTAACTCATATCTTTAGTGATTTTCAAAAAGTTGATTTAGGGGTTAAGATAAATACTATGTCTCATCTAATTTATGCTATCATTGTATTCCATCCACAGTTCCTGGGTGTTTCATGTATACTCTCAGCACAGAAGATACAAATGTGGTGTGTCAGCATTCGTTGAAAGGACACTTGGGTGAGGCTGGTGAACTAAAATAACAGTTCTCATATAACAGAAGGTACAGGTTTCTTTCTACCACCACTCCCATCCTTCCCTGCTCCATGTATGCACTCGCTCCATGGGAGTATCTGGGTAGTCTCGCTCATGTTTTCCTCAGTGAGAAAATGCAACTCACTGATCCGGCAG
Source organism: Tringa solitaria (assembly GCA_026413425.1). Lineage (NCBI taxonomy): Eukaryota > Metazoa > Chordata > Aves > Charadriiformes > Scolopacidae > Tringa > Tringa solitaria. Next base: position 193,772,382 of record JAOXJM010000001.1, read on the forward strand.
AAATCTCTCTATTTATATCCTTTTTCTACTGTATTAGGGGATGGAATTTGCTCATTGAGGGGCAGGATGAGCACCAGAACTGGCTCAGAGGAGTGGCCTTTCAGAGGCAGCAAGCTATTAGACTGTTTCAGTCTGTCTTGTCTGACTGCACTCTGCATCAGACCCAGCACCACATGGTAAAACATGTGAAAAAGCTAAGTTAAACCTTCTCTATGGGATTTCTTTACCTGAATCCATCTTTGCTCCCATGATGCTGGCAAAGGGCTCTGCATGATCTATAGTTGGGCCTCTGACTCCAATTTTGGTGCTGCAGAGCAAGAAGTAACTTGCAGATTTTCAATTCTGGCAATACTTACAACATGGATTGGTTATTCTGCTGCTTTTAGCTCTTTATGCGTGTTATATTTGGGCCAAAATTTTGAAATGGAGCATAAATTTTGGGTTCCCGAATTGGCATGTCTGGCACTCAGAGAGGTAGAGTGCTCATTTTTTAAGGTATTAGTAGGTATACATATCTTCTCTAGCCAGACTGGGGTGGGAGAAGGTCAGAAAGTAATAAGAAGGATGAGGGAAGCATGACTGCAATTCATTTGTGTTCAGCCTGAACTCAAAGAAAGCTCCAGGAGGCCACCATTGTTGAAAATTTGGTCTTGGGCTTATCAAAGTAGTTTACGAAAGGTAAGATGACAAAAGTTAAAGCATTTTTCTGAAGTATTCTCATGTTCAATAAAATCTACAGCCATAACTTAAGTGTGACAAGAAACATGTAAAAGAATAAGGGACATTTTATGCTTTGAAAGGGGCTTGCTGCAACTAGTTGTAGTAAGAGAGCAGAACTGGGAACATATTATACATACATAAAACTATTTCAGGCTAACTATGAGAGAGAGGGGTCGCAAAGCCTAGGGAAGGATTAGAATCTGACAAGTTAATTTACAGTCTGGAAACCTTACCAAACACAAATTAGAAATGGAGATTACCCCTATGAAACTAGTTTGCAGGCTGCCAAAGATAGTGACTGTTAATGACTGACTCTAATCTGATGGACATATTTACTCAAAAGAATATTACTGAGATTTACCAGTTTGAGAACTGTGTCAATGCAGAAGAACTCTTGCAGAGCTGTGAGGTGGCCAAAAAAGCAATTCAGAGAATGAAAACTCGGCTAAATGAACAATCATGGTCAATATACGATATTGTGGCAGTGTAGAAATGTATAATTATATGGATACACTTTCCCAGAATAGATGATTTATTTTTGCAAGTAAATTTGAACATATAGTTGATGTCAGACCTTACTGAGAGGACTAACTAATATAATACAATGAAATACTGGTATTTCAATGATAGTTACGAAAAGGAAGTCTTTTACACCTGCAAGTGGACATAGCAGCAATAGCTGGGTTGAGTTTCAGAGTCTGGTTGGATTCAAATGATTGACATGTTCTTTTCCTCTCTGTTTCATTGCTTTCTTTTCATGCCATCCACAAGATAACTCTAAACAAGCATTTGAAAAGCAGAACAGATAAATCGCATTCTGAAACTATGTAATTTACAGAATTTACAAGAAGGTAACGAAATATACAATTTGTCTTTGGAAAGTTTCTTTAAAAATTAGACAATTTTAATTGATAATAGTCTGCTTTGCTGGAGGGAGGATTCTGAAAAACAGAAAATGGGAAGTTTTTTTTCCCCTGTCTTTCATTTCACAAACAATGTTAATGAAGACCTTTTGCTGCTTACTAGGAAATACAAAGGTAGTGTCACAAGGTGTGCAACACTAATGAATGTTATATATGCAGCCAGCAACTTCAAAGACCAAAGTTGTGGGAAACACATCAAATCGATCATATCCCTAAAGCTGTCCTATCAAGTCATACAAGTTTCTTTCTATAATTTTTGGAAAATCAAGTCATTCTAACCTTAGAGAGTATGCAAGATGCTGAGTTCACAGCTTTGATTTTTTGACATATATGTTGGATATATATATAATTTCAAAATTGTAAGCCTAAAATGCTCTTCTCTCATGTGAATGACATCAAATCTTACTCAAGTGGTGGGCTTCCACTCCAACAGCTTTCCTGGTTTCTTGCATCTGAGGGAGATATTCGAGGCAGCATATATCTGCCTGTGGAAGAAAGAATGAATTACTCTAGACCTCAGGACTGTAATCTGCAACTGTGTCAGGAGTATAGAAGTTCCAAAAATAACTCTAGGAAGCTGAAAAGTTGGGTTATTTATACCAGTTTTTTTTCGAACTGGCCATGGACTACGTTTGGTGTTCAAGAGACCGGAAGATGGTGGACCAGTGATAAAGGCAAGGTGAAATGGACTCTTGCTCCAGGAGAAGGTTACAGCTCATTGCACCTCTGCTGACTAACCAACTGACAACTCCATCCTTCCCATGGCCTCAGAGACTTTGACCCTGGTTTCTCACTTGAACTTTCATGCTAAAGATGCTGCTTCCATTCACGCCACAGATGCACTCTTCCCTGCACTTTGAAACTTCCCCAAAATTTGGAAGTACTTGAAAATTCCTGAGCCCTGGGGGCCAGAGATCCACGAGGTCCTAAGTCCCTTTGCACCTCTCCGGGGTGCTTACTAACAGTGAGCAGCCTGGAAGAAGACACATTCAGAGATCTAAAATAGGTCAGATGAACTTGTCCTTAGAATGTGTCTACTTTTTTACCTTTTCCCCGTTTTCCTTCTTTATTCGTCTTGGAGTGACTCACTCCAACATCTACATTCTGGGTATGTAAAAATAGGAGAGACATATGTCATTTCTTCTTTAAAAATGATTCTTGTATTGTAGATGACTTCAGTACAAGATAATGACAGAGAAGTAGTGGGGTGTTTCACGTGGTTTAGTTTGATTCAGGTCAACCTAGCAATCGGCACCATGTCATGCAAATGTACCTTTAGCATCTTTGCCATTTTTCATAAGCAATTTTTCTTTTTAGAGGGAATAATTGAGTCCATATAATGCCTAAATTTCACTTAGACCTTCAAGTGGAATTCATTAAATTAAAAAAAAAAATCAATGAAAGTTTTTATATTTAAAATCTAGTGATGATAAAAATCTTAGTTTCAGCAATAAATTTGATTTGTAAATATATGTAAGAGCCTACTTAGCATAGTACAGTTTGAATATAGACATTCAAGTTATTCTTCTTTCAGATATTCTTTGCAGAATCTACATTTTCTAAATCTGATCACATGATTTTATATACTTAAAAATCATTAAAGGGCTCAGGATGTGTAAAATGAACTTTCCCTTGTAAGGACTGAGTTGGTGATGTGTCATACAGGAGATCTACGGTGTATCCACTTAAAAGATGTTAATATGGTAGAAATTTATTTAAGCATTGTTTTCCTGCTGTAAGAAAAAAGGCAGGATTTTCCTGAACATAGGATCACCCTTTGTAACTTGAATAATAACTTAGCAAACCAAGACATGTCAAAAGAAAAATTAGAACCAAAGAAATTTTATTAATTTCTTTATAACCATTTCCATTTGTTTAGTAGATAAAACAACTAAGCTTTTATTTAGTTGTGAATAGCTTCTCTTTTCCTTCTTCAATATGTTTTAACACTTGTTTTGTTCACTTTTCTCTGCCAATTAATTTTTAAAAATATGAACTTTCAGTGTTTTCTGCTTTCAGAGCTGATATTTTGTAATTTCATCATGGCATTGTTTTGAAACTGAAGGGAGATAGAATTTTCTGCAATTTCAATAAGACAGATCACACCGTGTAAGTTTGGAACCTAGTATTACCATTATTTTTATAATTGCTGTATTGGTTTCCTCATTAGATTGTGTATGACAGAAAATCTAGGAAGATGTTTTTAGGACCTGATTCTGCAAATCAGTTTGGTTTTTTTTAATTTACATATTACATAAAATTATCTTTTTTCAATTTTTGGTACATAAAAAAGAAGAAGTTGAAACATTTACAAGAAACAAACAAGAGACTTCATCCTGCTTACTGAAACCAACATTCTTAGGCTTTAAAAAAATCTTTTACATAAAGTGCTCAGCAACCACTTTTGATATCAAATGCATGTGCAACAATCAACACCTGCTCCTGCATCTCTTCTAAGAGGCTGTATTTATCTCTGTTTCCAAAACAACAGTTTATCTTCATGATTCCTGATACCTTCTTCTACTTTCCTTCTCCACATCTGAACTGCGTGAAAAATGGCAAAACATCCTCATTGGTCATGAGGGGGAGGAAACCTCCATTTTAAAGATCTTGGGCTACATAAAACAAGCAAGTGACCATTGCTTATTCTATATGCATATGCCTGCCTTGGAAGATCCAGCTTCTGTCTGGACACATAAAGCTGCACAACTGAAATACACATCAGGCAAAGTACTTTCTTACAGTTCTGTAAATATCCAGCCTATCGTGTTACGATGATCTCCACAGTTATCTCAGTCTCAGCTTCTTCCTACCTTTTACTCTGTTTCAAACAGCATGCAGCCTTCCTTATTTATACACTCTACTCACTAGCCAAGCATATTTAAAAAAAAAAAGAAATTGCTACATTCATTTTTGAGAAAGGCTTTGCTACCGCTCTTGTGGATGAATGCATTTGTATAGAGAGTGAGAAGACAGGCAGTGGATGTGAGGGGAATCCACAACACCTGGTTCTCAGCCTCCCTTTCCTGCTATGTATTTTCCTGCCTGGAGCAGGAATCAATATCATCAAAAAATTCAAAACCAGTGCATCAGGGTCCCTGGAAAATCAGTGTTATGGATGATTAAATAACTGCAAAGTGAAATTGTCTTAGAAATGTTTTCCACTGAGCTGGGATTAAGAGAGTCATAATAACAGCGATTTTTCTGATCAAATAGTTTAAAAGTTTCAGATTGTATTAAGACAGCATGAAATGCACACTGATAACTTTCTTATTCCCTCCCTCCAGTGTGTTTAGCGTATGTTTAAAAACAGGACATACCTATTTTAGAACAGATAATTAAGGAGATCTTAAAACTACATTTCAGTATTAATTTATGTGTTCCAAATAGCAAAAACCATGCTATTCACTAGGTATTGCCTAGAAAAACAATTCATACTCCAACTGGGAAAGCTCGCTCTGCTGTCTCTGTCAAGCACCGTGGATCCAAAAAGGTAGTTAGATGCTAGAATAAGAGGAAAAAAGACTTCTGGAGAGTGAGTTGCTTACCTACGTAGAAAGAATGAGAATTATTCGATGCCATGAAATGATTTGTTTGTTTATTCTCTGGATTTATCACATAAAAAGAACTTCTGGAGGTTCTCTGAAGAGATCACAGGGGAAAGTGGGGGGAACTGAGGGATAACTATTTTGTACGGGGCTGAACTGAGGTGGTGCTGGAAGATGAAGGCAGTTCTGACTGATTTACTGAGCTGACTGGTGAGTGTAGAAACTGGGTTAGGGTTGAAGTCCAGCACTTTAAGTGTTTTTCACAATCAACTCTGGCAGAATGAGACGTAAATGAGGGAACTGGTGAGCTACAGAGACAAGGAGCGATTTAATGAGAGAGTAGGTAACAGGGTAAGGGAGGGAGAATTTATTTTCGAGCACACAAATATGTTTTTCTGGAATAGATTTTGTTGATACGGAGGAAAACATCTACTCACCCACAAAAGACAGTCCTGTAGTAAATCTCCATACTACCTTTTCTGGCTAATACTGTGTATTTAACAGGAATCACTTCGAAAAAATTGCATTGATGTCAGACTTCATTGTTTCAGTAGAAGGAACTAAAAAACCACCACAAACAAAAACAATTTACCATGACCTCACATACTGGTGATTTTACGTGGATATTAATACTACCTTTGAATCAGTAAATGCATCCTGTATGTCAGTGGATTATATTTGCTTCAGTGGTAGACTCCATGGATGATGAGCCAAAACATATACAGTTAGTTGCAGGAATGGAAAGCTTTTGAAAGTGCTAACTGCATGCAAGTGTTTCTTCTCTTTGGGGTTGCTTTTTATTTCTTTGACAATATAACCTGTGGTGGTGTAGGGACCCATTACCAACCTCATTCTTGGTGTTCATATTGCATTGCCAGAATTTCCACTGGAACAACTTTGCACAGGGTCAAAACCAAGGCTTTTAGAAAGTCTGTGTTTTGCATTCCTTATTTGATGAAATATGCATAGATACACTGTCATTAAACTTCAAGCGAACTGCTGTTTAAAACATTAAACACAGAAACTAAGATGAAGTTTATACTGCTTTGTAATTTACATTGACATTTAACCTAATTTACAATGACTGCTTCTTAGTCCAGGTGGATACCAAACTGCAGCTGTTCTTTAAACATTATTCTGTGTACCCTCCAGAGTCAGTTCTAATTTTTTTGACTTCCTTTCAAAGCACCAGCTCCCCCGTTGAAAAAAAAAAATTAAGAAAAATAGATATTTGCTAATATTTGCTAAGAAGTTACATGGAATTTTTCAGCTTTGATTTTTATTTACTATGAAATGTTGCTGCAATAGAATATATTGTTGTTACCTTTAATAGGCAGGTATTTTTCAGAATTATGTATTTCATGTATTTCTTGTAGTTTTGTAACATAAAAACTATTATATTTGTCTCTTTAATTACATGTCTACATTTTGACTCACAGACAAAATCTTTGAGGTATATCACGACTTTTTCTGTCAAGGATATCTTGGCTCTTTCCTGAGACTAATCTTTATTATCATTCTTTCATTTTTCATTTTTCTTCCAGATTGTGCAAATCCCTCCTGTTTTCAAAATACCATAGAAAGACACAGTAAGATTTCCATATAAAACTTTGTCAGCTTGTTTAAGAACTGCCTTTGATTTCAGTAGACTTTGGATCATTCTAGGAGAAAGGTAGTTAGACTTTAGAATGATATTCATTATTTCAGTTTGATTGTTAAAAATTCTTTATATCCAAATTCTTAATTTTCCCTTTTAGTAGAATACTCTTTCATGTTGACATTTTTGATTTCTTTCCAACCATCTATTCCAAGAACATCAGCAATCAACATGGTTTTACATAAGGAAATTAGTATTTGATACTGTATACTCTAGAAACTTTCATCATCCAACAAGACTACTTAAATTGCACTTCAGATATGTATGTGAGAGGTGATATGCTGAACATCTGGTGAAGTTTTAACTCTGGTATTACCTTACCCTAAAGAATTCCTTTTGATAAATATTTTAATGCATTGAAAATGCGAAAGAAGTGATGTCCTATCCAAGTAGATGCTTGTCAGCAACTAACCCATGTAAGATTTCAACCTTTCACTTAGAAAGCACTTTTTAAAAAGGTGCAGATCCTTGGCTTAAGAATTTTCTCCTTCAGTAAAAAATCCAACAGTACAAGAAACTATATGCAATTTCTCCTCTCTGTCATGGACAGACACGTGCTGTATATGTCAGTGAGACATATACAGCATAAAATTACATATAATAACAATATTTTAGGATTTTAGTAGTTAAGTTTACTGATATGTAGTCAAGTTTAAGTGATATATGCACACAGGGTAATGGATGTGTACCATTTATATTGCTCAAGAAGAATATGAGTAGAACAGCCAAGTTGCTGGTGGGAAATGCTGAGATTATTTTCATCACCTTCATCCTTTAAAGCCAGTAGGAGTTACATTCCCTGTGGGAGTGTACATACAAGGAAACCCCTATGTCCTCCCCACCTTTCAACTTTTACTTACACATAAAAACCCCACAGTTTCATCACTGTAAAAGCGTATCAATTTTCCATGAAAACAACTAATTGAGCAATATTTTCTTTATTTATTTATTTTTGTTACATAAACACATGGCCACAGTTTTAGATTCGGCTTTCAAATTTGAATGCTAATGTTCAATTCCCCAGTTTGAGACATTCAAATCCACTTTCTAAAATGATGTCTTACCTTCATAGCAAGGAAAGGCTAAGCTGGAAGCAAGGACAGGAAAAGTCTTTTTCAGTGGTGCCCAGTGACAGCACAAGAGGAAATGGGCACAAACTTGAATATTAGAAGTTCCATCTAAACATGAGTAGGAAATTTACTTTAAGGGTGGCAGAACACTGGAACAGGCTGCCCAGGAGGTGGTGGAGTCTCCTTCTCTGGAGACATTCAAAACCTGCCTGGACACGTTC
>JAOXJM010000001.1:193856565-193893682 GCA_026413425.1 Tringa solitaria
CTGGTTTGAGTTGGAACAGACCTAAAGATCATCTAGTTCAATCCCCCTGCCATGAAGAGAGACATCTTTCACTAGATCATATTGCTCAAAGCCCAGTCCAACCTGATTTTGAACGCTTCTAATGATGGGGCATCACTGACATTGACTTTGAACACTTCTGGTGATATGGAATCCACAAAATGTAGTACATTCAACAATCTCCTTTTCCTGGACACAATAATTCTGGAAAATGGTTGAGTGCTTGCAACTGTGCTGCAAAAACATAAGAAAAATAGAAAACAGCAATACTTCACCTCATTTAATTTTCAGAGAGGGTCTTCACTTCCACTGGATTTCCTGTTCCTCCTAAATCTTATTCTGTAATCTTTTCATATAAAATAAACTATTCTAAAATGCTCAAAGGAAACCCTAGGGGCAGATTTTAAGAAACTGATCCAGGGAGGTTACTGCATTGTGGAGGTGTCATATAAATGCAATAACTTTTCTGAGTTGTTTCCAGACTGAAGGAGATGCTATTTAGTAGGACATTCCAATTGCTTTAGAACTATTAAACACATTTCTGTAAGAAAGAAAAAAATCAAAGAGGATGCTAATGGCACCTTTGAAAAGATCCAAACAATGGACATAAAGGGCTCCTAGCCCCCTTCAACTAATTCCATAGTGTTTAAAAAGCTAGAAAGAAAATGTACTGAGCAAAACAGCAATGGCAAACTGTGTGCACAGATAATTGAAAGAGGGAAAGGGGTCTTGTTATTAAAATGAAGATAGATAAGAAAAGATAAGAAAAAAAGATGTTTTTTTGACTAATTATTTTCCTATGAGGCTGTGTAACCTTAACCCCAAATAACTCTAGGTAATCTGTTGTTGTGTAGTAGCATAAATACACCATTTCATATCAATGTAAAGAAGTGTTCTAAGTAGCATGTTAAATAGTTTCATCCTGCAGCAGAATCATTTTGAAATTCTGTTGCTTGAGGGAACTGGTAGATTTCAGATATTACAACATTTTCTAATGAGGAGGAGGCAGAGGAGCTACTGAAATAAATTCTTGAAGAGAATTTGTATCTTAATGTTCTCTTTTTTCCTCCTGTACATTTACTTTATTTTTCATTGCTATTCAGAAAAGCTTTCATGAAGATTTTATTCCTGAATGAATATCCACAGCTGTATAGCCCCCGCCTTGTCACTGCTGCAGCTAGAGCCTTTGAATATATATTTAAATAACCACTTCTTTAAGCATTTCCTAGAAAATATTCTTTCCGTTTATTCATGAACTGATGGCAAGATGAAAGGGAGAAATATAAACAAACTTGCAAATTTATCTGGTAATTATTTACTTTTGTTTTCAGTCAAGCTTTGAAAAAGAAATACGTCTTCAAAAAGCTAGAGAAATAAATGTTGGTATCTCTTTTGTAAGGTGCTCACTGGATGAAACTAGTCCTAAACCATTTGAAAAGAAGAGGAACAGCAGGTGCATGCTAAAACTATTCTTCATGTATTGGAAACCATGAACTGCAATATATGAGCTGTTAATTCGCAGTTTGTGGGTTAGTAATGACATTTGGTTTGGTGGAAGAGAAGGTGGTCTTTTCCTGCCCTGCAAACCTGCATTGAGAGGTGGTTGATGCTACCATAGCCAAGTAGTATATGGAATCAGCTTTCCTGGTTATTGGCTAAGGCTGAGATCTGCAGAAAAAAATATCATATTTCTATTTAGGTTCCTAATTTTCCATTGAGATTGAGGTCCCCAGGGAGCCTCAAGGAAAAGACAAGGCAGAGGTGAAAACTGGATGTGTCAAAGGCATTAGCTTAGAACTACCATTCCAAGGTAAGAGATTGACCTGTATCTAACATCTCTCAGACAATAATTTTCATGGAGTGAAAAAATTTTCCATTTGTTAGGCTAGTGGTTTTTTCTGCTACTGTCATGTTCATTTTTAGTTCTAAGGGCTTTGTGTTGCTTCTTCAGCATTAGACACCCAGTGACAGTAACGTCAGTCAAATTCTGGTCATTTGACCAGCTGCTCACCATTACTTGATTAGTTCATGCACAGCACAATTAACGTACTTCTTCTCTGAGTGCTTCCAGCTCTCCATCTTAATTAATACGATGAACTACGTCATATTAAATGGAGGAAAAGGCAGAGGGACATGAATGTGGGCTGCAAAGGAATAGTCAGATCACAGTAACAGTATATATTGGAGATTATATACCTTGAAACGTACACACAGACAGGATTGGTCTAATTCACTGACAATAACCTGCAAGACACGTTCTTGCCAGTTTGGTTCTTTGCTCTGCTACTGATGCATTGTATAACCTTGGGCAATTCACATAGCCTACGTGTAATTTGGATTTTTTTTTATAATGGGAATAATATAATTTATTAATCCCACAGATTCTATGTGAGGTCTTTTCAATATCAGGAAAGTGCAATATAATTTCCATGTCTGAACCTCTCTTAACCTCCTAAGTATTACAATGATTAAATATTGATTAGTTTATAAAAAGCTATGTAGCAACATTTACAGCCAAGAGAGTGAGCGTGTTAATCTGTGGCAAGCAAGAGAAGCATGAAAAGCTGACAGGGAGGTGATGAATCAAAACATGGCTATATAGATCCTTTGAAATCCCTTTATAGATCCTGTGAAGAGTAAATGCAAAGGCTTTAAGTGGATTATCAGTGATAGAACTAAAAACAGCTATTCCACTACTCTCTTTCTCCCAATATTTGCATGATCTCCTGTTGAATACATCCAGGCAGGCCAATTGGAGCCACTAAGAAGCACATCTATATAGAAATGCCAGTGCAGGTGCTCCAGAAGGTGGATGTGGTCCCTACTATTATAGGAGTGACACAACTAATTTGTTTTGGTAACAGAATGTAGAGCAAGGATGAGGTCCCAGCTGTCTCTGTTCATCAGCTGGATGTTGCCCTAGGCCAGGGGCATGCTGTTGCTAATTTTAGTTTATTTTACTGCTCAGGTCAGCTTGTGTCTGTGATTTGCCTAGTCCTTATAATTAGCAAATTCAGTTATTTCTGTTTCACAGACTCTGTGCATGGATCTTTGTAAAATGTGAGAGATTAGGTGTAGATAAAAGCAGTTTCTAAATGGTATATGACTGCAATACTTCACTTAGAGGCATCTGTCTGCTTTAAGGAAATCAGAACCCTGATTCTTGGTTCTTGTCTACACCAAGTAACGAGTGATAAGCCATGGAGTAGCAGGAAAAAGCAGTGAGTGACAATGCTCTATCTTTATATATTTATCCTAGAAATCATCAGAAAAATTAATCTACCCTGGTACAGACCTCAGGAATTCTTACAGTATTTCTCCCTAACCTGGTGCAGTACTTGCTATGTCAAAATAACCATGAAATATTGGGAATATAAGGAGGAAGTCTGGGAATAAACCTGTAGAGTTAGATGCCAAATATAATCTCAAAGAAATACTTTCCTGCACCTAGTATTCCCTGCTGTGCAGTGTCCTCTTGAAGTCCCTCATGAAGGCACCTTTCCCCTTTCGGAAGTTGAAGAATCTTTTGCCCCCTCTGCTGTGTGATTTCTGGAAGATGAAAGTTCTGTATCATCCTCCACCTGAGAGACATAAATTTCCTAGCCAACAGTTGTAACCAAGGAAGTTCAGAGCCAAGGCTCTGCTATTAAAATTGTTCTGGTTTGTGTAAACGATTTAGAAGGTGATCCAGGAAACGAGAAGGAAAAGTGATCCCATAAACCACATACTGTTTTCGATAGGTTTTATCTGTAAGTTGCTAGTCAGTATGCAAGTTCTGTGACACTTTATATTTAGCTTTGTATATATTTTTCGGAGGTTTTATCACACTGACAACACAATCCTAGACTTACTAGAAAAAGAAGCAGAAAAAGACCAAAACCTCCTTGTTTTTTAGAGGAAAGTCTTACTCAGTGGTGGACTGGAGCACAGAGTAGGACTGGCATGGACCCACACTTCTTGAAAGTGATGTAATATTGTGGTAGGGAAAGGACTGTGAGAAAGCAAAGATAGGCGTATCAGCAGATAGGAGAGAACCACATGGAAATTTCCCCCTTTCAAGCTGCTTCAGGTCCCTTTCTAATGATAAAAATATGGCTCCTGCAGAATATGAGAGATTTTTATCCTGAGTACATTTTAGGCAGTGTCCACCTCCTATTTGGTTTAAGGGATCTATTTTCTGCTTAATAGTTAGGTCTTGAAACTCAGAAACTTATGACATTACATTCACATAATTTACAGAATAGGTTTCAAGTGGGTGCATATTTCACTAAAATTTTTGTACATACTTAGAATAAGATTAAGATTTTAACACGATTCCTTGAAAAGATGTGCAATTAATTGGTCAAAGTTAAAAAAAAAAAACCTCAACTTTTTTTGTTTGTTTTTTCTTCACTATAAAGGGATTAATATTATATAATAAACAGGTGCAGACTTGTGGATTTGTGGATGTTCCCCCCTCTAAGACAAAATAGCAAAAAATATACCTTCTATGAGTACTATAATGAATCTCAGAGGCCCTTCTGGAGATTCCCTAGCTCACAGAAATATGTAGAAGTCGTCAATTATTGTCTCTGAGACAGTAGGTGCTGGTTTTACAATGGCTTTTGTTTACTTATCTGATACGAAATGAATTTAAAAGGCATTAGCAAGGAGCAGTGGCCTGCCCTTTCTCTGCCTTTGTGGAGTCCTGATGACTACTTACAGTTTTAATTTTGTGTGGCAGAAACTGAAAATTCAGGTATTTGCAAAGCTTGGAAATGACTGTGTTCTAAAGAGCACCTGTAGCTGAGTCACTGTAGGAAAATATGCTCAAAGAAAAAAGAAGTAAGAGCTTATTCAAGATTATTCCCAACACAACTTCCAGGTATTTTTATTTTTTATGTATATAGTGCTATCGCTTAGGAGATTGTATGATGTCTTCCTGGTAATTTAACACTATAATATGTATAAAAGAATTAAAAGGCTGAATTCTGCACTGTGCTTTGCACAGTGAAGTGACCTGAGGTATAAAGTGAAAGAACCACAGTACTGCATACACAACCTTAACTTGGAGTTATTCAAACACCACCAAAAAGGGCAGGGCACCTCAGGCTACTGGGAAGAAGATAGCAAACTTTTCCCTTCTGGATCACTGGGTTGCATCCGGCTGCGTTTGGTAGCGCCCATAGGTCATTAAGTGAAATGAACTGGATATTGCAGATCGGTTTGCAAAGGAACAGGTGTTCACATCACTGAACCATCAGTGTGGTCACTGCAATTGGCAGAAGGGCCAATGTCTCCCTCCAACACAGGCCTGAGCTACATTAAAGGAAGATTGTGGGCAAGCTTTTGTGGCTGCAGAAATATAAATTTTAATAACTCAATCTTCTACCATTTAGTTGAGAACAATTGCTGTGCTTTCAGTAGGACCTCAGTCTCCAAGGCTGTCAATCTGATACCCCTGAAACATTAAACCCATGACAGAGATTAGAGTGGGATGGGAAACCTGCATTTGAAAGCTGTAAAATTTAAACTTACAATGTATGAAAGGTTAATGGTGTCAGGTTTGACACCAGATTTGGCATGAAACAAGTAGACTTAAAGTCAGAGTTTTGATTCCAGAAGTGGTCTTTAGAGTCGCTTTTTATCAATTCTAAGGTAAAACAAGATCTGAATCACTGAATAATTTTATTTTTGTCAAACTTAGACAATTTGGGTTTCATTGTTAAGAATACTTGCACTGTTTGCACCAAAGATAGGACAGGTGGAGAGGGAAGAAAGCCCCATTTAATTGCAAAAAACAGTGGCAATAGTTATAGAACAACAGATATTGGTTTGTTTCAGTAATGTGCATGGCAGTCACAAACAGCATTAAATCTCTGGAGTACCAAGGCTGGGTAGGCACCTATTCCTTACACATTCAGTTCCCCAGTTCTTCCTCCCTGTGGCTTGAAACATCATCAACTTCCAGTGGTTGCTCCTAAAATCACTCTGCATCCTGAATTTCTTTAGGGTGGTTCTCCTGCAGAAAAAGCAAAGCTGTAGGAGCAGTTCCCCCACATCATTCCCACACAACCAGCCAAGTTCCTTCAGGGGATCCTGTAAAGAAATTTCCACTGTGAGAAGGCTCCAGAGGGAAACCGGCAATTTGATATTGAGAAACGGGTGTTTAAAAGCAACTCCCACAAGGACGCTTATGGTCTCAAGTATCTGAGATACCAGTAAAGTCCCTTCTGGCAAGATAACTCTGGTTTTGAAATGTGTTGCAAATGAGACAAACTATGAAAAGAACATGAAAAAGACATCTGTGTTTCAAACCTATTCCACAAGAGTGAAACGATCTCATTGGATTTAATCCACACTGCAGAAAAGACTAAAAGCCAATTGGTAAGCCAGGGATGTGTTTCTGTGCCAGCACAACCCTAAGGGAAGGAACTGAAATGTTTCCAAAGAAGCTAAAAAAATAGGTGTTGGGTATTTATATCTAATAGAGCAAGAAGGTGGCCCTGGTTTTAACATCTTTTTTTCAAAACCATCAAAACACTCATGAGTGCATCCTAGTTACCTTTGGTGTATGTCCTCAAGTTATGTATGTATGTACATGTAAGTAGTTTTGTAGTCATATTTTTGTTCAGCGTCCATTATGTTTAATGGAAAAGACCCAGTTTTCTTTTGAGGAAACTTACTTGTAATATATATATAAAGGGACTGATTCTGACAAAATTTTCTTCAGCCATTCGCAGACATTCTGTTTTTTGGTTTTGTTCTTATTTTTTCTCATCCCTGTATTCTTTCAAAGAATAGGAAGCTCATCACTGAAACCCCGAAGGGCTGCTAACTCTTAAGAAATGTATTTTCAGGAGTTTGAAGATTTGTCATCCCTCTGAAGCCCAATACAGCTCAGTCTAATGTAGGTATCTGAAATAGGCCAAATGTGTCTACTTCTTATTAGTAGCAATAAAGAAAGTTTAAAATGATGAGCTCATAGGTAGACAACAGCAGCATAGATATTTATAGTTTAATAATATAGATCCTATGCACTGTACTAGGTCCCATGTGTCCTATTTACATAGACATCAGTACAAGTGCAATCAAGTTTTTTCTGACCGTATTTCCTCCACTTTGACTTTATGCTCTTCAACAACAACAGAAAGTCTTTATTTCTCAGGAAGAGAAGGACACATAGGAACAATGCAATTCAAATGTTTTCTGTTGATCTTTTCACTATAATGCAATGGAAGATATAAGAGGAACCAACTGTACATCAAGAAAGAGTTTCTTTTAAAGGTGCAATGCAAAGAAAGCCTCGGTGATATTTCCGCCTTTTTTTAGACGTAAAAAGCAACGTATCTGCTTAAATACTAGAAATGATGGTAATACTTTTTCTTGAATTCGTGACTGCCACTTGTGCAAAAGCCCCATGATTCAGACTTTAACTACCAAATAGCGTAATTTTTTTCTTAAAATAAGTCCACTAGCATTTGCTCCTTATGCCACTGAGTGATGAAGAAAAAGATTTTAGCAGAAAGCTTATATTTAGTCCCATTGTATTGGTATATTACACTGAAAAGGAACAGCGATTACTCTTTGATTACCTTTTCTCTTTCAAAACTCTGAAAGTTCAGATTTTGAGCTAAAAAGGGTAATTAGAATGCAAGCTGAATGAGATTCATGAATATTGTTTTGGGTGTAATTGGCAATAGAGCTGAGTCTCTGTCTCAGTTTGGTGACCACCTCTAGTTGTTCTCTTGCCTTTTCACAGCTTTTCCCCAGGCATCATAGATTGCAATTCTACCCAAGCTACACTCATGTTCTGTTCTTCTGAGTGGAGGCACAGAGCCTGCAGTACCTCCCAAGAGGAGAGAGTCAGCTTTGCAGAGACAAGAGCTTGCCCTGAGTTAAATGCAGTGGTACAGTCTCTGGTCTAGGCAGTTTCGCTGTTGCAGATTCCTGGAGAATATCGCGAGGAAGTACTGCTGCTTGTTTGATCTCTTATGTTTTTCCTCAAGCACCCTTCATCCCTACTGAATGGGATGGAAAGGACAAGCCTATGCCTGTCCTGAAAAGGAACTGAAAGTCTTTATAAAAAAGCTGAGAACCACAGGAAACAGTGAAGATTAAAAAAAAAATCATGAATGAAATGTGATTAATATTCCTAAAAATATCACAAAAATAGAGCCGAAGAGTTCAGCACAGTACCGGAGACCTGGTAGTCTTTGCTCACTCTGCTATGGAGACAACAGAGCAAAGCCCCCATTCCATGGTGAGACTAGACAGACCTTTGGCCTAATGCAGAAAAGCCATCCTTTTGGTTTTGTCTTCTCAAAAGATGATACACTTGGTGATCAGCCTTTTTTGGGAAAATATATTACAAGTGAGTATTTCAGAAGCGATCAACACAGTTTTGCAGTCCCCTCAGGTATTTCTAGTGAGTCTGAATGTATTATCAATGCAGGGCTTTGCCTCTGAGATAAAAATGATGGAGCATTTGAACATTGATGGAGCACATGGAACACTTCGATGGAGCATTCCCTTTCTGGAGAGAGAAAAGAAGTGCATCACTAAATAAAGAACAAATAGGCTACAATTTGAAAACTCTAGAGAAAAGCTATCTCTAGATAGGATGTATTTGATACATCAAACACCACTTTTAAATAGCAAATATTCAAAACCCAAGATGACATCTTAAGAATTTGTACTGAGCCTTTAGGTGTTTGCAGTAATATTTATAAAAGGGATTCACATAAAATGGGCAGCTAAGTAGATGAAAACTTCTTGTGTACTTGAGGTACATGTGCTATTTGTTCTGTCCTGCTAAATGTCAAGGTTTAAAGCTGTAGAGATAAATCACCCCTCATTTGGATGATTTAGTAGTATCTATTGTGCACCTAAATACCTGTCAAGGAGCGCTACTGCAACAGATTATCTTTCACTTTGTTTATGGAATTCAATAAAACAAGACTCCAAGGCTACTACGAGGCCCTTCTTGCACATTGAGGAGCTGGTGCAGAAGTAACTAGTACCAAAAAAGAACTGTTAGTAGCTTTTTCTGCTGGCCAGGATGTCTGTGTTTGGAAAACTTTGTTTGCCCATAAATGATGCTGTTTTGTGTAAGTTGGGCACTTGCTTTTATAGGCGGTGAAAATCTGTTTACTCTTTCATTATATGGAAAGTTCTTCAGAGCAGTCAGGCTGCTCCTTCCAGCTGTACTGTATGCATGGGTTGGGGTTTTTTTGTGTTTTTTTTTCCCCCCCATGTAGTATTTAAAGTTTTTCTAAATCCATAATGTGTGTGCCACTGCAGTTTGAGGTATGGAATGACAATTCCAGACACATGTATTTGTTTGCCCTATTAAGTTGATGGGATTTTTTGGGAATTAGGTTTTCACACTTCAAAGAAAGATGTTCATAAAATTTCCTGCATGGTTCAATCTTTGTATGTAAAAGGTCCATTCAAACACTTTATACAACCATTGCACAACCACAATTTCTGCTGATTATAAGTCATTTTTGAGAGAAAAAAATATTACTGATCTCAGACTCAACATCGTTGTCTAGAGCTTAGATAGCACAGTAAAGAATTAGCTACTTTACTGGTAACTAATTTCAGCTCCACAGATAATGGCACTTCGCAGAAGATAATATAAACATCTCTATAGATGTAATGTTCAGAGGTCAAGGCTATCTTGACATTTTTCCAAGGTCATACAGTGTCAGTGTTAAACACAAATAAACTCATATCCATATAACATAGTGAAGCAGAGTTATTCCTAAAATGCCAATTTAATTTTCAACCTGAATCCCCCACATATCGTGGTTGTCATGAAATGTGGAAGCTGCGTTCTTCTTACATAAGGAAGATTCCTGTATATTTCCATGCTGGTTGCAGGTGATTTATACCAAAATGTACATGCAGGAGGTATTAACAACAGCAGCAATTTCCATGCGTTATTGAAGACAGTCTGTTTGTTTTCCTAACAATATTCAGAACAAAATGTTAGCTATAGGTAAGTGTGGAAATAATTTTTGCTGTGCTCTTTCTTATGTTTCTCAGCTTATAAATGCATAGGTTGGTTGTTACATGTTTGAAAAAACACCATGGCCCAGAGATGCTACATGAAAAGAGCTGCAGGGAAGTGACATCTATTTCCCGAGCATGGAAAATAAAGCAGATTTATTTCATCAGCATGTCTGTGAAAGAGCTGATGCCTAATTTCAGAGGATCTGGATATCTGCTCACTGTTTTAAGTCCTTCCTGGAAATGATGTTTTTAAGCTTGTAGTATTGAAGAGTTTGATAGCATTTGGTCCCTACCCACAGTTGCTTTCATTTGCTACAAATTGTTGAGGCTTCTCCGAGACCGCTTAATTACTAGCTGTTTAAGTAACAACTTGCTTTCAAAAGCTCTGCTGAGCTACCATGAACTGCCATACTGAAGGGTTTCTTAAACCTCCTTTGAGACGAGAATCACCAAGCTTCTTATTCAGGCTTCCACCTTCAGGCTTGCAAGTGAAGTAGGGAAAGGGAGAGGGAGAAGGAGAGGAAGAGGAAAAGGGACAGGGAGAGGGAAAAGAAGAGGGAGAGTGAAACGAAAATGAAAAAGAGAAGGAAAAAGAAAACAGAAGAAAATAAATAAAAATATAAAGAAAATTAAAAATTAAAATTAAAATAAAAAGTAAATACAAATACAATTTTAAAAAGAAAGAAAAATGATAAATAAAAGGAAAATGGGGAAAAAATTAAAGAAAGTTTCAGCACACAGCCTTTGGTAATGTGCCATGGCTCACTTTTAGTGGAACAAAAAAAAATAATCCACAGGAAGGTGCTTTGCATTGCTTCTCACTTACTGACTTACATGGCTCTGAAATGCCATGATATGTGGACAAATATTCTTGGCATACAGTGTCTCAAGATCAGCATATAAAAGTGTTGTTGATTCCGGGGAAAGGAATCCCAGGAAAGCATCACAGGACCCTTCCCTTCTTTTTTTGTCCCTTCCTTCTTGACTATTTCAAATATTCTTTGTTTAAGTCATGTTAAGAATGTTCAAAATAGTTTTTCCTGTGTGATGATTTTACATAGGTGTCGTTTTGCCAGCACTATTTCTGGCTTGAAAAAAAAGGGTCCATTATCTGATCCGTAATGGGAAATGTGTTTCCACTGCTTACATCTCTTAAAGATTTCTGGGAAATGACTGAAATGATGATATAGACCAGGTCACAGTGGTATCTCTGAGACTGCCTTCAGTTCAAAGATACTCAGTACTCTTCCATCAGCTAGAATCTCCCTAAGCAGGACCAGAAGAAACAGGCCAATTACTGCAAACCATCTACTTTCAAGAGATGGGAAAGGAGGGCTCTTTTATGTGCACTGTGCTTTTTGGATCATTCACTATAACCAAATAATATTCTTAAATTTACAGTCAAATCTTCTCCAGTTGAATAAAATTATTATCATTACTGTATAACAGAAACAATTTCCTGTAAGAAGTACAGTAGCCAGTATAAAGTGTGACATGGGAATAGCTCTTGCAATAATGAAGAAAAAGTAACTAGCCACACTGGTTCTTTTTGGTATTTAGAGAGCCAGAGGTTATAAAACTGAGCAAAATAGTATTTCAGAGAAATGGAGACATCTGGTAAAACAGCAGAGTATAATTACCCTATCATCATTTATTGCAATTCACCTAAGGACAGTCGAGGGATTGTAGAGGAAGATAGCTCAATTTAAACTCATTTCTACTGACATAGTCAAATATCCTCCTTCCCTGGTTAAATGCCCAAACAGATGAGCTTAGTAGAGGATGTTATGCAGAATCTGAACCGAAGAAATTCTTCCCTTAGAAGGAGAGGAAGTAGAGCTACTGTAATTTTCCCCTAACGTCTATTTTGAATCCCTGAGAGAAAAAAAATGTATTGTTTTTCCTGAGATTTTGGGGTGAAACTGAGACTGTCAAAACATCATGTTTGTAGATGAACCATAGGCTCATCTTACAAGATACTGAGGTCCTCCATCATGTTTGCATCTCCCTTTTCTTTCCTAGTCTACTTTGTTTTCCGCTGTTTTTCTTGTATTATCTGTGTGATATCTTTCTAGAATCTTCTCAAAACCTTAACTGAAATACCAGAAGTCTCCTGACTTCCTTTGCTTTTTCACAGATGTATTGTTTAATATTGTAGAACTGGTGCCCATAGATTCCTTCTGTGGGTATTTTATTTTGTTTTTGTTAAACTATTTTGGCTCATGTTTCAGTTCAGAATGGCCAGTGGGTCCAGCAATAGTCTGAGGAGAGGAGAGGCACAAGCAGTCCCTGAAAAACAAAAGTGATATGTAAGCACCAATTTAGTGAAACAAGATAGTGAAAGCAAGAAGAGAATGTAAAGTTTTTGTATTACCTACATTTTATATGTGTGCTAATGAAATCAAATATATGAATAAACTGTTATATTTCACAGATACTTAACCTTATTACTAGACTATCAATCGCTTGATGTTCTTCTCTACCTGTATGGGCAGAGGGGCGCACACACAGGCCAAAATGGAGGAGGAAACACAGGGAAAAGAAAGTTAAATATTCATTCTTAAGTATTTTGGTCTTTAACTATGAAGATTTAGTGTATTCATGAGGGGAAAAAAAAAAGACAAATGCAAAAAAAAAGAATTTTCTTGCTAAGGCAGAGAAAGTTGTATTTCATAAAAAAAGAAAACACTTACAAGAAAACTTTTAAAGAATGGGATTAAGTGTTAGCACACTTGCATACACACATCAGTGTAGACTGTATACAGTGAGAACGAGAGGATCCCTGTAGGACTACAAGCTCCTTTAAGGACTGCTCGGTTTTGGTTTTCTGAGTACACTTAGATATACTTTAGCAGAGTAGATTTTTAGCTCATTACCAATACTAATTTTTTCTATAGTCATTTTTTTATCTCTCCTGTCTACCGAGTATTGAATGTATTTATTCCTCAGATGATGGTGAACAGTGTAAAAAATAGCCCAATGCATACATCGCAGGCACCTTTTTTTTTTGAATGGTCACCTTTGGCAAACGGTAAGGATGTACATAAAGTTTGTGTTTAAGCAGTCAGGGAAACCTCCACCTTTCCCCAGTTTTGGTACTACAATTTTCTGGCAACCTGATTTCTTTGATTGTTGGTAGAGGTGTAATCTTCAGACACTTTCTAAAACTGAAATAATTATTAGTTACAGAGAATAAAATACAGAAGTGACTTGCTATAGTTTTGAAATCTACCCATTCCCCCAGGACATTACAGTCTCAATAAACATGTTTTCAAGATCTAGTCAGTACATCGTTATTAAAAGAAAGAGGTCACCCATAATAACATCACTCCTGTGACTCAGGTAAAATAAGCATAATGCTGTAGTGTCCCTACTTTTAAATGCCAAATGGTGCTTGTTCATGAAGAATTGAGATTAGTTATGACAGCCATTGATGTCATTGGTAGCAACAATCAGATCCTATGAATTTCTAGGCATTTTAAAAAAGCAAAATGTTTTGTAATCACTCTCTCCTACTATTTTCTTTTACACTCACTATACCAATAAAACTAGGAAACAATTAAGTTTGTAATGAAATGCAAATGTGACGTGGTATTTCTTATGTGTGTAAATAATTGTTATATTTTGTATTGTAACCCTTTCCATTTACATTTCTGATGGCCCCAAATATCTCTTATGGGTTTTTAAGGAATTTCAGATGTAGGATTTTCATCAACAAAGATTCTGTACATTTCTAAGGAAAAAAGGGGAAAATTAAAAATAGTTCTTTTCCAGCTTCTGCTCACGTCCCAAGCTTGCTGCTCCTAGAAATCATTAAATTCCTACTTCAGCATGAGAGAAGAGCTTTTTCAGACAGAGAAGTAAAGATATGAATTCGTATTTTGTTTGGAAAGAATAGCTGTGATGGGTAACCCTGGCTAAGGGCCGACCTCCAACCGAGCTGCTCACTAGCTCCTCCTCCCCAACAGGACAGGGACAAAATGGGTGGAGATTATCATCATGGCAAAACAGATCATACCTGGGGAGAAACGAATTTAGTTTATTACCAATTAGAATAGATTTGGTTAGCAAGAAAAAAGGAAAAAACAAACGAGCACCTTTCCCTCAAACCCCTCTCCTTCCAGGCTCAACTTCACTCCCAACTCCTGGCTCCTCTACCTCACTCCCCAGTGTGGTCAGTGCGGTCAGGGAAACAGGAGAGCTCTGGCTCATATCCTTTGGTTTCTTTCACACACCGTAGTCTGCTGCTGTTTCTACTTTTTCAGCAGCAATTCTCTCCTTTATGACAGCTCTCAATATTACTGAGTGCATTAAGGATCCCATTTTTCTCTGGTGTCATTTCTGAAACACCTTTCGTGTGTTCTGTGTTTATTTAACAAGGCCAGAGCTCCCCCACTGCATTCTTCACATCAATGATTTACTTTGCTGAGAGAAGCAAAAAGAAACAGCATTCTTATTCAGCAAATCATGAAAACAACTTGAAACTCACTGCAACAAGTGTAGGATCAGCTTTACAGCTCATACAGACATACAGCCATTGCAAAAGGTACTTACCAGCAATTCCATCTAATAATTAATTGTAATTAAATTCTGGCTTAATCCAAGACAAAGATCTCCCTGAAGCTATAGAAGTTTTTCCAACATAAGACTCAACTACTTTATTCCAGTTCTTAGTCATCCTCACTATTAAACATATACTACTAATTTCTGCTTCGACTTTATCTAGTTCTATTCCAATTTATAGCTATTGTTTTCTGCTATTCTTTGTCCTCACATTCTATAGAGCACTTTAACATGCTTGAGTTTATAAATCCCAGGATTACATTTACTCATTTTACTACTGCATTATGCTGCTTATAATAACTCCTTTTTAGAGTTATTATTTTCCAGAACACAGTCCTCCCTTTGGCTGATAGGGCCTGCATTCTTTGCTGGTACTGTATTAAAACATGTTTTATAGGAATGTGTCCAATGAGCCAAATGATACAGACTGTACTCAGTGATTGCTCCTTCCTTGTTAACGGCTCTGACAATGTTTTCATCATCCTCAGATTTGTACACCACTTGTTTTATATTTAGGTCCACTACCTTCATGGTACGCTGCATGTACTAAAAGCACACCCTTCCAGTCACCATGTCCCAGCAACTGCTGCTTTTGCTGTTTGTCAATTAGTTGTTAACCCTTTAGTATGGGATCCATTGCTACCTGCTGGTGAGCATTCTCTTCCTTTATCTCTCTCTTTTCCCTAAGAAAGTAAAGCTTATTGAATTACTCTGTATCAATAATTCTGTAATGACTTTGAGACTCTAGCAAGTTTCAACCAGATCGAAGAGGCAGGTAGAGCCCTGACTAATTTCCTCCATGTTTTATCACTATAGTCAATTAGATATGAAAGAAACATCTTTTATGCTCTGTAATGAGAGCTAAGGTAAGAAATGCACACTGTATCAGGTTCAGAGTCTCCACAGGGTGAGGTTAGGAATGATATCTTTGACAGCAATGGTGCTTGTGGACTTCCATGCTGATAAGAAAGCCCTTCCCTGACAGGTGAAGGCAACTTACTTAACTGTGGACTTTTCCAGCCTCCTGTTTTCATGGTTGGTTTTCTTTCCAGACTCCATTCTTTGTTTTTATGTGGATTTATGTAAATACATAGCAGTTGTAATTGTGACGCAAAGTATAAGATCTCCTCTAAGAACGCATACAAATTTCTGATGGAAGGAATGCTTTTGCCTACAAATGTGGCAATCCATGCTGTCCACAGTTCATTTTCCTTCTTTCTTTTTATTCTTCACTTGCTTGTTCCTGAATCACCTCTCCTTTCACTTTTTGATTTCTGAGGAACTGTTAGCATATATCCAGGCTTTTGTGTTCTCTCATGATTAAAAAATTCTTTAAAGAAAAATAATTACCAGAGCAGAAATCTCCTCAGTTAACACTTTCAGGAATCTGTTGACATTAGTTATCCACAACCTGATTTCAAAATACATGTAATGTATGTCATTTATCATCCTCCTTGGTTACTAATAGACCACAATTGCTTGAGCCTTAGGTGATGCAATAGCCAATTCTTTTTTCAGATAATGCATAATTATTCAATGAACAAATCTACCTCTCTCTTTAAAATCAGCACAGAAGCACCTGCAATTAATTAAATTATGCCTGCAACATCAGAGACCAGTCTGAGTCTTATAAAATCTGAAGACTCACCATGACTTCAGAAGCTGACATGTTTGTTTTAACTTGCCAGCTCTTTCAAATCATACTGCTCCACAGCTGACCAGTAGTGATACAACTGATGAAATAAATGAAGAATCAAACAGACTGTACTCCAAAACCTCTCCTTAAAGGCACTTCTGGTATTGGTTAAAAAACCAGTGGATCCTTGAAAAATGACTGAATATAAAGACTAATATTCACGAAACTTGGAGTGTTGCCTATTGTATTTTCCTGTTTCAGATTTTTCTAGTGCTACTTGGGAATTTTGAGAAGACTTAGCCTGTCTTGCAAATGTGCAGAGAGGGAAAGGAGAACTGGAAATACACCCTTAAACTATGATTAGTTGTTATCATGTGTGGCTAGTTTAAAAATGGAAAATTCATATCTATAGTTAAGTGAATCATTAGTGCTTTCATTTTTTTTTCGCTTTTGAAAAAAATCATGCATAGCATTCAGAGAAAATAACAAAATAAATTGATTTTATACATGTTAAAGATAATCAGATGAAATCATTATCAGTCCAAGGAAAGTAAATAGAAATGTCTGGATTATATTAATATTAGCAATACTTTTAGTGAAATATAGCTACAGTACTGTTGAGAAGGCAGTGTACCGAGAGCCCGGAGTACTGTAAAAAGCCTGGATTAAGGATGGATCAAAGAATGCCTTCTGGCTTATGCTACTGGAGATATTCTTTTGGTTTGAAGGCACACTGCATCTATAAAACAAGACCCTTGATTATAAACTCTTTTAGTTACTTTTTATTTTGATGTGTGTTAGGTTTTTCTTCTAAGTGTGATCAGTGCAAGATGTGTTGAAGGTGAATTGTGAAAAGCTTCAGGCAGAAAGAAAGTGTTGCTTTTGTCTATAGATATGTCCTGTGGCTATCCTTGTAAAGGCAACTTGCCTCCAATTTTACAATGTATTTTAAAGACAGCGAGTATGGATTTTAAACCAAGAGAAATATGTATATTTATATGTATATTTCTATCTATATATCACCTATATCTGTATCTCTAGATAGATCTATACATAGATTATTTATGTTATTTATAGATATAAAATTGTATAGCTCTCTATATATCCTTTACAACGTTTTCTATATACAAAGTTATATCCATGTAGTTATAGACATTCATATGTATAAAAGGTTAAAACTTTCTCCTAATCTGCAAAAGCCTTATGTGTATCAGTATAACAGAAGCTGCAAAATTTCTGAAAACTTTTCTCATCCTACAGAAAAATTGCTCTCTTTTATTTCTTTCCACACACCAAAATCTCCCCACTTCCTCTCCCATATTATCTCTTCAGAGAAAATAATTCAAGTAGTTTAAGACAAAATCTTCTTGTGAAATTATTGCTGCTTTAATATATAATGCATCTCTATACTATAATGATATAGTATATAAAATATCTAATGTATGTAGCAGAACAGATTTTAATCCAGACCTCCTGTGCCAAATTACCTTCCACAATCTTTTGCCTGCACACCATGATTCCTTTTCCCCCGTTACTTCCCTTTTTTTCACTGTTACCTCCTTTGCTGTGCCAAATCTGTCAGGTTTCCTGCCCATTCAGGTCTTGATGAGTGAGAAGCCAGTGGCTCAGTAAGGCTCATTTTATTAGCTGCAGCAATACTGGGATGCAGGAGTAGCCCCCAAGAGAACTTCAGGGTAGAATTATCAATCATACATTATTTAACTGCTGGAATACTCCCAGGTCTGACTCTCGACATCCTGTGTTGGGATGAGGAGCATAAGCTTGAAAATAGTCAAGATATAGGACAAATTGGAATAAATATTGGAATATTAATCCAATCCTCCACACAGAAACATGATGCAACAATGACTTTGATGTTGAACAGTGACGACTGTGATGATTTTTTTAAGACTTGACACCTGCAGTTATCCATGAAGCCTGAGCAAGTATTTCGTTTACAAGACTTCGGCTGCAGATTTCAAGACAAGAGTCCTCTTGAGGAAAAAAAGTATATTTCCTTATATTTGTATGGTGTTCCACACAGGAAAAAAAGAAATATTGTAACAAGTGATTTAGTTTAATAAAAGGAACACTATGTAGCTGCAGGGATTATTCTTTGTGAGGCTTAGCTTTAATGAAGTCTTTTTCCTAGACTGTGGCAGTGCTAATCATTTTATGAGTCACTGTGACAAGATTTTTCTCTTGTCAGTGATTCACAGCTTCGTTCTGCTGAAGTCTCTCAGAGGTTTGACCAGTCCCAGTGGACTCCAACTCCATTTCTCTGCTCTCAGTGTTTCCTCCTTTGCCTCTTGAAGTTCTAGCTTTGCCCTCCAGTACTCAGCTTACCTCTATACAACATACGCCTATCATATTCATAGAGATCCAGGCTACACCTAAGAAAAGCAGTTGAAGTACTGGGAGCAGTTTAACTTCAAAATAAATAACACTGTTCAGGCTACTTTGAAGTGCTAAGCACCTCATGTCAAGTGAAAGCATATTTTGCCTATTGAAGACAGGCTGGCTATATATGTAGTACTTAAATTCGGTATGACTGCAAGTATCTGTGTGTCTAAATTTTTATAAATCTATGGAGTTTCCTCTTTGGGGGTCTACCTAGGGGTGCCTTGATGGCTGGGCAGCGTGGAGAAAAGACAGATGGGCACGTGTCACATGCTGACCTGTGTGACCATGGGAACAGTCACACTGACAAAACCAGAACAAGCACTGGGAGCTGACTTCCCACGAGGACCCTGTTATAACACAGAACATCAGTATGTTTATAGCTTCACACAGACCACAGTGGAGAATTATGTGTCTGATTAATCATGTTTAATTACCAGCTCTTATTAGGCTCACATCCATTTTGGACACCATGCCGTAATACAGCGGAGCCATCACTACCCGCTGTGCGAACAGAAGTGGCACTCAGGCGTGTGTAGCTCCTCTGACTCCTTTTGTCTGGAAGCTGCAATCAAAAGCTGCAGTACTGTCATCCAGAAACCATAAAACACTTAATGTGCTTTCATTTTGGTTTACATAAACCTCATTTCATGTTCACTGACATTTCAGGCTACCTGACATAGTGCTCCATGTGGAACTTGGCCCCCTGTTTCAGGAAGAATTTTTGGACAACTGTTTTGGGGAGATTTTTGCAGTTTATAAGAACAGTCACCTTGGCAAGAATGTTTTCGGTATATTAATCTTTAAAAAACATAAATAAAAATCATGTGCAAGGACACATACTGCTATATTTCATCAATGTTAATTTGGTAATACAAATTTACCTACCTGAATAAGCTGATATGATTGGAAGTTGGAAACTTTTTACAGGTATTTTCCTTATAGTTCTCAGTATCTATCTTTGTTCCCAGTAGTTTTAGACTATATATATAATGTGTAAAGCAGCTTGCCTATCATTCCATCTACCTCCAAAGTCCTATTCTATTTTTACAGCACACAGTATCAGAAAAATATTCCCACTGATGCTAAACACACAGCAATAGAGATAAAAATGCCCCCATGCACTTTTACAACTATTGCACTTAAATCTGCTTAGCAAAATTCTATAAAAATAAAATAATCTAATTGTAAATACTGACCCTGGTAAAGGAATTAATTTTAAAATTCAAAGAAAAAAACATTAAGAACAGAGCATATGCTACGGTTGTGCTTCTAAAATCTCCATTTGGCATACTCATCTGCAGAATTACACTACCAGGATTTGTTTAGAAAGACTCTGGTACCTTGCATGCCATAAAAATTATAGAGATGAGCAAAATGAATTAATTATTAAATTATATGCTAACGTCCCAATGAATGTGGAGCGTTCAGAAGTTCCTGTCTCAGAAGATCAGAACAGAGAGTCACCTTTTTTCTTTTTGTTGCTATGCAGCCTCACTATCTGTTTTACAAAACCATCCTCTCTCTGGCACTAAATGTAATTAAGGACCTTTTCAAAATAATGATTTAATGATCTGCTTTTCTTTTTTTTTTTTCCCCCAAAGTGTATCCAAACAAATAGAGCATCTGCCTCACTTACAAAAGGCTCAGACTGCTATTTTATATCAACACATCACTGCAGCTGGCAGTACTTCACCTGGTTGATATGTCTTCAGGTAACAACATGAATTAAGCACTAATCTGTTAAAAGCTGGGTGTTTTTTTTTTCCTGTGTTGACATTATATAACAATTGTCAAAAGTGACTTGAGGGAAGGAGAGCTTTGACAAGAGAGTTCTGACTCCACAGAGCTGCATTCTGATCCTGAATTGTGAAAAAGCAAACACTATGAACCCTTTGCAGAGGATCTCACGTAACTTCATGTTTCCATTTCCTCATAGAAACCCTCACAAATGTACTGAGGCTTTTACAGCCTTCCATCCAGTCTTTGGCTAAGTGTATTTACTTAGGGCTTTTGCCCCAAAATAAGAAAATTTGTGACTAAGTTCTTAGCTCTGCTTTGGTCTCCTTACCACTTTTGTTTAACAAACAAGTTTGAAAACAGATGAATCTCACCAAATTGAAGTCCCACATAGAAATGTTGGAACATTACATGCCATTCCTTCCAGTCACAGCACAGAGGAAATATTGACGCTGCCCTAGAGAAAGGAGAAATTTGTCCAGAATATTTTTGTCATTTTGTTCCTGATCAGCTTTGCCTTAACATATGACTCGGAAAGAACCTGCAGCTGAGGACTCGCTTAGCAGCCCCAGTCTTGTACCTGACTTCCTGGGTAGAAAAATTGCAAAGGGGTTCTCCTCTAGCCTGCTTGTTGGACTGTTGTATCTTCACTGTCATTTTAGAGAAGTTGAGATGAAACCCAGATTTGCTGATGGCCCCACTCTGGTGGCTACCAGGAAATGGGTTGGCTCAGGGGGGTGAAAACTTCAGCCAAACACTGTGCTCTGTGATACACGTCTGCTGCAGGAACGGGTCCCCTTCAGAGAGGCTCCAGCTGACTGCCTTCCATTTGCTCTTGCAGGGATGGCCAGGGACTGAAGGTCTGACTTGAACTGTGGGGGCAGGACCCAGATTTGAAGGTCGTGTGGGTTTGGGGTGCTTCAAGAGCCACGGGTGAATATGGTAATACCTCATGCAAGAATAGATGAGATTCATCTTGCTCTGGAGAGCAAAAAAATCAGTTCCTGAATAAATGGAGGTGGAGGTAATATGTCTATGCAACAGATTTTTTCTTTGCCCACCAGCAAATCACTTAATCTTTTTTGCTTTAGTTAAATGGATTTAACTGCTTGCAGTGAACAGACGGGACTGATTTATGTTTTCTGAAGAACTTCATGCAAGCTGCCAATTCTTTCATTTTACTCATTTTTGAGCACCTTCTGACTCTAAATCTGGCTGAGTTGTGCTGATTTCTAACTGATGATGTCAAAGTTGATCCCAAAGAAACAGTCAAGATTTCTTCAGTCTTCTTTCAGAGATGGATCATCTTGGAGGGAAGCAGGCCATCTTAGAAATGCCTGATGTCAAGGTGGGAAAAAAGGAGAAAGCATGTTCACATGTTTCTCAGCTTTCTGTGGAGGAGATTCATCATCAAGAACAGAAAGCACGTTCACATGTTTCTCAGCTTTCTGCTCAGGAGATTCATCATCAAGAACAGGAGTAGTACAGAGAGAATATTCCCCTCATTCCAGATTCGTCTCAGAAGTCTCATTCTTTCTGTGGATTAACTTGGCCACAACTCCTGGCTCTTGTCAGTGCTGATCCTCAGCCTGCTTTCTATTTCTTCCAAGCAATTTCTATAGCTGGAGCATCAACCTTGCAGCAGCTGCTGTCTGATACAGCACAACAGAAAGAACTTACTTAGCTTGGTGAGAACACCTGGTAAGAAGAACGAGTGTTTCGGCACAGCCTCTACCTTCATGCATCAACAGACATCCTTGTTCCTTTAGCACCTGTTCCTCAGCTGCTGCTTTAGCCTGATATGTATTTCACATACATACCTTTAAAGCCTAACCGAAACCCAAGACTGACTTATACAAACACGGCTGAAACATGAAGAGAAAGGCAGCTCACCTGGGGAAATGAGACACATGGAAGAAGACAGGGGGTTTATATTCCTTACGATAATGTCAAGGTCTGCCAACAAAACTCCAGGAGGCAAGCTAAAGAGGCTTTCATAGAGACACCAGTGAAATAGAAATGTCAGGACCCAAGGATCCAGGGGAACAGAAGAATAGGAACATTGTCCTCTTTATGCCTCCTGTAAAGAAAAGAATACTTTTGGGGGTAGCTTTTACAACTGGCACAAAACACAACTTATGTAAAAAAAAAAAGGTGAAAAGTCTTTTAAACTTTCTGACTTCTTAAGGCTGGATGATCCAGATCCAGGAACATTGATATGTGATGGCAGTGGTATGAGTTGAACAATGCAGTATGAGATTTAAACAAACTGTGTATAATTATCTTATTTTAGAAATTTTTAGATGTCTCTTGAAATTCTCCATTATACCGAAAAATTGCCTAACTCATTAATATTAAATAAATACATATCTGAAATGCAAAACTGTCAGATATTAGATAAAAATATTCATTCATTTCAGCTACCTTGCAGCTGAAGTGCCAGACTTAAATCATTTGTTTCATTCATGCCAATGAGTTTTCAAAGGGGAATTATGGCCTTTAATAAAATAATATGATACCTAACTCTTATATGGTGCTTTTTTCAACTGTACATGTCAGAATGCTTTAGAAAGGAAGACAGCAGCATTAAAATTAATGAGCAGGTTTAGAAATGAGTGACTAAGGTACCACACATTCAGAAATGTTTGCAAAATTGATTGTGTGCCTGAATCTAGACAGAACACTAAAATTAATGCACAAAACTATTGCTTGTCTTCTAAAACATACAGCGATGTGGTGGGTGAGTGGGAGAAAACATAATTTCTACCAAATATCTCTTTTCGTAAATACTACTGGAATGTCCCTGTTTTCTGGGCCCACTACTGATTTCTAGAATAACTACTTTTTTAGCATCACTGCAGTTCCTTCCTTATTCTTTAATTTTCTCTGAATGACATTGCTGTCTGTCCTCCGTCCTCTTTCAGAGGAGCTGGATAAATGTTAGGGAAAAAAAAAAGAAAAAAAAAAAAGGATCATTCCAATATATTTAAGCATACAATAATAATTCCTGAAACCCAATGTCCTTTATCTTTCTCATTCACTCAACTGCCAGCCCTCTGTATGTGGGGCAGAGAGTCACAGAAAGTCTTATAAAAATGGCTTTCTCTGAGGTATTCGTAGACACTTATTTTTGCTAACTTCTTAAAAAAAAAAAAAGAGGACTGTAGCAGCTCACAAGAACATGCATGTCTTCATGCATGCACATTTCCACACAAGTATGCTATCCTTGCTTTTAATATTTTCCAAGTCCGGAAATGTAAGAAATCATCCATTGTGTAGATAACCCATTACTGCTCCTTCAAGCTTCTGAGTTACTTTCACAGGGTTACTTTCACAGAGGTCAAATGAGCATATTCCTTACATCAACAATTTTTTTTCTTTACATTACAACTTTTCCAGGTAATAAAAGGGGGACTACTTCGTAAGATTTATGCCAAATGAAAAAAAATAAACATTTTCTATGTCTAATTTACTTTTACAGAAATAAAATTAATATAACTATCTGCTAAGTTCTATGTCAATAAACTATAGCTTTAAATTCGATCAGCCAGTCCTTACTGTAAGCAAGAGCCATGTCAACAGTTCATTCTCCCTTGAATTCCTTTTGAATAAATTGCATTATTGAAGCTTATAGTACCTGGTGCTTGAGAAAGAAAGAAAGGAGAAAGAAAAGAGAGGTAAATTACCATGATGAAAAAGATCTTACTTTTTTAACCAAAATTTACCCACATTAATCAATGTCATTGAAGTTCAGCATGCTTTAAGGCATGAATTCTTGAAAGGTGCTTTTAAGATGCAAAGAAAGGTGTAGCTAGGTAACCTAAAGAACAAAAGAAGAAGAGGGCAGACAATTGTCATGGGACCTGTAAGACTATTAATGATTTTAATGGAAATGAATTTTATATGAATCTTCAAAAAAATCTTTGAGTACCTTTAAAGGTAATATTTGTGGTTAGTAACTTTTATTACATTCCTCCTTTCCCCATAATGCAATAACAGGAGACGAGATGGAACCCCTTAATCATACACTGCCTAACAATTGTCTTCTTGCTGATTATGAAAAATAAGAGGACAATTCCAGTCAATTAATCTCTAGCTCACTTTGAGGATCATATTAAGAATGTGAAAAAACTCTAAATGTTCTAAGATGTTGTTTGTCGACAGCAGGGTACTTGGCTAGAAATGCACATGTTTATCACATGATTGCAAATCCTTGGTTACTTACAGTGATGAAAGACTCAGAAAGCTGTGAAAGACTTGTAGGGCACATTTTCATCAAACTGAATTTTTAACCTTATTTCTGTCATTTATGTTACTGGATGATGCAGCCATGTAAATTATACTGCAGTTTCATTTATCATTTTATAATATAGGGACACTGTTGAGATTGAAATTATAAACATACTAGGCAATATCATCTAACCACCCCCCCAGCAATGCACTTTTTCCAAATGTCCAAGGATACCAACTCAGCGTTACAACTTTGCTCCCTCTCTAGCTCAAAGGTTTCAAGTCAAGCAAAAATCCTCTAATATCCTTTGTGAGTTTGTTTGGATGGGTTTTTTCCTTATATTTCCTCTATGTACAAGTCCAAGGGTCCCACTTAATTCCATTGCAGTGACTAATTATGACAACAACAATCAATAAAAACCCAACCAAACAGGAACTACAGTAATGCAGTTAGAGATGGAAAAACAATGCTAGGTTTCAATCCTTCTTGTATTAAAGCAAAAAGCTTCTGTATTTTTACTCACTTCATTTTCTATAAAGTATAAAGTTACAGACAACAGTATATTGAACACAAAAAAGAAGAGGACCTAAACATCTCACTGTGATTGCCTGGGTGGTTATAATTCTCAAGAAGTATAATTCTCAAATAAGTGCAATCGGATACAGGTGTATAGATCTATAGCTGTCCCCTCTCAGCATTTGATTGACAAATACATGCCCAACCTGCTTACAGACTGAGAAGATTTGAAAATATTTTGCTATACTTAACAAAACACCAAACTTACTGCCATGGTAATGACATCTTGTTATCAGCTTGAAATGGAAAGGTGAACCTATGCCTGTCTCTGAGTGATGGTGCAGACCCACCACCAGAAGATGGGGTAGAACAGGCAATGTGTCATCACTCAATAGATGAAGTGTGAGGATGCATGACTCACCTTGTGCTCCTGCCTCCTGAGCCAAGAGCATACTTCAGGTAGACAAAGCCAAGAAAAATTAAGTGATTGATTGCCTTCAGAACTAAAAATCTCTACCCTGGCAAATATGCCTGAAGAGGAATGAATGGCCACTGTGGATTTTTGTGATAAGGGCTTTATGTCAATGACTTTGCTACTGGTTTGCACAGAGCTAGAGTGGAGTGATTTTAAAAGCCCATGAATATATCTGCTATAACACCCAAGTCAATTACAGCTTTAACTCATTTCAGAAAGCTGACTGCAGATGGTGTGTGCTCAGGTACCTCTGACTGAATGCAACTGGTTTTGGCATCATGACAGCTAGACATGGAACAAACCCTAATCACATTCAGCCAACAAGTTGATCACAAGTAATGGAGTACATAGAGCAAGGCAATCTGGCCAGTCATCATTAACGTCAATCAGCTAAAGTGAGCCTCCATAATCATGCTCAGACACAATAAAATATCCCAAGATATTCCAGTGAAGTGCAGACCCAAAGGCTACCTTTACCCATAAAATGTAAGTATTTCAAAGAGTAAAATAATGTAGCTGCTAAGTCTGTTGAAGCACAATCGTCTACCAGCACAGATCCCTCCTTCGATGGTGTGATGCGCAGTGGAGGCTGACAGGGCCTATACGCTTGAATCTTACTCCCATGAGTTCACTCTTCCCAATCGCTAAAGAACTTTTTATATATAACATTTGATGAGAGGTTTTAGGCTTCACAGATGTTTTCTTTATCTCTGATACTGGAAAGTTTTATTTCCTCTTCCATAATTTATTGTTGATACTACCAACATAGGATCGCTCTTTCTTAAAGATGGATGAATATTATTGAAAGAAAACTAAATGGCTGCCAAAGAAGTTTTCCCCCTAGGTAAAGGACAAGTACTTCAGCTCCAGAAATAGACAAAGTGCGTAAGATAAAGTAGAATTTGGTTCCTCTGCTTGGCTTAGTCATAATTTTCTACTGCTTGCATGGGTTTGTTCAGCATCTTTAATTCAAGCAAAATTAAAATGCTCACTTTGTTCTCTGCCTCACTTTGTCTATTGTACACACAGAATAAATTAAAAGATATAAGCCATTGAGGCACATGGAAAATATACATTAAAAATCTTCTGATGAAACTGTTGCTACCTGGAACACCACTAATATTTTAAGTTTATTTATTCATGGTTACTTACTTTGTGAATCAATAGAGCTTTAATGTCTAGGCATAGTTCATGTAAGTTAAAGTCAGAAACATTAACATTTTCCTAGAACAAAACACAGACACCATGTAGATTTCGATTTTAATAACACTACTATTCTCCGGTTTAATTATTCATTTCTAATTTAGATGGAGATAGCTATGGGAAGAACCTTTTCTCAGAAGAGACCCATAGAAAGAAAAAAAATCTTGTCTAATCACTTCCAGTTAAAATTTCAAAAGTTTTATTCATTGAAAAATCAATATAGTACATAAGTATTGTATTGCTTTCTGGAAGAGCTGAGTTTCAAGCCTAGACATATCTGCTGCAAAGCAGAAACTGTACAGTAATTTTTTTCACAAAAGATACTGTAGGAAGATGATGCAGTTACTAAGGACCCAATTTTAGTAATGCAAAAACAAACATTGGAGGAATCACAGGACTGAAATATGAAAGCCATTTTTAGGCCTGATAATAATTTCTCTCAGAGTAAGCTCTGATACGAAAAGGAAACTCATTGATTATTATTGTCGATTATTATACTCTAGCATGAATTGATAAAGAATTGAGCTACTCTTGCTTGGGTTAGAATATTGGTATAATGAAGTCTTAGTTCAAATACAAATTGTGGATATTTTAAAAAATAAAATGTCAATATTGTCTCATCCAAACTTTGCTTTTAAACCTACAGACTACATTTCTGTGAAATTAAAGATAAATGATACAGGAACTTACCATCTTTCAAGCATCCAGAATTTGAATAACCTAAGGTTAGTCCAATGTCTTGATGTTCATTCAAACCACCAGGTAAATTAAAACTTTAGGTTTCCACTAAGTAGGTCTTTTAGTACAATTATTGTGATAGTTGTGAGATGGTTTTGAAATTCTCAAGATTGGCCTCTACATCGGTTTTACTCAAAACATTCCTATTATTGTATCTGAATGCCTCACAATCTTCAGCATATAGTAGAATAATAAAAAGAAAAAGGTGTAGAAGAGGACTTAACATGTTACTTAGAGGATGTGCTGTATCTATATTATTTTTTGCACATTTTGATCTTAAAAATTTCAGTTATGGAACTTATCCTTCCTAAGCAATTGATTCAAGTATTTAGCTGCCCTTAGACTTAAAACGGTTTTTTACTGCCTAGCTGAAAAGTACTTCACAGCACTATAAATTCACTTGTTCTTGTCTTGTATCTGGTGATCATAGAGAACAGATTTTGTTCCTCTTTATGCCATTTTTTTCCATATTTGAAGGTAGTTATTTCTTCCTGAGAATGAAAAAATTCAGTTCTTTCATGCTGTACTCAGGTCAAGTTCTGTAGCCCTGTGATCAGACTTATTGCTCTTCTCTGACCATCCTCGAGGGCAGTGTCTTGAATTAAATATAGCTGAGGTCTATCCCTTGACAGAATGAATGATTGCATGTGTTTGACATTATATATACCTCAACAGCAGCCTTTTTTTTTTTTTTTTCCTAGCAGTATATCGTTATAATCACTAGCCCACAGACACATTTGCGTTCTGTGTGCTTACTAGGTAAGCTGCACCAATGTGCAATGGAATTGAAGTCAAGGGTGTCTCTTAACTCTGTGCACTGCTGGAAGAAGATCTCCAGTAATGATGAGTCACCATTGAGTACATAAATTTGAGTCCCTGCTCAAACACCTGTAATTAAACCACCAAATTACATTCCTTGTGTCCATTCTTGTTGTGGATCTATGAAGGTTCTTGCTTCCCCACTTCAGGAGTTACCTATAAAATGCTGAGTATCATGTGACCTCTTTATACCATTTTTTCTGTATTTGAAGGTACAATTCTATGATTTTATATACATGTTACGATCTTCTTTAATATTTTTTTTCTTTTATCCTGTCTTTGCTGTGTTCTAGATCATGTGCTGGAGGAGGGAATTAACATCAAGTTTCTAATAATCTTCTCCAGACCATGGCATCTGTGACTTTTCCAGAAGAGGACCACACTGATAATAAGTCAAGATCAAGAGCGAACTTTTAAAATGGAGGAAAGCCAAGACATGTAGAATAACATACAGGTTTCTAGGACCCATCCATTGTGGATAAAGTCAGTAAAAGTCTATGTTCTTAAAGAAACAACAGGACCAATAATGACTGTAGTAGAACTCCAGAGAAGGACTTTAATCTCAGAGAAAAATAATTGGAGAGGACTAATTAATTACAAATGATTCACAAATGGGTAAGAAAAAAAAATAGCCTAGTAGCACAGATACCTTGGTGAATTGCCCTAAGTGAATAAAGAATAATCAACCAAAGCATATTTATCAACTTTGATCACAGATATTAACTTGTGCTAAACTTTTGCTCTCAGAGCTAGATTGTTGCCCAAAGTTCTTTGAAACCTACCTGAAGTTCTTGTGATTATGATGCAGTTGTATCCAGAAAGTGCATTTTCTTGTACAGGGGGAAACAAGAAGATTGTCTAAAAGAATAGGAACAGACAACCAAATCACTGATTGACAGAAAAAACAATGTTCATAGGGAATGCAACAAATCTCCCATTCTAATAAAAATATTATATCACTGAATAGAAGTGAATATTATGTTCAAGATCTGTTATATCAGCTTGAGTACAAATAAAGAATGAAGAGTGAAAAGAGACTTCCTCACTGCATAAGCTTTACATCCAGGGAAAGGAAGAAAGAACAAATATATAACACTGACCTTGCTCTACCTGAATTCAAGAAAAAGCTATTTCTAAACTTGTTAGCACAATGTTTAGAAAGGTAATATATGATCTAAAATAAGCTGAAGAAAGCCATGTTCAAATGAGGAGAGATGGGTGAACAAAAGTAGTCAAAGAGTGGATAAAAGGAAAAAAAGGATTGCAAATTGAGAGCATAGCAGTAGCCAGTTTTGTCAAGAAATGCTTTTGCCGAAATTTTTGCCTTTATTGTTCATAGCTGGCTTCTTTTTCTTTTAACAATTCAGTCACTCACTATTTTTAAAGCTGAATTTGAAAAATAAGGAAAACAGAGGGGAAAAAAATCCCAGCAACAGCTCTTTTTATTGCTGCTCTCCTTTTATCTTTTTCTCCATATATTTTGTGGGTTTGTTTCTGTATTACTGCAGCAGTTCTGAATTTTAATGATAAAGTGCTTGGCTTAAACCTAACATGTGCAATAATAGGCTTAGTTACTCAGTACTTGTCCAGAATCTCTGAGAATTTCAAACCTTAACATCTTTGGAACCGGTATATATCTTATCCCCAGGTTAAAATAAAAAGAAAGTGTATGCCAGAACATGGAAGTTTTAACTTGATTTGAAAACCCTTAAAGCAGGAAAGACTGATTTTTTTTTTTAAATGAAAATGAAACCAAAAGAAGTTGAAAAGGGAAAAAGTGTATTATCATAAGAAGGGACTGTATCTGGCTGATACACCACATGGGTGTGCTGCCATTCAATGGCACTTCAAGAAGCTGGAGAAATGGACCAGCAGGAACTGCATGAAGTTCAATACATTGAAATGCCAAGTCTGCCCCTGGGGAGGAACAACCTTAGGACAGCCTGAGGGCAACTGGCTGGAAAGAGCATCAGGGAAGGACCTGTGGAGTGATGGTGGACAAGCTGGTTGATCCAGCAATGTGTCATTGCTGCAAAGAAGGCAAATGGCATCCTGCTCCCAACATACACGTGTTTGGGGTTGTTCCTCCCCATGGGCAGGACTTTGCACTTTCCCTTGTGTAACTTCAAGAGGTTTCTGTCAGACCACTTCTTCAGCCTGTCAAGGTCCCTCTGGGTGGCAGCACAATCCTCTGGTGTATCGTTTCTCCCAGTAACCAAAACAGGGGCCTGCTTTCTGAAATCTTGATGGACCCTGAATCTCAGGGAGCTGAAGGCTCCTGAGGTGACAAACAGAAGTCTCCTCTTTGCAGCACTCTCCTCTGGCTAGCGCTAAAGCAAATTTCCACCCAGTATGTCAGATACACTCTAGATTACATGTAGAGGTTATATGTTTAGACATCCACTGGCAGAGGTAACCTTCTCAAAAGCTACGACTAACTGCATTTAATCTGTAGGAGATAAAACTCCATTTTGGCTGCTGGCAATGACTTTTTAGCCAAAAGAGAAAAGCTGCTTCCTATGACTGGAGGCAAAATGTGAACTAATTCATACAAGCCTTTATTGCTCCATCTGTTGACCAACCAACTTTCTTGAAGACTTCCTTCACCCCGTATAGGAAAACAGGTTGAGAAATTTACCTGGAGGCAATCTCTGTCTGTCTGCATCTAGACCATAACCTGCCATAACCTCCACCTAGTTATGAGGTGGAAGGTTAACTAAGGTATGGGAGCTGGACTGCCACCTCTCCCCAGCAATTTAAAGTCAAGTATCCCCAGTATCAGGGTGCTGCAATTCCTGGTCCCATGCACAACAAGTAAAACCTTTCATAAACTCTGATAAGTCACTAAAACAATGTCATATAAAAAGCAATACAAGGATTAAAAACAAGAGTGCCAATGCTAATTAGGGTTAGCCAAGGTTTTCCCATTCATACAGCTAAGGGAGCATATGGGAATGTCATGCTGTCACAGTAGATTCTTTACTTCAAAAAGTTGTGTGAAACATCAAAGCCAAGTAAAATAATAGCTGCATACAACAAATGCGAGGTACAAGAGCTTCAGGTAATATATCTTTTTTCACTGCCTTAGAAGGGTTGCAGTAAGAATCCATGCAAAAATGCAATCTGCTGTGTTGTCTATTGTCAAGCTGTTACTTGCCTCTTCTTCTGAGATACTTCTCTATTTTTATGTAAAACCATTTAAAACAGGTGTTTAAAGAAAAGTGATTTTATTCAAACAACACAGAAAACCCTGGAATTAAAAATATTATCAACTGAAAAAATGTTATGCCTTGTAAAGCTTGAAGCACTTCCTTTTAATATGGATGTAGCTCTTTCTTCCCGTTTTCTGTAGGACTGAATTAAAAGTCAACAGTTCTGATTGTGTTAGTTAATGACTAATCCAAATCTTATAGTACTTTCTTAAAAATCTTATTATTGTATGTATATGTCTCTTCAATATGATGGTACTGTAGAAATAATAAGAGAGATGTTTCACCTTCTCTGTTGGGACTCACCTAGGAAAGAAGTCTTTTCAGATGTTGTTCCGAAAGCTGCTGTGTATGTATGCCCTATGTACGTATAACACTTGTGTGAGTCATTTAAATGACTGTTGGCCTCTCTGAGGAACACTGAAGTAATTTTGAGCAAACAGAAACTAATGGGAGAGACCCATAGACTGAGATGAATGGCTGCTTGCTAGAAAGTGTAACAGGTTTTTTACTAGGAAGGAAGAAGCAAGGCAGTGAAAAGTATGTTAGACTCAATATGTGAATAACCTGTTTGTTTGCTTTTTCAGTCTTGTTTTTCATCTTGTATTTTGCATTAGGGATGCTGTTCGATTTTCTGTTCACAGATTCCCAAATCTGTAGCTGAAATGTAGGCATTGCCAGAAGTTTCCTCTCTATTTCTGACTCCCTTTTCTCTGAAACATGAGGAGAGGAACACTTTGCAAGAACAGACGTTTTCCCCTTGTGTTCTTGATTAACCCATGCCACATGACCCAGCTCCTGGTTCTTTGGTTTCTGTTTTTCACCCGTTTTTTTCTTAAAGGAACTTCTTTCCTTTTTGTTGGTCCTGCTTACCATTTAACCTGACAGAAGAGCGGCAAGCACGTCAGTCAGCTTTAACAAGGTCTGTGATTGCGCAAAGCCATGTTTGTTGGGAAACCTAACATGATAGCAAAAGTGAGTCCTAAACAGTGTTTGGACAATCAGAAGTTCAAGTAACATGTCATGTTGTGTCACCTGACTAACAGGGAAGCTGAGCTAGCACCGGAACTTCTGGGTAAACTGAATCTCTGGCTTTGGGGAAACAAATCCGCAGGATATGCTGAGACTGGGATCCTCTAGATCAGTGAAGCAGTGGCACCCCTTTGGTGTGTTGTTGTCTTTCGTGAACCACAGTTTGAGCCCCCTGTCTTCCTTCAGGTTTCCAGAATATGTGATGTCTATCCTATGGCTCTTGGGAATTTGGGAATTTGATGGATGGCTGTTGGGATCATGAAGGTTGGACACATCTATGCTATAGGACTACCAACCACTGTAGACAAACAGCTTACAAGTGATTTTTAAAACGGAACATAATGCAGCTTTAATGCAATATTCAGGACTGCTCACTTAATCTTGGTTTTGCACTATCTTATTTCTTAACTTGAGGCCATGGGTTGAGCTGATAAATATTACATGAAGATCTATCTTCATATTGTTACTGGCAGAGATTACTAGAAAGCTGTTGAGAAAACTCATTATGGAGAGTCATAGTGTGGAACTTTTTTTGAATTACTTATGATTTGACTCTCTTTGTAAGAGTTTGTTTTGGTTTGTTTTTCTACTGACTCTTTCTTTTAGTTATTTGATGGAAAATGGAAGACAGGGTCACTGAGAGAAACTGGGACTGTTTAGAGCCTGTAGATGGCATTATGACATTACTACATTTGTATCCATTAGCTCTGGACACATTAAAAAATATAAAGTATTAAGAGGTCATAAAGGTGTACAGCAGCTCTGTTACAGCTGATGAGGGTAGATGACTGCCAACCAGCATCATTTAAATCCCTTTAAAAAATCAGTGTAATGTTTAACTACAGTTCACTGTAGTAAGTGACTGCTATATAACCTATGAGTAATGTACTGAGTAATGCAATCTAACTGTTTCTCAGGAGAACTTGGCTGTGGTTTTAGTCAACTAAGA
This sequence comes from Tringa solitaria, assembly GCA_026413425.1. Lineage (NCBI taxonomy): Eukaryota > Metazoa > Chordata > Aves > Charadriiformes > Scolopacidae > Tringa > Tringa solitaria. Next base: position 193,890,094 of record JAOXJM010000001.1, read on the forward strand.
TTAGCAATTGGCAAATCAAAACTGGAAGTCATTGTGTAGTCAACAGTGGAAAAGGCCAAGACATGCCTTAGGGCCTTAATTGTACTGGCATATAGAAAACAATATGACCTGGCTGCATCATACTATTAGAATTATGCCTTGGAAGCACCAAAGATGTGTCACCTAGAAGGAATATTATTGCAATTTTTTTTTTTCTCAGAATCCAAGACAGAAAATTAAGATGCAGCTAGGAGTGAAAACATATACTTAAGGACATGTAGGATTGATTAGCATGCTCTCCTTCTTTCTGTGAATTTTCAGGGCAGTAGTCTGTAACAAATCCTGTTTCAGAGGGAGAGAAGCTAGTGCATTACAACACAGAAACCACACTACCTTATAAAATGTTTGTGAAAATGAGATGGGATCCACCAGGATACAAAATGTATTTCACACATTAAATCAATCATAACTTTCTGAGATTAACCTATACTTTTTATTTTAAAGGAGGTATTCTTTCAGTAGAGATCAGCTACCCTCAAATTACCTTCAGTACGCATAACTAAGTCTGAGATAATCATTGTCACTTGAGATGAAAATTGTATTGTAGAGCTTATTTAAAAATAAAGCTTTCTTGCATATTCCAAGTATGTTTCTATGTTTCTATGTACTGATTAAAAATATCTTAGCATAATATGAATATTTTAAATAGTAAGCATCATTACATTATGTATGTCAAGTATGGTTGGAGAGTAATGGAATTGTTTACCATAGAGGATCCAAAGTAGGATACCACACTATTCTTCAACCGTAATTTGGGGGCTGCACACATTAAAGAGTGATTGTTTTGCATCAGCCATGGGCTTAACACAGGTATTTTTGTATAATATAGAGCAGTTGCCATGATCTAGTTGTCTACCAGAAGAAAAATCCTGTCCCTATGCTTTTCTCAGGTCAGTGCACCCCAGATAATGTCTGAGAAGAATGAAATCATTCAGCTGATCCAGGAACTGAGCAACAAACAACTCTTTATGATAGCAGTGTCATTATTGTTTTGCTGTGAAAGAAAAAACAACATCTCACATAAGTTAGGTAACCGTTGATCACAAGCTATATCCATATTGCATGTAGACACTTGTCTATATGAAAAAGTATAGTTCTGATGTTTCCATGCAAGATTTTGACAACACTAGCTTTACCTCAGATGGCTTTTTTCCTAGTGTCCTTTGAGCCATGTATTCCAGCTGGTAAGAGACTGTTGAAACTGATGGAGTTTTCTGCCTTTGAACTCTGGACTTGCATTCCTGGTTAACACAAAGAGAACTGGAGCAATGAACTCTATAGGGGCACAAATCCATTAGAATGGAAGAAATCACTGTTAGGATAGACTACAGTAACACATCTCTGTACAACAGTAAGCACAATCCATCCTCCATTCACTACAGTGGCTCCCTATGGAGTGCTGAATAGGTAGAGCAGAACTTACATCTGTCTGTCTCAGCAGCTCTGTTGGCTTTTGCGTACTCAACTCTGCCTGTTTTTCATGTGTGATGAAACATTGCTTCCTATGTGCAAAGTCATAAATCTTGGACAATATTATCTTGGTTAAATTCATTATGGCTTCTTTTGCAGGCTAATAGGTTAGCAATATATTTATTCATTAGAAGTGTGGGATATAAGTAGAGTGAAGGGAAATAAATATCCAAAAGAACTGTATTTGATTTTGCTGATGTTGATGCTATATTTGAATCTTTATCCTTAAAAGCCTGTTTTGGATATTAATCATTTGATACATTTTAAGAAAACTGTTTTGAAATGTACAGTGCAATTTTCTTCTCAGACAGAAGGCTACTATATGTTTTACTCTGAGAAATGGAGTTTGTCTGTGTGATGGATAGTGACTTTGTGCCTAAGCATAGTGATTGTGTCTTAATGTTATGTTTCTTCTGGTGCTACTTAGTGAAATACAGCTGAGGTTTGAAATCCTGATCTGGCACTGAACAACACAGCTTTTCTGCTGTCTATGAATCTGTGCAATTTAATCAGCTGAAGACAAGCCTTGCAAGTTCAAATCCAATCAAATCAAAAAGTCTTTTTCCTGTGTGAAATACAACTGTAACAATTAAGTAGTATATACAGAACAGTATATAACAGTTCTTGCATACTCATACATGTTCTAGCTGACTTCAGTATTCACTGCTATGAGCATCTATCGATCAACTTGTTTCTGAATAGATTCTGATGCTAATTTTATTGCCTCTCTAAGAGTGCGTTTTCATTCAGAACAATGAAGCGGGCATTTGTGAATGAGTCACTCATAATTAGACTCAGGTGTTTATGCTGTGCCTCTAACAAGAGACATAGCAAATAAGATGTTTACTAATAATTATAGGGAAACAATCTAAACAGTTCGTCTATCATATTGGAAATCATTGAAAATCTGAGGAGAAGGTGGTCTGTCTTAAATCTTGGAGATTCTGTGCATAGGGATGTCTGCAGCCTAGGTAGGGGGAACCCTCAGCTCCTGCTACTCAGTGGCGATAGTTTAAACAAATGGCAGAATTCCCACCAGCTGGAAGGAATGCCATTTGTCTTTGGAAATGGGTGGTTGTGACGGTGCAACTCTTTTCTTAAAAGTGTTTCTTCAGGCTTCCCCAGTCCTGGAACTGTTTTGACATCTACAACTTTCTAATGCTGCTATGGTCATCTGAGCCCAGTCTGACTTGTTATCCTATTTATTGTGTTCCCTCTGCAAAGCACTTCTCAGTAAACCATAGCCACTCAGTGTCGTAGAGGGACAAGGAACCAGAGTCTTTGAAATTAAAGATGCTTTATTGTAGTCTCTAAAAGCAGAAAACATCACTAACTGTCTCCTTCCCTCCCTCGCCACAACTCACGTATGGTGTGTGGGCCTTGACTTTCCAAAGCAACCCTCAGATCTGTAAATGTACTAAGCAGTAAAAAGATGTGAGTTAAAATAAGAGTATCTAAAGAGGAGAAGGTTGCAATTCTCTTTGCAGAGAATAAAAAATCCCAGAGATATATCAGCTCCTCTCATCCAGCATCTGTTTGCAGCAACAGGGGAAGAAACAAGTTTGGTGGACTGCTGGTGACAGCGACACAACACAGAGCCTGGTGCACCACTTGGGCATGGTCCCATTAAAAACAAAGGCTATTGGACACAGCAAAATGAACCCTGCAGGCTTCCAACAAAATGCTAGTTTTCAAGGAATAGATCAAGCCTGTTCTCCTCAAAGTAGTGACTTTCTCCTGGAGAAACTGGCTGCCCATGGCATGAATGGGAGTACTCTTAACTGGGTCAAAAACTGACTGGTGGGCTTGGCCCAGAGAGTGGTGGTAAATGGAGTTAAATCCAGTTGGTTACCAGTCATGAGTGGTGTTCCCCAGGGCTCAGTACTGGGGCTGACTCTCTTTACCATCTTTATCAATGATCTGGATGAGGGGATCTAGTGCACCCTTAGTAAGTTCGCAGACAACACCAAGTTGGGTGGAAGCGTTGCTCTGCTGGAGGGTAGAAAGGCTTTGCAGAGGGATCTGGACAGGTTGGATCAATGGGCCGAGGCCAATGGGATGAGGTTCAATAAGGCCAAGT
>JAOXJM010000001.1:193894034-193911761 GCA_026413425.1 Tringa solitaria
AGCCAGCAGTGTGCCCAGGTGGCCAAGAAAGCCAACAGCATCCTGGCCTGTATCAAGAACAGTGTGGTGAGTAGGACCCGAGACGTGATTGTCCCCCTGTAGTCAGCACTGGTGAGGCCCCACCTCGAGTACTGTGTTCAGCTTTGCGCCTGTCACTGAAGGAAAAATATTAAGATATTGGAGTGAGTCCAGAGAAGGGCAATGAAGTTGGTGAGGGGTCTGGAGAATAAGTCTTATGAGGACTGGCTGAGGGAACTGTCGTTGTTTAGCCTGGAGAAAAGGAGGCTGAGGAGAGTTTTTGTCACTCTCCCTGAAAGGAGGTTGTAGTGAGGTGGGGGTTGGTCACTTCTCCCAAGTAACAAGTAATAGGAGGAAATGACCTCAAGTGGTACGAGGGGAGGTTCAGATTGGATTATTAAGAAAAATTCTATTACTGGAAAGGCTGTTAAGCATTGGAAAAGGCTGCCCAGGGTAGTGGTTGAGTCACCATCCCTGGAGGTATTTAGAAAATGGGTAGACGTGGTGTTTAGGGACATGCTTAAGTGATCAGTTTTGTCAGTGTTAGGTTGATGGTTGGACTCTATGATCTGAAAGGTCCCTTCCAGTCTAGACAATTCTATTATTCTACCATTCTAAGTGCTGACTGCAAACTCCATGTTTGAGCAGGTTGCTCAGGACCATGATGAGAAGGCTTTGAACATCTCCAAGAATGAAGTGTTCACCACCTCTCCAGGGAACCCTTGTCGGTGCTCGGTCATCCTCACAGTTTCCTCATGTTCATAATTTTCTCCCTCTACTTTACTTTCCACATCGACAATTGCATTTTGTAATAAACAGAGGCATTTTTTCTTTGCAAATATAGGTAGAGGTAAATATAGATAATGACATAATAGATGACTACAGAAACAACCAGGTGGGAGACCCTGCTACAGACTTTGTTGTTAGCTGCTGAAGCAGGTACATTTGTAACTCAAAGAAGACATGTCCCCTTCTATGTATGTCTTCACAAGTCCAATCCTCAAAAAATGCAGGTAAATGTCCTCCCAAGAAATAGTATATTTAGTTCCACTTCCTTGTCTAGTACCAAGACAATGCGGAGCTGATTTCTCCCTGTCTTTTTTAAGGGTGTCAAGGTCATTACAATCTCTCCCTTTTCACTGAGAAAGGGCTAGAGAAGGGAAGGAGACCTGTCGGAGGGCCTACAGGTGTAACATCCACCTGCCAAGTTTTAACTGAAGTCATTAAGGACTTCTCTCATTACTATTTTATTTAGCTTTAAAGGTCTTTTAAATACAATTCATGATATTACCATCCCGTTTTTGGTATTTTTGCTTCCATTTAGTGAACTGCCTGCCGACAAAATCCCACTTTCTTCCCCCACAAAGTTAGAAAAAGGAATTAAGATGCTGAAGCAGATCTGTAGGCTGTTCTTCGGGCATAAGTTAAAATGCAAGAAATTCCATTTGTATATAAGAAAAATACTTATTTACTGTGAGGGTGGTCAAACACTAGAGGTAGGTAGAGAATATCTTTGGAGATATTTAAAAGTCTGACTGGACATGATCTTGGGGAGCCTGCTGTCTGTGATCCTGCATGGAGCTGGGGGTTGTAGTGGATGATCTCCAGAGGTGCCTTCCCAGCTCAGCTGTTATGTATACCTGTGATTCTCCCACACTCTAGCTGCATATTGTACCTGTTCACTTATGCATGAGAGACTGTCCATTTTTGTTCTGGTTGGAAACTCTTCCAGCTACTGACTTTTCCCCAAAATTTTACTCTAATAATGTACGATCTTGCTTTCTTCTGGGCTCTGTGCTCTATTGTAATACCAGTGTTAGTGATGATTTGGTTTCTTAAATACATGTTCACTTTAAATATGATCATTTGTATTTTTTTTGTAGAGGTAAGGTACCACAAATCACAATGACTCCAAACAAATCCCATTTATGGAAATAAATGTGTTAGCTATACAGAATACCAACCTATATTTATTCTTAAAGTAGTTTGTACCCTTCTTTCTAAAGGGAAATTTTTTATTTTTATTAACACTACAATCATTTTACCTTCAAGGCTGAAATGTGGCACATTTGTTCTCAAACCCAGAGTGCTTTGTCATTGCAGCAGGTTTTTTGGTGGGGTTTTTTGTTGGTTTTTTTTGTTTGTTTGCTTGTTTGTTTTTTAAATGAGTAATATGATTTAAATAAGAAAGAATAAGGATAATACCTTTGTGATAATTAAAAAAAAATAGATTATCATGCTTGTCTAACAGTCCTCAAATTCCTATGTCAAGGGGGATGTTAAGTACAAATTTGGCAAGGAAATATAAGTCTGTGTGACAGAAATACCACTTGTTGGGGTCTATGTACAGAGGGGACCTTAGGAAGAAAGCTGCCAGGGTTAAGACATACTTTTCTTTGCTTCTGTTTTTCAGGTTGAGTTATAAATGACTTTCAAAATTACCTTTTCCTGCCTAAGTTTCTCTAGAAATGTTTTGTAGGCCACCAAAATATTGATGAAAATGAACATCCAAAAAGACTAGACTTCCAATCTCAGAGAATGGCATAAAACCATGTTGGGTGCCATCATTATGAATTGCTGAAGCAGGAAATGTAGCAGAATTGAAAAACTTACTCCTGCCACATTCTGCACATAATGCTTCGTCCTGTCCTTCTCTTTGGTAGTATCACATTGGGAAGATGCATTTCCATATTTCAACCTCCTGAAAAGAGAATAGGAAAAAAACAGGCAGGCAAGAAGGGATTCGTCTATGTTAGTTGGTCTAAGCTGTCTTTACAGATTGTGGAGACAAACTGGCATTGTTATAAATTTATCTGATTTAACTTTAAGTTAAAAAATTGAAATAGTTTGAACATGGAATAGGTCATTACCCAATGATTTCAAGAATGTAGAAGGACTTTTGCCATTCACTGATAAAATTCTGGCTGCTGTTGTAGGCTAATATTGATAGTCTTGTAAATTAAACAACACCAGCAAATGCTAGAGATTTACTGTTACAACACAGATAATAATTCATGGAGAAGCAGGCAAGTGTCCTAGTTTATTTCTATTGAGTGTTATTTCTCAAAAGAAAAAAGCCCAATACATAGAATGAAAAGCATAAAATAATCCTAATTAATTTTCTTTCCTTTGCTTCAGTAGACCTGAGAGGTGAACGAGATTCTAACAGAGCTTGATACATTAGGAACTGAAAGGCAGGTAGCATGGCTAATTTTTAATTAGATTAAAATACTTTCTATCTGCTTGTTTCAGTATGTATTGTGCTTTATATAGCTATATGTATTTTATCTTACACAGTTTATAAATGGTATATAAATATATAAATAGCATGAAATTTATAAATTATAATTGGCTGTATATGTATCTGCACTGACTGGCTCATTAATGGTAGTCACTTTTAAGTATTTAACAAAAGACTTAAATAGTCATGTGAAAGTACTGGAAATAATAAAATGGATTACTATTAACTACTCCTACCTTTATTGGCTGTAAATGAATTGTTAGAATGAAAATAAATTCCACTGACCAATCATAGGACACCAGGTAGCATATGAAGGCAGCAGAGTTAGCATTAGATTGCTCTTGCCTCTTGCTATTTAGGACAATGAGTACCAGGGTCACTGTCATGCAGTCTCTCAGACTCTATTTGCAGTCCAACAAAGGATCAAGGCAATTCCACCCAAGCAGTAAAGCCAAAAAAGGCAACAGAAAACTGTAGTTTTTTAGACTATGGAAGCAGTACTTTTCAGCCCTTCTGAGAACTTTGTTCCCTCTACTTGGTCAACCCTGTTTGCTTCCACCTCTGATCGTTCCCTCTGCTGCCAGACTCCCTTTCTGAGAAGTGCATGTCTAACCTTTGCCCTTCTTTATTTAAATCCACAAGGTGAGCTGATTCCTAGCACCCTAAATACTGTTTTCTTTCATAGTGACAGCTGTTCTTCCAGGCTGTGAAAAGGTTTGTAATGTTTGGGACTAGGAAAACCACTTCCAGTCTCCACAGATTCATTTTTCTTTCCTGTTTCTGTCACTGACATTACTTTACTGGATGGCCATTCCCTGTACTCCTCCCAGATCTCACCTGTCTTGTCTAGTAGGACTGCATGGTCTTTGGGGAGGAACTGTGTCCTACCCAAGACGTACAACATCTATCATAATGTGTCTTATCTCAGCTGGAACTGTTACATGGGAATAAAACATACATATTTTGTCTAGAATGGAAAACATTCTAAAGATACCAAAGAATTCCTCAGGATCACATCTATATAAATTATCTTCGGTTAGCACAGCTGTTTCATAATAACTTCAAATTCTACAAATTGAACTACTTAAAAAATATTTTGCAAAAACATGTTTCAGAATCATGATTACCCTACATATACATTCATAGCATAAGAATTTGCTGTTTGTTTGGCAAAGCATACTCAAATATATGTTTGTGTGTATAGCATACAGTAAGGATAAAATGTACACGTAATATTTTAAAGTGCATATGGATTATTTTGCCAATTCATTTTACAGCTAACTTAGCTGTTGCTTTAGCAACAGAAAATCCAGTGCGGATAGCTCTCAGATCAGATGGAATGATTCAACTCAGTTCAAGTATGATAGCTATGGCATGATCACCATTTCTTTCTCTAGGCTTATGCAAACAGAGTATTCCTTTTGCTTTTGCTAATGATGTAAAAATGCATTACTCATTGTATATAGGTTATTGCTCCAGTCCCTCACTCCGCTTCCCTGTGCACTGGAAGCCATAGTTCATGCCTTTTGAGGCTGGTGATATCTGAGTGCATTATGTTCTTGCTGAGCCTTTACAGTGTTCTATAAGCATCAAGTGTCTTGTTTAGAATAATGGTTTGACACTAAATCATTACTAGTCAGTTGGTCTGAAATTTAATGGTCTATCATTTCTTTACCTCAGGCCAGTGATGTCATGTAACATGACTTTACTGGCTTATCATGTGCCATCATCTCTCCTTGGGCTAATTATTCCAGTTCACACAACCTGCACTACTGCGTCACTGAAAGTGCATGACTATTTCCAGTTGTTTTGTGTCATGATGATTACTTTCTTTAATCATAATGAAAATAATAATTCCCAGGAAAAAAGTCAAAAGCCTCAAATCAAATCATTTAAGAACACATTTATGAGATACATGGGACTCAGTATTCCATTACTCAGGAAATACTAGAAAGTCACTTTAGGGTAACGATACACTTCATATGTCCTTCAGTGAAGCAGGCTATATATGTGGTGTTTTGGTTAAGATGCCTAAAAACATACAGTAAATATTTAGGAAAATATATAGATACTGAAACTAGATTACAATCAATCTAGCTCTTTGACAGGCAGTGTAGTAGGAGATGAATGAGGGTTTGCTTCCCAACAAAATTTGAGCATGTTTTGTTATGATGAAGAGGGAAAAGGGCAAGAGTGTTTGTGGAGGATATGAACAAGTGAAAGATCACAGACTCACAGAATCATGGAATGATATGGGGTTGGAAGGGACCTCTAGAGATCATCTAGTCCAACCCCCCTGCCAGAGGATGTCCACTTAGAGCAGGTTGCACAGGAATGTCTCCCAGCGGGATTTGAGTGTCTCCAGAAATGGACACTCCACCACCTCTCTGGGAAGGTGCTCTGCCAGCCTGCAAAGGTGCTCTGCTCCAGTGCTCTGCCAGCCTCAAAGTAAAGAAGATTGATCAGATCCCCCTTCAGTCTTCTCTTCTTTAGACTACAAAGACCCAAGTCCCTCAGCCTTTCCTTGTAAGAGAGGTGTTTTAGGCCCCTAATCATCTTTGTAGCTTTAAGATGTTTCTTAGGTCATGTCTGAAGATCATGATCCATTCTTGAAAAAGATATTTGACCAAATGCAGATTCATTTGATGAAAAATAGACAAGTACATCTAGACTAGACACCCTAAGTGCCCTCTCTAGTAAAGGAGAGATGAGTTTATCTCATCCTAAATGACATATCTAAAATAGGTCAAATGACTTGGTTGAGAAGTGAGGAATACAAGAATAACCATAGAGCTTCCGGCTAAAGGTTCACCAAGCCAAGCATTTTTCTCTCCGACTTTTATGGTGGGTGGGACATCATCTCCAAGAAGATGACTTTCCCAGCGTGAGGCTCAGCTCCTCTGGGTGTGCTGGGTCCTCTGACTTTGTCAAACACAGCAAACTCAGATGAATAACCTGTGGCAAAGGGTTATGCTCTCTCCTAAAAAGCACTTACGAATGTTATCCAAAAGTCAATGGGAATAGAAGAATCATATACTGTATTCCCCCCCGCCCCCCCCCCCCCCCCCCCCCCCCCGCTACTCTCCCAGGGGACTTCCTAAGCCTCTAGTGATTCATCTCTCTAGTGACTCATAACAGATTTCTCCATGAAATGTTTATCCAGTTGCCCTTTGAATCCCTGTAAACTAACTACATTCACAATGCTCTTGAAATGGAACCAGCAGGTCAATAAACTGCAGCATGAAGCACCATCTCGTTTTGTTTCTTTCAAACCTGGCAGCCCAGGTTATTGTTTGATGGAGGAGGCCACACACAATTGATCTTTTCTCTCCATATCATAAGAATTGTATAGCTGTATGTCTTATCCTCTAGTTTCCAGGATGAAGGAATCTCTGGATCTGGACCTCATGTGCACTGGCAGGCTCTGCAAACTCCTTCCCCTCAACTGCTTACACAGTTGGTCAACTGCAACGTGCTAGAGCTGTAACTTGGAATCAGGATGCTGCAGAAAGACCAAGGAGAGAAAGAGCCATGAGAAGACTCATCAGAGCCTCCTGCCTTCACTAGGAAGCTGAATGTAACTTCAGACCCTCGCCTTTAGAACTGGTCTGGGCTATGTATTAGGGGTGTCCGCGCCTAGTGATATACTGTGCTGGTCTTGACTTTGCCTTGCTGGCTTGTTTTCTTGACTTGACCTTGGACAGGCTTGCCTGATGATCTTTGGGCGGTGGCTAACTCTGGTTTCTGTCACCAAAACTGCTTAGCTCATCTGGGACTGCACCTCATTGGAGAGGACACTGTTCCCTTCTGTCCCGCATGGCTTGTACTCACCTCTCCTTATGGAGCTGACCCTTCCTGATGCTCCCCAGAGAGCCTGCTCTGTCATTCCTCTTATAAAAGCAGCCTCCAGCCACCCTTGCTGCAAATCTTTTCAGGTTCTCTCATTCCATGCTTGCGTAGAGAGCAAAGCTGTCCAAAGACTTTGACACGAGGGTGAACAATGGACTTATACAGTAACATGATTGTTTTTTCTCTTGTTCTCAAACCTTTTTCTAATAATTCCAAAGATTTGACTCACTTCTTTTTGAGGTTTTCTTTTGGACTAAGTACTGCAGTAAATTTTCACAGACATGTCTGTCATAACTCAGAGATCTTACTACTGAATGGCAATGGTCAGCTGATAGCCCATTTCTTTTTTCTTATGTGCATCATTTTGCATTTACTTACATTGAAATTCATCTGCTGAGTTATTACTCAGTCACTCAGTCATGTAAATCCTTTCTGCAGTTCCTATGTTTAGCCTTTGTTCTTTCTATCATCATAAGAGCTGTGACTTCATTGCTTATTATATATATAATACATATCATATTCTATGATTCTATGATCCATATGAGCTGAATACATTATCTGGTCATTGCTTACTCCTTTCCCAGGCTGTTTAGGCACAGTATGGATCCCAGCGCTTCTGTGAAACTCCCCAGTGACCTCCCGCTGGTAGAAGTGACTGTGCACCCCCACTTCTTCATACTCTTGGCAGTTCTTATCTATGCCTGTTCCTTTCCTCTTATTCCACCCCTGTTCAGTTTCTGTAGAAGACTTTGATGACTGATCGTTTCCTTTTGGAAATCCGAGCAGGTTATGATGTGTGTGGGGTCAGACATGTCTGCGGGGGAAAAAATTCCCCCATTAACACATATATTCACTGAATCTGGTGAAGTGGAGGAGTCTGCTAGAGCCATGGAAGGAAAAAAGGATTCACTCTGGATAAGTGCCATTTCTTATAAACCTGTAGAATGGCCAAAGTTCTTATTCCAGCCCTGACGCAGGGACTTAGCCTGTGGCGACTGCTCAATAGACGCCCCAAAGTTCTAAATCCCTATGCTCCCTTTTGATCTTGCACATTTTTGTCAAAGATACACAAAGATACATGAAGATACACTGAAGTGCACAGTGTTCGGCTCAAAGGCAAAAATCTGTGGTGCTATTTTGCTGTCAAAAGGGTTTTTAGTCAGGGATTCGACTAAATTATTACAGTGTTTGTACCTAGCACTAGAAATCTGTTGATCACATCAAAGTTTAATATGTGGAATATATGGCAAGATTCTTCTCTTGTAAATTTATAAATAGCATTATATTAACAGCAGTTGCAGAGTGACTAGAAAGTATTTCAAGTCATAATTTACTAAATAATTTTCCTGACTTCCTCTGGTTTTGAAAAAGTCTACATAAAATTGAAATGTGAACAAAATTGCAGAGATGATGTTCATGTTCTCCCATTCTTTTCATCACTGCTAGTAAAAATAAAAAAAAGTAGAAAACTTTTCTTTTCATGGTTTTTTGTTGCTTTTATTTTAATTATCTAAATTCCTTCTTACCACCCTCCCCAGGAAAAGTCTCAGTCAATGGGGCTAATCATTTATTAAGGGCTACAGAACAAAGCCCTAAATATATGACAGCTTGCATATGTGCACTGCTATGAAAGTTTATAGAAAATTAACTCATAGCTGTAAAAAATAAAAGTTTATCTAACACTGAAACAAATTCATAAACTAGCTGTAAAACATAGAGTCGTATCTCTAAAATATCTCTAACTTCTGAATGAGTGTTTAGCAGAAATAGTTGTATAGAACCATAAAATAGAAAACCTGATTTATGTAGCTGCATAGATCTGTAGAATGATAACTTTTCATAATCATGCTGTATTAGCTAAGATATATCCATCTGAATACATTTTACAGAATTGGACTTGTGTACTATGTGCACTTGTGTTACTATGAAGAAATGTTCACAGTAGACAGTGTTCTCAGTTATATAGCTTGGCATAGGTAAATTGTGAAATTTCCAGAAAAGCCCTCATTTATCAAAAGTGGGATGTCACTTCTGAATGATATTTTTGAGTTTCCCCACCATATGACCCCCTGAAATAGGTTATAAAGTTTAAATGTAAAGCTAAAGGTAGATGCTAAATGTTGAGACAGGAGGTAAAAACCACTCCTCTGACAAAAAGGTAATTACTGAGGGCTGTATTTGGGGATTTAATCTCCCAGTACTAGACACTTTCCATTGGAAATGGTGTCTGAATTTTTAAGTGAAAAATACTCAGCATGCAAATGGAAAGACTCAAACCCTGGGATGACAGGATGAAACCTTCTTTCTTTTGAAGTCAATTGACAAAGTTCCACTGATTTTGAACCACAAACCACCCACAGATTTTAAAGCATCAGGAGTATTTCAGGGTGAGATCCCACCTGTGCCACAGCTGCACTCTGCCTGTATAGCAGAGATGTGTCTAAGCTGCCCACACTCTGTGACACCCACTAAAAGGTGGTTATTCTGTTAGACCATGTTGTAAGTCTACACTGGCTTTTCTAGCAATAAAACTATGTAGAATGTGTCTTCACTGCAATCACATGAACATCTACACTGTTTTATATCACACAACTGCCGGCTTTAATCCCTCATTGTTGATATTGATTTTACTGATTAGACTTTAAGATGATTACCTGGAAAAATGGGTAGGAAAGGAGAAGGTAAATGAGAAGCTCTTTCCAGCCCATTGGCTTGAGAAATATGTTCTGACTCCTGGAATGAAATCTGAATGCTGTCTCACCATCCTCTCTCATTTGATCTCCCTGCACCATGATTTCCAGTGGAAGAAAAGCTGGCCAAGAGTGAAGGTTGAGGGTAGAACTGTAGTGTCATAAAATCAGAGAATCACAGAATGGTTAGAATTGGAAGGGACTTTAAGGGTCATCAAGTTCCCACCCCCCTGCCATGGACAAGGACACCTCCACCAGAGCAGGTTGTTCAAAGCCCCATCCAGCCTGGCCTTAAACACTTCCAGGGATGGGGCATCCACAACTTCCCTGGACAACCTGTTCCAGTGCTTCACCACCCTAACAGTAAAGAATTTCTTCCTAATATCTAACCTAAATCTCCCCTCTTCCAGTTTAAAACAATTACCCCTTGTCCTGTCATTATGATTCCTGACAAAGAGTCCCTCTCCAGCTCTCCTGTAGGCTCCCTTCAGATCTTGGTAGGCTGCTATGAGATCTCCCTGGAGCCTTCTCTTCTCCAGGCTGAACAATCCCAGCTCTCTCAGCCTATCTTCACAGGAGAAGTGCTCCAGCTCTCTGATCATCTTTTTCGCCCTCCACTGTACTCATTCCAACAGGTCCACATCCTTCCTGTGTTGAGGACTCCAAAGTTGGACACAGTACTCCAGGTGGGGTCTCATGAGCATAGAATAGAGGGGTTCATGTTGGAAGGGACCTTAAAGACCTTAAAGGGACCTTAAAGATCATCGAGTTCCAAACCCCCTGCCATGGGCAGAGATACCTCCCATGAGACCAGGTTGCTCAAAACCCCATCCAGCCTGGTCTTGAACACCTCCAGGCTAGGGCATCCACAACTTCCCTGGGAACCTGTTCCACCACCCTCACAATAAAGAATTTCTTCCTTGTATCTAATCTAAAACTCCCCTCTTTCAATTTAAAGCCATTTCCCATCATCCTATGGCTACACTTCCTGATAAAGTCCCTCCCCATCTCTCTTGTAGGCCTCCTATACGTATTGGATGGCTGCTATAAGGTCTGCCTGGAGCCTGCTCTTCTCTCAGCTGAACAACCTCAACTCTCTCAGCCTGTTCTTGTAGGAGAGGTGCTCCAGCCCTCTGATCATTTTCATGGCCCTCTTTGCACCAAGAGGTCCATGTCTTTCTTATGCTGGGGCCTCCAGAGGGGAACACAGTTCCCCAGGTGGGGTCTCACCATACCGGTGTAGAGGGGTAGAATCACCTCCCTTGACCTGCTGTCCATGCTGCTTTTGGTGCAGCTCAGCATGCAATTGGATTTCTGGGCTGCTAGCACACATTGCCTGCTCATATTCAGTTTTTCATCTGCCAATACCCCTAAGTCCTTCTCAGGGCTGCTCTCAATCCACTCGTTGCCCAACCTGTGTCCATGTTTGGGATTGCCATGACCCAGGTGCAGGAGGTTACACTTCACGTTGTTGAACTTCATGAGGTTCGCATAGGCCCACCTCTCAAGCCTGTCAAGGTCCCTCTGGATGGCATCCCTTCACTCTAAAATAGCAACCATACCACTCAGTTTGGTGTCATCCACAAACTTGCAGAGGGTGCACTCAATCCCACCGTCCATGTCACCAACAAAGATGTTAACACTGGTCCCAGGACCCCTGAGGAGCACTACTTATCACTGATCTCCACTCACACTGAGCCATTGACCGCAACTCCTTGAGTGCAACCATCCAGCCAATTCCTTATCCACCAAATGACCCACCCATCAAATCCATGTCTCTCCATTTTTTAGAGACAAGGATTTTGTGCAAGACCTTATCAAATGCTTTGCACATGTCCAGATAGATGATGTCAGTTATTCTTCCTTTATCTACCAAAAGCTTTAACCCTGTTATTGAAGATCACCAAATTTGTCTGGCTCACATGGTGAGCAACCAAAGTCATCAGTACTGTGGATCATATTTTCTGTAATTACATATGCTGCAGTGCAAAAGAGGTGAGAAAGTGGAAAGTAGAAATTCTTCTAGGGAGATCACTAGAAATCCCAGAAGTGAGCTGGCCCTCGCTGCTCCGTGACACTTTGTTCTTTGTACCCAATCTTCCTTTTGTTTCCCCGTCTCATAAATTGTCTCAGAAAGGTTTGTCTTATGCATAGTGGAATGGCTTATTGACAGGTTGAAATAAAGCCTCATTGCTGTTCTCCCAGGCTCATCAGTCAGATCCTTGTGGTTGAAAGACTGATTGCTCTCTGACTGGTGATGAGTTATTCAACATCCCTAAGGAGACATGTCATGTGCTATTACAGGCTCAGCCATGAACTATCTGCAAATGGGTTTTTGAAATTTGAGTTTTCCAAGACAAGAATGGCTAACAGTAATAAGCATGGGGCATTGCTTCCAGGCACATTTGCGACTCCGCTGGGCCATCCTGGCAACTATTATTTTCAAGTCTTCTGGATATATTCATGCCTGCACGTGCAATACTTCCAGAGAAGGAAGATACTACAGAATTCCTGGTTGGTCCAGTTTTTGCAAGCTCTCTGTGGCACGACCAGGCCAGGATATACAAGGGTGTTGTGAATGCTGAATTTTTGAAGGAGCCTATCAAATGCAGAAGCTTACTGGTGCAGAGTAATGAGGCATCATCCTGCTTGTTACACTGTCACATAGAAAAACTGCTGAACTCGAAGCAGTTGCAACGGCAAGCAATATGCATAACTTGTGGTAGCTTTTGGAGTAACTCAGACCATGGACTTAATCTCTTGACTCCTTCATGCAGCTCAGGGAAGAGCACTGAATCTTCATTTTCCTTGTAATATTACCCACACAAAATGGAAGTTGTTTTATAGACTCTAAATAGCATTTTACTGAAAGTTTGAAAAATTAATACAAACAGGAAGAACTTTTAAAATCTATGATGAACAATTTTTCCTTGTGTGACAATGAGGATAAGCAATATCTGATCACATGCCAGCAGAATCTGCCTTTGACTTTTCTATTAATAGAAAAATTTATTATTGAAATTCAGAACTAGTTACTGAAGGAGATGAATGGGAAAAAAAAAGTATGCTTGTTTTGTCATTTTACCATGTAAAAGAGAAAATATAAAGATGTTCCCTGCTGAAAAAGAGTGCCTCAGTCACACATTATAGGAGGGTTATTACCTTTCTGTATTTATATATTTTGGGAGGAGAGGGAAAGATACCAAGAAAGCCACTGAAACAGGCAAAATCTGTCATAGTATTCATTTTCCAAGAACTATCCTGGCCAGGCAATACACATAAAGCTTTTGGCCGTGTCTTGTAATCTTTGTTATTATTGACATACTTAAAGTAAACATTTACAAGTTTCAGCTGTGGTTTTATTATTAGTTTTATTTTTCATAATTCATTCTTTCTTTTAATTAGAGTTTGCACCATACAGGTGCTGAAAATTATAAGCATTTTGCCTTATTTATTAGTGATTATGTTCCTTTCTGCTGTCAGATTACTTTATCTTCACATAGATTCTCTGTCACCTCCACCCAGGATACAGGTTTCTTCCTATCTTTTCCTGCCTGATGAATGTTACATGTTTTTGCTTCATGTTACTCAAAACAAAACTTTTACTCAATTAAGTGTGCGTACTGTCCATTTACCATATTTGGATAATTTCAGCGTTACATTCACTGTAGTACAGTCAGCTTTCGTTTGTCAGCTATGGTACAGAAGTTATTCTGGGGAAGTCTGCCACAGAAGCAGTGATAAGAAATAATAAACGATGTCAAACTCATACAAAAAAAAGGACCTAATCAAATGTGACTTGAAAGAGTTTATATAGAATCTATTTTCACCTGGAGCTTGATGGGCTGACAGTAATGATTACACGTACTTGAGTGAAGAAAGGTTCCAAAGGGTATACCGTTATTCCATCTTGCCATTCGAAATATGATCGGAAAGGAGAAGAGATCACATATTTATGGATTTGAAAATAAAGTGAATAGTATCTTATTACCAGTTCAATCTTTTTCGCCAAATAACCCATGATCTTCAGAGTAATATTGAAATTTCATGTATTTGCAAAACAGAAGCCTTTTGGCACACAGTGACTGCCAGGTTCTGGCCATTGCTATCTACATTTTAACAATGCTGCCTGCTAGAAATAGTTGTAAGGGAAATTGCATGCAAAAGCTCATCTTTAAATATTTCCCCCTTTTGGACCTGGAGCAGGCCTCTTGCCTTAATTTGCATGTATTTGGGAGACTAGAACTGCAGAGAAATTTGTGGTTAAGAGAGAGAAATATCTCTCCCTATCACAGCAGATGTTTGTTTGGGTTCCAGTCCTCTTAATAAGAAGGACAAAGGAGTCTATTAAACAGCACTTTATTTTGCCATTCTCCAGAAACATGTTTCATGGCTGTAAATACAAAACTCCTAAAGTAAGACCTAAAGCTAGGGATTTTTGAAGTGTAATCTTTTCTCCTCGATTATATGTGATATGTTCATTCATTCTTTTGAAAACGTTCAGATTTTGTCATTTGCTTCCAACCTACCTTTTATTGATTCCAGTGGAACTTCTCACGTTGGAGATGTTAATAGCATTATGGACTAGGTTCTGCTTTAGGTGATATATTTATGTTAGGGCATAAGAGTTCATGTAAGAGTGTTTCAGGTCCCAGCACCAGAGTGTGTGCTGGGTATCTCCTATTAGTCTAGGGTCAAATGGAGGGAAGGTCAGCTGGGGAGAACTTAAGAGCTGTATCCTTTCAGAGCAAGTGGAGACTAGCACAGTATCCAGTTTATGTGTACATAAGAGATATGGGTGCACGTAGAGAGAGACTTTTATACAGTTATCAAGAGGACAGATTTGGAGAAACTGGAAAATCTGAGCTAAGAAGCAGCCCAGAACAGGAGGCTCTTGAGTCCATCCTTCATGAGATATGATAAAGATTCCGCTATGCCTCTGCTGTGGACAGCTAGATATAGGTGGTAGAAAGTTATAATTAACGTGGAGATTAAGGAGGAAAAGATCAGCTTCAAGCAGCCAGGGAAGGAGCAATCACCTATATCAGCACTGGCAGTTGAGGCACACAGCAGATGCAGCAAATTCAATGTCTTGTACTCAGAAGAACTCCTGAGAACTCGCCAGTCTCATCCTTCCTTCAGTTGCATATATGTTCATAATGGCTACCATCTGATGGGCAAGCTCTCCATGTCTCCTCCTAAAAAATGCTGGCAAGCTAGCAGGATGTCTTCTGGAACTACTCACCACCTGCCCCATACTGAGTGGAAATTTTTCCTGTAGAGGGTGGCTTACTCTGCTCAGGATGTTACTTTGGGTTCTTATTTTTCCTGGAAAGAAGAAGGACTTTATTTTGATTGAGGGTCAAGGCAGCAGCACTTTTCATCCCTGGGCAGGACTTTTTTAAGAAAATAGTGAGAAAGAAGTAATGGCAGAGAGGAACTGCTCTTGCATGTACATGCTCCTTACGGCTCTCAATGGACTATCCAAATGAGCAGTCATGCAGGAATAAACGAGGTTATGTGGTCATTGACTTTCATCTAAGTTGAATTTTTTTCTATTTTTTTAGCTGAGGAAAAACAACAAAGTTTTCCATTTCTTTTAAAAGCTGCTTTTTGTTGTTGTTGTTGTTTTTTTTGTTGTTTGGGTTTTGTTTGTTTGTGGTTTTTTTTAAGGACAGGTAATATTCTTAAGGGTTCACTACTATATTTTTAAGGAATTGTAGTTGTTACTTGATTCTTTTTGCTATAAATCTCAGTGTCTTATAGTAATTCACATCCCTGAAACTAGCATGTCATTATAGTGCTTTGATTTATCCACTGAAATTTTCACTGGGCCAGTTTTCACTCACCATAAATATTCAGTTGTTTCATGATGTTATATGTTTGCCTGTCTGTGCTTTTGAGAGCCCATGGTAAAAACACGATGTCCTGGAATCACCTCTGCTTCTCCTCATCAGTGGGGCTGTAAATCAAAGACAGAAATGGTCTTTGGGGAAATCGTGTTGCTACTGATGCTGGCATCAATTCACTGTAACTGTCTGTATCGATATCTTCCAGGCTTTTCCTCTCATGGATCAGACAGTTCAAATTAGGGTGACCACCTAGACTGCGAATGCATTGGTGGGGAGAGAGAATGTGTCCAGCCATAGCTGAGGTCTTAAAAGCCCCAAGCACAATGTTATCATTTGTCTTTTTCCTCCTTGTTCCTGACTGCTCCGTGATGAGGAACATATGGTAAAGTGCAGGAGAAAGCTCCTTAAATGAAATCTTAGTGAACAAAACATAAATTCAAAGTCATGCTCGTACCCTCATTTGCTTATGAGTTTTCATTTCTTACTTCTGTCTGCCAGCTTCAGCCTACAAAACATCTTTTAATCACGAGATCCCTCTCTTAGCTTAAAGGAAGAAGAAGTTAGACTCATACCTTTACTTTGTTAAGAATATCTTCTGGAGCATGCATCAAATTTAGGGCAGATACCATTTCTACTTTATTTAAAACCAGTGGGAAGCTACAGGTCACACTTTCCTTCCTGACCTTCTGCTGAAAAGGCTGTTCTCCAGGGGACTTTGTAAAGGAAAGCAAAGTTGCTCAAGATACTTCTCAGTATCAGCGGAGCTATAATATTAAGTATGATGCCTCACAATAAATTGATAAAACCTGGTAATTTATAACTTTTAATCCTTCACTTATATTTCTAGTTCATTTGTCATTCTGTATCTGTAATGTGTAAGAATGTAAGCTCTATTTTCCGTTGACATTTCATAATTCACAAGTGTGTGAACATCAGAAATCCCAAAAGAAAGGAAAGAGATTAGAAAAACATTAAATGAAATTCCAGTGGGCCTGAGCTAATATTTATTCAGACTCCATGACCTTAACACTTTGTACAATGCCTTCCACTATTATCTCTGCACTGCACTTCACATTACAGTCCGTAAGAGCCAGAGGATGAGCTTTGGTTTGCTTGTGGCAAATACTGGCATTGTGACAAGGTATATATGGTATCTGGCTTATCAACAGGCAGCAGGCAGGGCCAGAATTGACACCTACAAATATTTCCCAAAGCACTAAAAAAAAGTGATGCTTGATAACATTTTCAAAGGTAGTTTCAAATGAGTACTGGCAATCTTTCTCTGAGACAATAAACCAGATATTTTAAGCAGGTTTTTAATAAGTTTTATCTAAAAAGTTGAAAGATAGTGAGCTGAAAACGTACAGACAGAATAATAGTGGAACGCACTGAATGTATCTGCACCCGTGGTATAAGAGAACCTGTTGTAATGATATGAGTTAAACTGGGTATGAGTTAGCAAAGTGGGCAAAAAAAATTGTAAACCAAAACACCCTGCAGGTCATCGAGAAAACATACTTAGTATTTAAGACTACTTTTGCAGTATACTACTGATATATTGCACAGTTGATGAGACCCTTCTTTTTCCATGAGAAGTGGTTCCCATTAAAAAAAATTAACATTTGCCCATAGATGAAGCATGTTGTAGTGACTCACTTCAATAAATTTTCTTTATGGTTTGGAAAGGAAAAATGTTTCTGCATCTTGCAGCTTCCAGATTGGTTTCTTTGACAGTAGCCTATAGGGTCCAATGTGTGTATTTCATACTGAAAAAGCTCTACTGTATGTACCTTGAACATCCGTCCCATTCCTTGCTAAGGTTTCGTTTATATTCTCAACATTAAGTATAAAACCTAAACATTGCATATTAATATTATTTACACCTACTATATTTCCTTTTTTGCCTTGTTTGTTTCTCAGAGCTTATGTTTACTTGTTCGCTTTTTTTTCTCATACAAAATATAAGTATCTCCTTTTCGTGCATACTTGGATTTAAAGATATTGTACTGTCTCTACAATTGACTGTCACAGAATCACAGAATCACCTAGGTTGGAAGGGACCTTTTAAGATCATCTA
>JAOXJM010000001.1:193952960-193963719 GCA_026413425.1 Tringa solitaria
AGATACTAGGAAGAAATTCTTTACTGTGAGGGTGGTGAGACACTGGAACAGGTTGTTCAGAGAAGTTGTGGATGCCCCATCCCTGGACATGTTCAAGGCCAGGCTGGATGGGCTTTGAACACCCTGGTATAGTGGGAGGTGTCCCTGCCAATGGCAGCGGAGCTGGAACTAGATCTTTAGGTGTCTTCCAACTGTAACCACTCTATG
The DNA here is from genome assembly GCA_026413425.1 of Tringa solitaria. Taxonomy (NCBI): domain Eukaryota; kingdom Metazoa; phylum Chordata; class Aves; order Charadriiformes; family Scolopacidae; genus Tringa; species Tringa solitaria. Next base: position 193,953,168 of record JAOXJM010000001.1, read on the forward strand.
ATTCTATGATTGAGGTCTTCATTCCCGGATGGACTGCAACTCCTGTATACTTCACAGAAGACTGCATGAACAACCAGTTTACATTGTGTTCTGGGGAAGTATGCATATTTTACCCCTCTTGTTGAAGCCAGTCCACTGTGCAATATAAAATATGAGAATGATAAGGTCAGTACCGGAACCACCAACTCCAGTGGGTCCAGACCTCACATATATGAAGTGTTCTGCAAAAAAACCATAAAGCAAACAGGCAGCAGACCACCTCTGCATTGTACATATGGTGGCCATTATCTAGAGTTTCTAGATAGCGTCCAGGGACTTAACTCCCAAAGCAGTAAGGCCATAGATTACAGCTAAAAGCAGTATATGAGCACCCAGATTGGAGAATATGGCAGAAAATGGAGACCGATTTGGTGGCCTAGGAATTAGTGGTTCAGCCGGGAAGGTAAAAATCTGTCGTCCATTACTCAATTTCTTAGAATTTGTTTTTTAATCTTTTTTCCTTCCCAAAGAAAGCTTTCTGAAAGTGAACTGAATCTCATGACTATGAACCACCTAGAGCTAAAACCTATATGTAATCGCTGTGATGGACTATAAAATAAAACCATTGAATTTAATAATTTTAGGTACCTAAAATAACAGTTTAGGATTTTTAGAAAATTTATTTACTCTTACCTAAACAGGTGCTTCAAACAAAGTCCCAAACTGAGCAGAATGCAAGCAGCCTGGATCTCACCTGGATAAATAAATGTATTCCTCCTGATCTCTCTCGCTTTGTTAAAATGCCATCTGACCCTGGAAGAAGGTAAAGGCCTGTCTCTCTCCAGAATCATCAGATCCTTGCCTGCAGGGCCTCATCTGCTTGGTGCTCTCAGAGCAAGTCTAAGAGCTCTGTCTCGGTCCAAAACGTGTTTGTGAACATGCCCATCTGCCAATTGCTCTATATCTAGGGCACTACAGAGGTTAAGGACATCTTAAATTCAGGTGGGTCCTTTGCTTGAAAGGTTTTTTTTTATCCAGGTCTCTAATCTCTTTTCAGGTCTTTTTGTCACTGGACTGTTGGGTATATCAGGATAGGGTGCAAATAAATACATTCAGTTGCTGCTGTTGGAAATCTTTCTACTTTGCATGAAATATCTAAATATTCAGCAGACACAAAAGAGGATAAACACAAAAGTAACTGCAATTTAGTGTTTTGGACACCTTTGAGGAGGAAGAAAGAGGGGAATCTTACCTTTGCTCTCTTATTTTCATTTTATATTAAGTATTCAGCGGCTGATATCAAGGCTTCCCTCCCTTTTCTAGATGAGTTCTCTAATCAATGTATTTTAGACTTGTGATTGCATTTCTCTGTTTCCACTCACTTCAAACTTTAAATTGTTCCAAGTTGAAAAGAAGCTTCACTGAAAGGGACTAAGAACCTTACCCACACTTTGTGAATTCTCACACACAAGATTATAAGATATCTCAATGATTAGGTATTTCTTGCGTGGTAAGATGCTCTTCAAACCCTCTTATCCTGCTGTAACTGCAGGCAGGTTGTAGCTTTCAATGGGAGTTTTTTAAAGTTCTTCTCTGTGTAACAGAAATTTCCAAATTATTTTCTGGCACAGGTAAAGATCAATGAAACAGATTAATCCAAGGGAATGAAGGCACAACACAGGGGACATCAGTCACCTGAAGGCGGGAACAAGATCTCAATGTGTCTCCTGCTTTTACTTTTTCCTGCACTGCAGATCTTCTTGCTTTCCAGCAGAGTAAGAAATTTCAGCAGCTTCTACTCCACAAGGAAGAGGAAAAATAGTCCCCTGAAGGAAAAAGCAGATGGAATCCACTATTCTTTATATGCCTTTCCTTTCTTAAAGTACAGCAATTTTTTTTCCTCCAGTCCAAATCCTAGGGATCATCCATCACAGCTCCAACATCATGATCTGCTGTTCACTTCTGGCTCAGGCTTTCTGGCCAAAACCTGCTCTGCCCATGCGTTCTAAGGCCCTTAATCCTTCATAGCCACCATGTTTTTAGGTCATTTTCCATTCTTTCAGAAGTGTAATGATACCTTGGTGTGGCTGGAAAATACAGTAGTAGGAGTCTCCTATTAAATGATGAGCCAAAATGGCACCTTTGTGATCCTTGATTTAATCTTAGCAGGAAAGAGTATGATCCCTTGAATTTCATAGCAAAAGTTTTATTAATCCAGGATTTAACACTTCATAAATGCTAGGAGGATGTATATAACATATTTTACTTTTGTCTGTTCTTATTGATTTTTTTCATACTTTTCATTTTATAATCATACACTATATGATAGAAATCATAGTTGTGTGAACATGTCTTTAACAAATAGCTGTGGTTCAGTCATCTCACAACATCATTAAACCTCACTGATAGCTCTGCTCTCATTAAATCACAGGCTACATCACCAATCACCAATATTAAGAACATAACAATCATTTTCCGTAAATGTAAAATGTCTGAAAGAAAGATTTTCCTCTGTGTTATTAAATTTTATTATAAGAAAAGATAATACATTTAACAGACAGAAGTATTCTATCAAACATTTTATTATGTCGTTAAACCTTAAATATCTTCCAGCTTTAAAGAAAAGAGAACAGATTATGCATTTAGGAGACTTCATAAACAAAGCTTGAAATTTCATTCAACAATTAAGAAAATAAAGAAAAAACTTTTTTCACATATTTTTCCCATGGGTACTTTTTTACACCCACTTAAATCTGAAATAATATGAATCATTTTAAGGGTATATAAATGGAAACAAACCTAACCTGCACTTTACTATGTAGGCTAGGATTCTTCCACAGATGATATTTTCTTTCATTATTCAAAGATTACCACTGAAGAAAATAAGTTCTGGTTGTAAAGAACAGGAAACAGTAGCAGCAAAGCATAATTACACCTGCAACTGTAGAATATGGTTAGAATATAGTTAGGCAACACGCTACCAAATTTAGCAGCAGAAAGACATTCTTTCTCATTTTATAAGAACCACTTTTGAGTGGTTATAATATTAGTAAGTGTAAAGTTGAGGAGCTTTCAAAATGCAGGTCACAGCTTTGTTGAAGAGATTAGGTAACTTTAAAAAATGCTTTAAGCAACTTTTAATTAATTCATCTTCTTTCTGATGCTTCCAGAAAGGGCTGTTAAAAGCAGGATGTAATTGGGGATCAACACCCAAGGCTTAAATAAATAAATCTGTTGCTAAAACCGGTCACGAACACCCCCCCACACCTCTCTCTGCTGAACTGGTGTGGGGCGAGGAGCACGTTCCTGCACCATGGCACCAAGGAACAGGCAGAGGTTCACAGTGTCCGTGGGCAGCCCATGGACCAGGGGGACCCCCAGATTCCACCTGGGGTGGGATGACACATGAGGCAGATAATCGTCCTTGAACGGTAGCAGTCACATATGCTGACAATGAGGTAGAAACTACTGCCAGAAGGCATTAAAGAACTAAAAACGCTGTCAAGCTTTGTTTGAAAAATGGATTAGAGGAATGTGTGGAGAATGGGTCCATTTGTGCCTATTAAAGTCAGTGAACTAGCTGCAGTCTTCAGCTCAGGTGCCCCCAGCGCACTGACTGCCAGAAGTCCCACAAAGAGAGAGCTGTCAGCGTCTGGAGGGCACCAGTGGCCTTACCAGCCCTGTCCCCAGGGCCTCCCCTGAACCTGCCTACAGCCCGGGACCCCATTGCTCCCCCCAACGAGCAACCCCACAGCAGGGCTGCTCTCCAGCTCCCACAACCCTGCTTTGCCTGGCCATGGGGCCCCTGACCCAAGCCCTGGCCTTGACCTATCCCTCTCTCCCGGAAAGTGGTGATTCGGGGGGTTGGGGCTACCTTGACTGTCCCCAGCTGCTCTGCTCCCTGTCTGGGGCAGTGGGACAGGCCATGCTGGTCAGGCCCTGCCCTGTTCCCTCAGGTCCCCTGACAAAAACTTCTGTAGATTGCCTATTTTCATATACTTCCCTAACCTGGTCCTGACCACCGTATAAGTTATACTGGTCCCAGTATCACCAAAAAATGATGAAACCTAAGCATAAAGGTACCAGGCTGACAACTGCACCTGAAGAAAATGATGTTTTTGTATCTGAATGGCACATACATACCTGAAAAGATGACTGGGCACCAAGTGGATCAAAACTGGTCAGACAATGGGGCCTTCCTCAGGTAAGTAAGTGCAGTATGTTCACGCTCAAAATTGTCTCTACAGAGGTTTGAAAACACGTCAGAAATAGTTTGAAGACACTCAGATTGATGTCCTGTGTTTATAAAAACCAAATAACCTTTGTATTAACAGCCATAAAGGCAAGCAAGTTAAGAAACTCAGTTACGTAAAGGAGGAATGTCTGGTTATGCTCTGAAAGACATCTCACTTTTTTTAAAAAATGACTGAAGTTGATACTTTGATCTTATTGGTTGGTCACAATGCTTTAGTTGCTCCCAGATGTTTTAGTGTGACAAAACAGAAAGTGGGGGATAGTGACTCTTGTGATTTCACAGTAATAAATACTTTGTTCGAGTATAAAGAATGAGGTAATAGACTTTTCATGAGGGATGGGTCAGTGGATTTACAGTCAGATTGCCTGCCTTATCATTTCAACAAGGAACTATCAAAGTGTGATAGAAAGTCTTTTCTTTAAAGAGGTTGACACAGAACCAGTCATAATTTACCAACAGACAGCACTGAAATAAAACTTTCAAGTAATAAGTTCACTGTAAATATCCTTAGAGTTCATTTTAATATAGACAAACTGGAGGCCCACAAAAAAAAAAAAAATAGATAAACAGAAAGTGTCAGTCAGCTTCTTTTCAGATAGCACAAATCAGAAAGGGTACACTAGTTCTTACGTCTTTGAAGATGCTGCAGACAAACTCCTGGAGAAACATGTTCCAAAAAATAAACCTGGCATCATGAGGATTATGTGAGCAACACAGAACTCTAAGGCCATAGCAATAGACAGAAGTGTAGAAGAAAAGTATTGCAACACACAAAAAAAAGAAGTCATTGCAATAATTAAAGTGTTGATGATAGAAAATTGGCTCAGTCAACCCTGCTTTAACACACCAGATTCTTCTTCAGCACACTGTTGTAGGAAGGCTACCAGATTATCAAGTATCTTCTGAAAGTTCACTTCAGAAGAAAGAAAATCGTTAGTTTGCCTAATACTGGGATATCGCTTGCCAAGTTTTGCAGATGTGATCTGGATGTGATTTGGATGTGATCCAGAGAGGAGACAGAAAAAGATCTAGGCAAGGAACTTAATGCATCATGGAAGCTATCATCTAGTAACCAAAACATTAATGTGGGTGTGGTGAAAAAACTGAGAAATAGTAAAACCCCTCTTGGAATACCATGAACTTGCCAAAATACTTTGCGAGTCTGGAAAATGACCTGAGACAAGAGTATAGTCTCTGATGATTTCTAATAATAACCAATATTTCTCTGAGCACTGGGACTAATGAAACCTCAATTCTAGTATCTTTGTCTTTCCTGTGATCCTGGACATTGAAAAGGCTGAAGGATCTTTCCTCTACCTAACAGCCTAACAGTGTCTTAAGATCTTTGAGACCTCTGCCATCTCTAAATTTTGACCAACAGAGAAGACTTTCTAACAAAAGAACAAAATTGGATTATGTTTAAAAGAGGAATAATGGAGCACATATTTAAATTGCCTGTCCTGTCTATGTAAGATAAGACTGGAGGATCAATCTAGTCAAAGTCCTTCTGTATTTTGCTAAGGAATCAGACTAATGTAGAAATCCTTGGGTGTTCATGCAGCTGACTAAAACTGATGAGAACGTTACATGCCCAATAAAAAATCTTATCAGAAGTGTGATGCTTTTAGTGCTCATATGGCAGAGTAAACTAATTGCTGTGACTTGGACGTGGGTGTCAGACAAAGATGTTACAGAACCTTCTTTAGCTCATCCATAAGAAATCTTAAGTACATGTAATAAATCTTAAATGGATACATAGAAAATAGCAGGAGACTATATCCACAACCAGGTAGAACATTATTGGTTTCATCGCTTTGATTTGATTTGATTGGATCATCTGCAGAAGAAAATACAATGATCTAGAAAGAGTGATACTTGAGGGAACATAAAGAAAAAGTTGTGGTAGACTGGCAGTCCCACTCTTTCTGCATCTCCCTATAAGCGTGACCATTAATCAACAAAGTCATTGGGAAGCTGCCTTTGGACGGAGATGGCTGGCAAGATTGCCGTATGTTAAATACACCTTCTGTAGTACAATAGAAAGATTTTACATTGTGAATATAATGATATTTGGTGTCCTCAAGATGATCAGATAAATACAATTCAAATCTGTTATACACTTAAGCTGATAAATGGGTAAGAATTACTGAATGAGTCTCTCAGAGTTAGTAGTAAGTGTCAGTAGCAGGAAGGACCATAGTAATGTAATGAGCTGGACAGTGCTCAGCATCGTGTGGCTTCACATGGCTCTGCAAAGGCCACGGGAGAGGAAGAAAACAGCTTGTGAACTGTGCATGTAAGACTTTGCCTTAAAGAGTAAAGAAGTCAAATCTTCAACCAAACCTTTGATGATGAATAGTGATTAAGACTTATGAATAAAGGTTTGCAATTTTAGGGTGTCTTACACCACAAAACCTTAAATGAATTAAAGGAAGCAGTTTTCTGTATTTCAAAAGAGAAGGGAATTTAGGTTTGAGAAAGTCACTACCAACTACAAACTCCTCTTAAGCTTTAAGAAGGGAACTTTCCTTTCTCCATTTGCTATCTAACTCTGCCAGCACTATATACAGAGAATAAAAGTTTAATACGTGTGTGGACCGAATTAATTAAAAACAGATTGCAAGTGTGTTAAGGTGTTGTTTTTCTTAACAAAAGATGTTTACAATTGCCTATTTGTGATCTTGTGCTGATTTATAGCATTTTAAGAAAATAAAGCCATTCCTGAGAAAAAGTCAGAATACTTGAAATAAACCAAAAAAGCTTAAGCATCCATAAATTATTCTGCATTCAGAATCAAGGGAAATAAGGGGAAGCCTTGTTGCTAGGAGACTGTGCCTAGAAGGTATCAGGAGAGATTGCTTTATTTTAAAGATTAGAATCTGTAATCAAAACACTTAGCAGGTAATAAAACAGCTATATGTATCAGCTCAGTGCAGTCCAGGTGAAGTATGAGACAAGTGCTAGAAAGCTTATGAAAAGTGCAAATCTTCAAAACAGTTCAGTTATCATGACACACTGGCCTGATAAAAGCAGCTCATTGTTTGCTTGCTTACAATTAGGACAGAAATTCAGCTGGGATATAAATTAACAAATAAATATTGATGAATATGTCAAGAAGGGACTATGATTTAATTTATTTCTGGTATTTACATGGTTGCAATTTGTAGGTGTCTAAAAGTTTTTAAATGAATAGCTCTAAAACATGTTGCAGCTTCAGAGAAACAAATCTTGTTGCAGAGAAAAGAGGAAATTGTTTTTAAAGGTAGCTCAAATTGGCCAAGTACTTTCAGATAAAGGAAAGAAGTTTGGAAAATGTGAAGCTTTTCCTACCTGCAATTAAAAATTAATGGCTTTGTGACATTTATATAATTTTTTTTGTTTTGTAGAAATTGAAAACAAAAATTAAAAGATATAATTTAAAACATAAAAATTAATTGAGAAATAAATATCTAATTTTGTCTTTAAAATAATTTTTTTTCAGCTCAAGGTTTTGGACGGGTTTAGGGGGTAAAATGGTGTTACTTTAGTTAAAAGGTCTCAGATACTGTATTTCAGTGTGACTCAGTCAATGGAGAGGTGGAGTTTTCACAGGATACGTGGGCAAACCACAGAATTAAAAAGAAAATAAATTATTACTTCCTTAGTTTTGGTAGCTGTGAAACATCTCTTGCTGGTGTCCATATAATTGCATAGTAGGAATCTTCAGATATCCAGACCTACTGAATATGTGTGGGAACCCTGGACACAGGCCAATGAAATTAATTACGACTAAAGTTGAAATATTTTGACTTATTAAAATATGATGAAAATAATTTAACATAATATTTGGGGGTTTTTTTTAATGTATCTTTCCTGAAATATTAGAACAAATATTTTGCCTAATTGCAATTAGCTGGTATTTTTTCACTCCTACCTCATTCTCAGTTTCTATCTGACCTTTCAGGTCTTTCACTGGGTGATGTTACAGAGATGTTTATTATAAAGAAGATACTATCAGGAAACTTGTTCGTATATGAAAACATCCCTCCAAGAGCAAAATAAAAAATGTAGTGTGGCATATGACTTTGCTCATGTAGTCATCCTAAAGCATCAGAGCAGTTACTCATATTTTCTGGTGGGAGGACACCCTTCTGCAATTTTTCTTTAGTGCCAAGCCAGCCTGTTCAACACATAAGTTAGTCAGCTACAGTTAGGCCCCCTCATCAAGAGTCAGTTAGAGATTTTAACTTTGCAGTGTCAAGCCCTTGTTCACAGCAAGCCAGATGATTTTCCAGCACCACATGGTAGCCTGGTAGCTCATTTTCAGTTGTGCTGTTGTACAGGGTGAAATCTTAGCTTTTACCTGTTCTTTGTATGTTACTTACACACTCATCTACCTTCTGGAAAACACAGTATCTCATTAGGTTAAATATCTGTGAACAATTAAGCCTAGCAGAATTTACATCTAGGTTTCTTTAATCCTTTACTATCCATTAACATTATTTTTCAAATGCCAATGAATAAGCAATATCAGAATTTACAAAATCAAAACTAACAAGAAATTAAATCCTTTGCATTACTGAAATCCAGGGAGATCTGCATGTCCAAATTCACTTCTCTGGCTACTGGAGAGCTAAACCATTCTATAATTCTTTGATGTCCTCACCCTTCTGCTGTCTGAAAGTATTAATCAAGAGGAAACACATTCTCAACAAACCATGTAAAGACCAAAATCACTCAGGCACTTTGTCTTTCTTAGCATCAATTTGCTCATGCTTGCTTTGCAGTAGCAACAGGACCTTATAGCAAAGTGTAGTGCCTGCTTTCTAGAGGAGGTTGAAATAATTAAAAATTATTGTTTTTTGTTTTTTTTTTAAGATGGGTTTGGGGTAAAATGACATCAGTGTTAAGGCTATGAATTTTCTGAATGAAACTTCATGTATTCAAGCATATCTTGACATGGAGATGCTCTGACAGCTTACAGATATATGTGCCATTAAAGCAACTACGTTACTACCAGTAAAAACAGAAGCCACAGTTGAAATCAGGAAAATAATTTATTAAAATTCATTTAGTGTTTTATTTCTTAAAAATGTAGTAGTTAAACTGTTCCAAGCTGAAAACTCATTTGTATATAAAATGAAAGAAGACCTTATCTGGGGAACATATGGTCTCTACAAACTTAAAAAGCAAAAAATTGTAAAAAGAAGTGATAATTATTCTCCATTTATATGCAGAAGCTAAGGCACAAATACAAAAGTGGCAGGACTCATCTGAACAGTTGTAGCTGTCCATAGTGTACATATCTACATATAAACTAATAACTTTAGGGTGTCTTTTAAATTAGGATTGAAGAACAGGCACTTCCAAGATGTAATTCTCCTCAACATCAACTAAATATCTAAAGAACAGATAAATCACACCCTAAAAATGTACTTTTCTCTCCACTCACTATAAAGGCAGCTTAATGTCTTATCTCTGTTAACAACTATGCTTCTGCACAGATGGGTTTGGTCCAATGAATTGCATCTGGATGCACGCTGCAAGTGCATCAAGCAAGTCACATAGCAAAGCTGTGACAGACTTGGAGATTGATTCAAGGACTCTGGAAATCCCTTTCAGCTCCCGATCAAACCCATCTTTTTCTTTGCAAATGATTTTTGATCATCTGAACAGCAAATTTGGATGAAGTGTGGGAATTCCTGTGAATTTCATTTTTCACAAACATATTTAAAGATCTTTAAAAATTCATACTAATTTATTAGGAACTTATGGAGACTGTCATTTAATTTTGGTTTTCATCAATAGGTAGTGACCAAAGCAAAGATCTTCTTTCCTACGAAAAGAGAAAACCTTAATGCTTTCCAAGAAATAAAGGTTTAATTCATAATGTTTGAATGTTTGTCATGCTCTCTGCTCAGTGCTCTTGGACAATTAAAATTAATGTATGTATACCACATATATGTGTTGTAATATCAGTATTTCAGAAATTACTGCTAGACATATAGCTGCAAGACGGTTTTTTACCTGAGATAACATGCCAAATTCAATCATACTCATACAAGGTAAATTTCCTTGTCATTTTCATTTTGCATTGAATTTGGTGGGGATCTTAACATTTTGGCAAAGAATGAGACCCATTGACCTGTGTAGACCTATACAGGGAGTGGGTTTTGGAGTCTCACTGGTGTCACAGTATATCTCTCTCTCTTAGCCATGAAAGCATTATTCTGTGATCAAGCCAGCCTGTAATGGGCAAGTCAGTCTCAGACAGTTAATGTTACTGTCATACATGCATTTTGAGCCTGCATAAGGGCAAGTGCAACATCTAGAGTATAA
>JAOXJM010000001.1:193963740-193974762 GCA_026413425.1 Tringa solitaria
TTCTGAGCAGCCTGATACAGACCCCACCAAACAATCTGATATCTTTATTAGCTGGCAGGAACTTTAAAAGTCCACAAGTTTTCTTTAGTCACTTTCATGGAGAAATAGTGCTAGAGCAATTACAAAGATGTAGGAGTGAATTTACTTCATTACCTGCAATAAACCTTTATGTCAAGAAAGTTTTGTCAGGTAGTCTGAAGTAATCTTATTAACAAGAATGAAGATTTTCAGATTAATGATTTAAGGTGACTGTTATGTCATCAACATGTGATGCCTGCAGTTGACTAACTGGAAAGTTGACTCTTCTGCATCTAAGGAACTGAACTGATGCCAAAACCATCTAGCCTAAACTACAGATTTATGACAGGAAGTATTTGTTGTGATGCTTATGTTCAGAATCTAATAAACCTACCACTGTTGCGGAGAATTCAGAAATACATAAAACATGAGTAACATTTTGATCTAGCTTGTGTCTCCAAAATGATTTTATAGTAGATGTGTCTAATTATTTTATAAGTACCTCGTTAAAAGATTCTGTAACAGTCAATTCCTTTGAGCAAGTTCCTTGCAGCAAAATGCTACTTGGAGTTGCATAGATGTAAATCTAGAGCAAATCAGCAGACTTGAGGTCAGCACTGAAGTCAGTAGTTACTTCAGATTTTGTGATTTATTGTAGATTAATGCTTTTCAAACAGTGCTTTGGTTTGTTTTGTTTTTTAACTTCCAGATCTTTCCTCCTCCACAAATCCCAAAGAATCCAACAAAACCATACCAGTGATTCTTTCCTTAAAATAAAGTTTTGAACACATAAGAACATTTTCAGATTCATAGAATGGTTGAGGTTGGAAGGGACTTCTGGAGATCATTTGGTCCAATCTCCTTTCTAAAGGTTTTTAAGATTATTGGCAAAATATTTGTTTCTTCTTGGTGTTTTATGTACCTATTAAAAATGTTCCACATAACTTACAGAGCCTATGTTCCCCTATGAAAATCATTGCTCTAAATACTTTTGTGTCTAAATAATCTTTGTGTCTAAAAACAATTTTCAGTGTTTTTTGTAACAAACACGGCCATGCATTTGTTATTCTTTCCCCATATCCTGAGCCAGGCAGATACAAATCACCTCTGATCCAAAAGTTATGAAGCTACCTTACTAGGTAATCTTACTATGGTTAATGTTCAAACTGATAAAATCTGCTGACATCTTATTAGGTAATGCATACAGTGCCACACTAAGCAAAGCTACATGATTCTCCTGTCAGACCAGAATCTGATTCAACTGACTCCAAATGTTGCCACAGCAAGGTTATGCCCATCTGTGAAAGGCAGATTATATATATACCAAAAGAGGTTTTCTTACTTTCTGACTAGAGAGTTAATTTGCTCACAGAAGGATTGTTTTGGTTTGTTTATTTCTATGTTTTTTAATTTGAGTAGGTAAGCATAAGAATAATTGAACATGATTTAAAAACAAAAAGAAAAAAAAAAGAGCACTCAACTCCAGTTGTGGATCATATCATAAAGCAGTTTTAAAAAATATACCAATATTATTACTGTAACTGATTGATATTGCTAGTCAGTAGTTACCAGAGCACAGTGTCTGCCTTGCTTCTTTTGTAAAATGTGCTATTAATGGCCCTAGGACAAAGATGTATGTATTACTACACTGAGCTAATAAAATATTAGTTGGATTAAGTGAGAGCAACTTGCAGGTTACTGAAAAAAAAAGCAGAGGATCGCGGCAGGCTCTCAAAACACAAGATCATAAGGCCTTGAAAGTACAAGCACAGAATGATACTAAAGGCCACAGAGGTCTAAACACAAATCACAAATGATCGGTTATTCACTGATCATTAAAGGAATGCAACCTGAGGACTGGGTAAAACTAGATTTAGTGATAATCAATGGAAAAAGAACAAGTTAAGGTGATTTTTTCAAAATTATAAAAATGAGCCAAAGCAGACTCAATAGCTAGGATGAAGAAAACATCAATATCAAACTACTTCAAAGACTGAGGTAAGAACATGGGTCACAAAGGTCTTGCCCCCACTCCAATTCTTGAAGAAAACCTTTTATCAAGCTCATGGTCTAGCAAGAAAGTGAAAGGATGAGCGTAGTATCAGAGTAATGGGAGACAGAAGGAAGTTTGCCTGTATCAGTTTGCATTAAATTTTTATTGAGAAAGATACATGATAATCAGATAATTTGGACAGTAAATTTTACTATCATTACAACTGGACAAATAATTATTTGATAAGGTTGTTTGCATATGACTTAACAGTAATTTTGTCTTCATGTCTAAGGTTTATTACTGTAGCCTACATAAATTGCAAGAAGTGTTTGGTCTGGCACCCTTACACTTGAAGACTAACTGTTAAATCTGAATGCAGAAATTCATGGATAATATGAGTGACCTAGGCTTTTATTTGCCTAGGAGCTGATGGAGCTGATGGAGAATGTGGCCATCTTCAGCTGTTTAAGTCTGGATGACAATCAGGAGGTCTGGAAGAATCTCTCCTTGGCCCAGTACTAACCAAGTACTTCACTGGAAACAAACATAAATTGTAAGAAAATTTGCAGTTGAGTGAAATTGGTTGACAGGGAAGGAATAATCATGTGTAAAAATTCATTTCTGAAAGCCGCTTGATGTGCTTTTTTCATTTAAAGCCAAATGTAAGTCCATATACCTAGGAACCAGGAATATAGGTCATACTGGCAGGATGGTCCTGTGTTCTCAGGTGGTCACTTTACCCAGTTGTGGCTGAGAAGCCACAGCTGGCATAGAAAGAGGAGATTAGGTACAGAGTTACTAGACCAATTACTGGGTCAAGTAAAACGGTTAAGTCAATGCTTCAACAGCCCTGTTGAAGGAGTTCAGAACAGAAATGGAAAAAAAAAAAAGTTTTGGAAATCTTTGAAGGACTAGACATCTGTCTCAATTTAATTTATCAAGGAAGAGATTTAGTGATCATGAAATGATGACAGTAGTACTGAGGAAAGAACTCTGATAGCAGAGGGCTATTTGATATAGCAAAGTTATCCTGACATCCCAAGGCTGCCAGAGAACAGGTAAGAGGTAAGTTCAGTGCAGAAAACAACCATATTTGTGAAAGAATCAATATGATTAACTGCTAGAACTACTACAAGGGGTCCAGACAGAGTGTCTGCCACTAAAGTTTAAACTGAAATTGTTTGTCTTTTCACAAGAAGACCCGTAGCTTATCCAGAGATCAGGAATTACTGGGTGAAAAGTTACAGTCTATGCAAAGTACAAGATCAGAAAGGTTATCACGGTAGCCCCCTTTGTCCTTAAACTCTGTAATTTATCAGATTTTTCCTTTTCTGGGATCAGTGTGTTAATAGACATGATTTCTGTATGCCTTGATTCTAAAGTCTTTGGGTCCTACTGTAAATTTTCATGAGAGTTTCACAAGACTGCAAATTCTTTTGGGTATATATTTTGAATAAAAGGTTTGGCATGTGCTTTGACCTTTAAACAGAGAAAATGAATGCAAGGTGCTACATGCCAAGGGACACGTAAGAAAAAAGAGGCTTTAGCAGTAGTCAGAATGAAAGGCTCTGAATTTCACAGAGGACTCCAAAGCCACAAATTCACATTTAAAGCAGGGTTCTTTCAAACACCAGTACTAGTTAACCATTAACTGTCCATGTCCATTTCCCTCTGTGTTTACTTGTTGGCCAGGAATTGTGCTCAGGTTCCCTTATCCAGTGGCCTAACAATGCAAACCACCAATCATTCTGTAGAAATAGTGGATGGACAGCAGGAAGGAAGGGTATGGAGACATACATAGGGACGAGAAATGAGTTAAAGTCAATGTAAAGAGTAGTGGTTCAAACATGAACACATGAGGTTACTTGTCTTACAAGTTTCTAGTTACTTAAGTGAAAGCTAATGCAATAAAAGCACACCTCTACTTATTAGGACATTATATCATATCATATTGATACTTTTCTGTTAAAATAGGTGAAAAGTAGGCATGACTTCATAAGAATTTCTTTGCAGAAGTTCAGACTCATAGATTCAAATATACTGAGGGGAGATGTAATTATCTTACAATGAATTCCCTTCCTGCTCAGACTCAGTGTGTTTTGACACATCTGGCTGTGGGACTTAGAATAAAGCAGTTGCAAGACCCATAAAGGAGCACCCAAAACACTTGTATTGAATGTAAAGAAGTTCAATAAAATGAAGTCTGAAAAAGGGACTCATTCTATTAAAATGTAAAGATTTAGCCAGCTTTTGCTGCACAGAATTTACAGGAACAAAACCCACAAATAATAAACCGGATATCTGTTGCCCTTCATATGCATATTTATCAGCTTCAATTAAGTTGGCGGTTTGCCACATTTAAACTTAGCTCTGTCATTCAGACTCTCCTGTGCAAATGAATAGGTTGTGCTTGTACAGCTGAATCCATTCAGGCATTTTTAGTCAGATTTTTCCCTTCTCCTGTCTTCTGGAGAGAGTTAATGTAAAAGATGCTGATCCACACTCCTCACTTCACATATGGTGCTAAAATCCATTACCTGAAGGAACAGTGAAGAAATGGTTTTGATCAGAAAGAACAGTTGAAGGTCAGGTTTAAATAGACGTATAACGTTAGCCAGGCTTGATTGGCCATGGTATTAGCATGTATCTCTGAATGACTATGCAAATATTGATGTTTCGTAAACACAGAGTACTGAATATGCTACTTGAAGTCAAAAACAAATACAAAATAGTAACACATCAGCTATGTACAATGTTTTAAATATATTTATTAGGAAACTATGGGATAAAAAGAATAGCTACATTTTGTAGCAATAAATAATTTTTCAATATAGAGTATGGTTTCTTGGTCCAGTGTGTTTTTGCAGGTGTATTGGGTTTGCATGGCAAGGTTCTGGTAGCACAGGGGGCTACAGGGGTCATTTCTGTGAGAAGCTGCTAGAAGCTTCCCCCAAGTCCAATAAAGCCAATGCCAGCCAGCTCCAAGATGGACCCGCTGCTGACTAAGGCCAAGCCCATCAGCAATGATGGTAGGAGCTCTGTGATAACATAGTTGAGAAGGAGAAAAGTTGTTGCACAGCAGCAACTGCAGCTGAAGAGAGGAGTGAGAATATGTGAGAGATACAACTCTGCAGACACCAAAGTCAGTGGTGAAGGAGGGGGAGGAAGTGCCCCAGGAGCAGGAGCAGAGATTCCTCTGCAGACCGTGGTGATGACCATGGTGAGGCAGGCTGTCCCCCTGCAGCCCATGGAGGTCCATGGTGGAGCAGATATCCATCTGCAGCCTGTGCAGGACCCCATGCTGGAGCAAGTAGATGTTGAGGAGACTGTGATCCCATGGGAAACCTGCACTGGAGCAGGCTCCTGGCCAGACCTGTGAACCCGTGGAGAGAGGAGCCCATGCTGGAGCAGTTTTGCTAGCAGAACTTGTGACCCCATGGTGGACCAATGCTGAAGCAGTCTGTTCCTGAAGGACTGCACCTTGTGGAAAAGACCAATACTGGAGTGGTTCATGAACTGCAGCCCATGGGAAGGACTCATATTGGAGAAATCTGTGGAGGGACCTCACACTGGAGCAGGGCAAGACTGTGATGAGTCCTGATGAGCCCCTGAGGAGGAAGGAGCAGCAGAGACAAAGTGTGATGAACTGACTGCAACCCCCATTCCCTGTCACCCTGAGCCACTTTGAGGGGGAGGAGATAGAGAAAATCAGAAATGAAGTTGAGCCTGGGAAGAAGGGAAGGGTGATGGGAATGTGTTTTTACGATTTGTTTTTATTTCTCATTATCCTTCTCTGATTTGATTGGTAATAAATTAAACTGATTTCCCAAATTTAGTCTGTTTTGCCTGTGACAGTAATTAGTGTATCATCTCTCTCTGTCCTTATCTTGACCCACCAGCCTTTCAATATATTTTCTCTCCCCTGTCCACATGCAGAGGGCAGTGACAGAGTGACTTGGTGGACACCTGGCATCCAGCCAGGATCAACCCACCATAGCAGGTAAGACCCTTTTGCTGTGCTCCTAGATGTTAGCGGACAAGCTTCTAGTGACATTAATAATACTGGATCAAAGTCTCTAAGGGAAATGAGGAGAAGCTGACGCAGAACATCTCTTCATTAATCTTGACACTGCTTTTTAAATCTGACTGAGATTTATGTTATTAAATGGGGACTGGTAGGGGGTCGTGAAAGAATCTTTGGTATCCCCTCACAGTGTCATATCATAGTGAGTTTTTTTTAACGAACTTGCTGATTAGTATTTCTTAAGCATAATCAGCATAGTGGGAAAAGGACTGTAGGCACAGATTACTGTGAATAGTGAGAAACTGATCATAAATTCTTAAGAGATAATTCAGCTCTCCTTCAGGAGTTAAAACCTTTTATGATATCTTCAGTGAAGAAAAGTAATTTTTCTCTTGCCCATTTTTCTGCACCATCCTGGTCATGGGTTGGATACCGGTTTCTGCAATTTATTTCATTATTTTTATGATGGACTTCATATTTTTAGTGTTATGTTTATGGACTGAGTTTCTTTCCCTGTTGTTCTCTGTAATGTTTTCATAGCTCTCATTCATCTTCTACTCCTGAATGGTGTTCATGTAACCACTTGACATAAAGGGCATATTGATATTACTCTTAAATTTACCCTGAGTAAGTTGATCCCCATTTTTGTCTCATTGTTGATTCAGGACATTGGTTTCCTTACTTAGAAATTAAAGTATAATGAGTTCCCCAATAAGTTTTGATAAACTCCTGCAATCAAAGCTTTTGAATAAGTTAACAGTTCTTTCTAAACACTTCTGAAAATATTTATGACTATTTCATAAAGATGACAGTGTTGAAAAATCATATTTGGGACAATGCTAACCATGCTATTTTTCCAAATCTTTTGAAGGTTATAAAGGCTGTTAGCAGCATTTGGTCATCATTGTTGGATGTTTATCACAGTATCATTTTCATTGCAAGGCTCCAATCCTGATAGGAAAACTGACTTATTTCCTTTAATATTTCTCTTTCTGAAGTTATGCTCCTTTGGGGACATTAATAACCATATTTTTGTCTTCCTTTCATTGATGAAACCATCAACCTGTTTTGTTTTGATTTGCTTGCTGTTTGGTGCGTCTTTTGTTTGCCATCAATACATAGAGCTGATCCAGGTAATGTCAT
Organism: Tringa solitaria; assembly: GCA_026413425.1. Classification (NCBI taxonomy): domain Eukaryota; kingdom Metazoa; phylum Chordata; class Aves; order Charadriiformes; family Scolopacidae; genus Tringa; species Tringa solitaria. The sequence goes on from JAOXJM010000001.1 coordinate 193,970,919, forward strand.
CAGCAAAATCAGCATTGTAATTTGTTCATAAATCTATAAGATAGCTTCTTTATGATCTAATACTCAAACTACACAAGCAATGAGCAAGAAAACCCTTAAAGTGCATTGGCTGCAACCACAAACTGCCAAAGGATATTTTCCACCATCTCTAACCACAGTGTTGCTCTATTTGTTACAGCAGAATCTCTTTCCATAATTTTAACCATACCATAATTTTCCAAAGATCATCCTGTTTATTCCATAAAACTGTTTGAACAATGCAGACATTTTATCAAAAAAGTGTCTGTTGACTTTTATCCCTTTCAATCTACAATGTTGGAGAAGAATTTGCTCTGCATACATGAACCTGATGTTTTTAAAACATCCCTGGTTTGCTGTTAGCTGAAGATCTATTTATTTCTTTATGTTCTGTGATGCTGTGCATTTTTGAAACACACTGAGATTTGTTACAGCAGGTAAAGACACCTATCCTTCAAAATGTACTATAAAGTCTTTTTTCCACTTTTTTCCCTTCATTCTACATTCTGTTTAAGAGCATATGGGAAGTCTGGAGGGTTGTCTTTGTAACTTGCTTTAAACTTATATGTATCAAATCTCATGTGAAAAATTTGAAGTGATCAACAGAGAAGAAGATACTGATCTGACTAATGCTATACATTCTGGCTTCATTATATTTTTTTATTTAAGGAAACTATTATTCAGCTTTTCAGAAAATGCATGAATTATATGTATAAAATACGTTAGCTGATATGGTTGCACCACCATAGTATAAATAAAGGATACATTATTCTGGATTCTGCAGAATATATTGAGTTTCATTATATATTGGACATCAGTCTTTGAGAGGGGAGAGAAAGGAAAGAGAGAAGTAAATTGGGCAGCAGCCTGTGGCTGCTGACGTTGCTCAGATTTCTCTCTATGATCCATCAGGGAATCAAGCAAACATTGTGAAAATGGACCATGGGTATCATGAAAAGAGTATGAGCAGGGGAGAGCCCTGCACTCTGCAGAGCCATCTGAGCTCTGCAGAGCTCTTAAAACCAGTATTGCTTCTTGCCAGGACTTTCATCAGAATGGCCAACTAAGACCAAAGGAAAGCAAATAAACACCTTGCAGCTTCTTAAAGAGAAAGTGATCCTATGCATATGCCAAGCTGTGTTACCAGGTCTGGCAGGAATCGCAGGAAAGGGGAGACAATGTGGAGATTTTCATGTGTGCTATATTAGGTATTTGAAACAAATAGTCAAGGGTTATAGTAATTAAAATAATCTGCTGAGATGCTCTTCTAAGTTCATTGATTAACATAATACAGTTTGTTTATATTCAATATTGATGTGTAGAAGAGCCATATCTTGACATACTTTAGTTTCTTGGTTCTGTGACTGCATGGATATATGCAGACATACATGCCCCAGCCCCCCAGTGTATTAGAACAGAATAACTTTAACCTTTTCTGAAAAGCACAAAAATGAAAAATGGAATTCATCTAGTTTAAATTAAAACTAATGTGTCTAATCAGATGAACCTCCTTTTCTAAATAACAGAGAACCAGGTCTCCCTGGCGAGCCATGTAACTCAGCTTTCTCACTCTTGCCCTTCCAATTGCCTCCCTCATCCCACTGGGGGAAACGGAGTGAGCCACTGTGTGGGGTTTAGCTGCCAGCTGGGATGAACCCACAACAGTCCTTTTTAATCTGCATGGGGAAAACCCATTGGATTTCAGATTTCACAAACTAGTAAAGTAGTATTTGAACAGCCAATAGCCTTGTGATTATACTAACAGACTGCAGGAATCAGATACAAAAAGAACAGTGGCGAGAAGTTGGATTACCTACAGAAATGCTAAAACCAGCACCTTATTGATGGGTTTCCTTCTTTCACCCTCATACATCCTATTTTAAAACTGAGCTCATTTTGTTGTCAAAGACACTCCAAGGATTTAATCTGATCAAATGCAGTCATATGCAGTGTAGATGTTAACTTTCATCTCAAATCACTATTCCAAGTCATCCACTACAGTCAGTGTATGAGCAACCATACTTAGGCTGACCACCTGCCTTAGGGAAGACTAAGAACATATATGGCACTTTTCCTGGTTACTTTCCTGATCTCCAGTTATTTCAACTCAAAGGATTTTTCTGTATGTAATTTTGAGATTTTAACAATTTACAAATTATTTCTTTTCCATGTACTTGTCTTACCTTCTTTTAACACCCAAACACACTTAAAGCAACCACATAGTCCTTTGGCATGTAGTTCCACAGATTTTGTGAGGGGTCTAGGACTGCTTTTGTTAATTTTCAGTGTGGTTGATTTAATGAAGCTGCAGACATCTTGGTTTAATATCTTTTTTTTTGGTCTTTTTTTTTTTAAATACTGAACAGCTGATCTCTTTTCACCTTTTTGCAGGCCACTCATCATTTTGTAGTCATTTAGCATTTCACATCCTTTCTCCCTGTTGTCTCTTTTCCAAACTGAAGAGTACTAACCTGAGAAATTAATCTCATCTTCAAATATACATCTAAAGTAGATCAGACAAATCACACTTCAAAAGTGCCAGTTCTTCTCTGCTGATTGCTGAGGGAGCCCAGGATGACTAAACCAAAAACCAGACATTTATGCTGTATACGTTTAAATTTAGATGAGATCAGTTTCATCCTCTGTTTCTGTGAAATATCTCATTTTAAATTATACATAAATACATTGAAATTATTGAAGTGATTCCAGTGTCCAAGAAATGGATAGAGCTGAGGTCTAACTGACTATGAAACAATAAAATTGGCTTATTCATTGTCTGCAGAGATATGGAAATGAAAAATCCAAGCTTAGCTACTATGTCAGCTATGGCTATGTCTTCTTCCTTTATATTTTCTCTTTTTTCCTGCAGAGTTAATAATAAGGTTTTCAGCTAAGAATTAAAAATAAATACCAATGTTAGAATATGAATAATTTTTATATGCAGTGTTCATAACTCCTAGATATTTAAGTAAAAAGTAAATACTTCAGTACTCAATTAATTAATCCTATTATTTAATTTGCGAGGAGATAAAATTAAGTAAACTGAATTTTCTTCTATTTGTTTCTTTAAGAGAATCATTTTCCTAGTAGCTTAAAGTTTTCCTCGTCTTCTCCAGTCATTAAAATTGCTGCACATGATGCAGACAACTACCTGAAATCCCAGATGTCAGGTTGTGAAATGTGTTCTCTCAGCACTGGTGTCTGGCCACTTGGCAGAGCCCTACGTTATCAGCAGTCGGTCATGCTAGCAACTCTCAAATTGCCTCTGGGTCAGTCATGTGGTCTTGGCTTTTATTAAATCTGTGAGGGGCTTTCAGTTCTCCTGGTGCTATGTTCCATTTAGATTCGTAAATGTTAAGACCAGAAGGGACCATTGTGATCATCTATTCTGACCCCCTGCATAACACAGACCACAGGATGCTCCTGATTTAATTCCTGTTTGAAGTAGAGCATATCTTTTATGGGAAAAAACATTCAGTCCAGTTTAATATTTCCAGAAGAATATGCCATGACCTCAGGCAGGTTATCTGAAGCATTATTTATCCCCAGTGTTAAAAGTGTACACCTTATTTCCGGCATGAATTGGCATAGTTTCAACATTTAGCCCTGGGCTTTTGTTGTGCTCTGTTAGATTGAAAAAGACATCCATATTTTGTCCTCCCCATTATCAAGTCATGCCTTAACTTTTCCTTCATTAAACTATGCAGATAGCTCTGCCAGTGTTTAGCTATGAGGCTGTTTTGTATTAGCTTGACATGATTATTTAGAGATATTATCACAGAATCACAGAATTGTGGTGGTTGGAAGGGACCTCTGAGATCATCGA